>OU343223.1:316451245-316609310 GCA_910596185.1 Chrysanthemum makinoi
GTGTTTGAGTTCTAAAAAGAATTTACTATATTAGGCATAGGTTAATCCTTTTCTGAGAATCTTTCCAATGAGATAAGTTGCAAAGTCTGCAAACCTCGGAATTTCTTCGTTATCCCTTGTGTTATTAACTATCATGAGAGTCTCGTCAGGTAAATAATCATTGATTTCATCTTCTCTTAACTCCTCTAAATTTGGAATTTTGAGTCTTGACAAATGATCAACGACTAGATTTTTTGCTTCTTTCGTATTTTTGATCTAAATGTCAAATTCTTGGAGTAGTAAAATCCATCGGATAAGACGCGACCTCACATCTTGTTTAGAAAATAGATACTTTAGTGATGAATAGTTTGTGAACACAATTGTTATTTATAGTATGAGGTAAGATCTGAATTTGTCAAAAGCAAAAACTAGGGCTAGCAGTTCTTTCTCGGTAACCGTATAGTTTTATTGAGCATTATTGAGCGTTTTGTTGGCGAAGTATATAGGATGAAATGTTTTTCTTCCGTTGTCTTAAGACAACTCCTACAAGGAAATCGCTTGCATCACACATGAGCTCGAATGGTAGCGACCAATTAGGAGAAAATATAATTGGTGCACTAGGAGTCGGGTTTTCGAGTTTCAATGCCTTGACGAATCGCATTGAAGTCAAAGACAGAGTATGTTTCAAGAAGTTTTGTCACCTAACAAGATATTTTGAGGATAAACGCGAAAACCAAATGCTGTCTTAGAAAACTTCTAACGGCTTTAATGTTAGTTGGCGGTGGTAGTTTCGCGATAACATCGATTTTTGCCTTGTCTACCTCCATTCGTGCACTAGAAATTCTCGACCAAACACAATCTCTTCAGTCACCATGAAGTGACATATTTCCGCTTTAGTACAAGATGGGCACTTTTCATCTTCGAAAGCATTTTGTCGAGATTTGAAAGAAAAGCATCAAATGAGTCTCCGAAGACTAAGAAATCATCCATGAAAACTTTCAAAGAGGTTTTAAGCATGTCTTGAAATATTGCGATCATGCACCTTTGAAAAGTTGAAGGGGCATTGCAAAGACCAAAAGGCATACGCCTGTAAGCATAGGTTCCAAAAGGACATGTGAATGTGGTTTTTTCTTGATTAGCAGGATCAATGGAAATTTGGAAATAACTTGAAAAGCTATCGAGGAAATAGAAGAATTTGTTCCATGCTAGTCTTTAAAGCATTTGATCCATAAAGGGCAGAGGAAAATGAACTTTTATTTGTTTAATTTACGATAATCAATACAACACTCGCCATCCAAAGGACGTTCTAGTAGGAACTAGTTCGTCTGCTCATTAGTCACACTGTTCATTCCTCCTTTCTTAGGAACACAATGAACAGTGTAGGACCGAAAATATGTTGATTTATGTTGTTCGGGAGGCCGAGGTTGATCAAAATAAATGAAACAATCCATGGTTCTAAAGGAGAGAGCAGAGAAAGGGAAAGAGAAAAAGGTTTTTATTATACAAGAACGATGAATAAAAAATCCAACACTTAGCCACCCCTAATGGAGAGTCATGAAGGTTATTTATAGGCTCATTACACCATAAGTTTATCTATTGTACAATAGTAGTCCACGCGGCACAACTTACTATATATCTAGTCCAATTCACGTGAAGACGCCGCCCACAAAATAGCCGGCTCAGCCTCTCAAAGATGGCGCCACATGTGAATGGTTACAATGAGACCTAAAAATACATAAACAAAGTAAATTACAATAGTAATAAACAATGTTGATTTTGTTGAAGTGCGTGAGTTTCTGTGGTGCTTTTGTTTTTCGCCTTTGTAACGGTTTAGATGTAGGATTCACCCACATCATATGTACTTACATATTTTTTTGGAGTAATAACATTTAACAGGGGGTATCCCTTTACCTAAAAAAAGTTAATTGACTTCTTAAGATGCTTGCCAATAAATTTTAAGGGAAATAAATAGGATTCAAAGAAAAAGAATGGAAAGATAAGACTCTACCAAAAGAAAAAGACAACGGAAGTTTATATGTTAAATAATATTGAATAGATTAAATTCATTTTAAAATTATTTCGTCGCAATAATTACGTTCAAATAAGCATACATGACACATTAACAAAAAATATTTGTTCGACGTTTATATGTTACAAACACATTAATCTATTTTCACACATAGAAGTTTAGTAAACGTGTACATTAGAAGCAAAAAATTCGTTATACAATAAAAGTAGTGAAATAATATAATCGATAATTGTACTATTATTTAAATATTTAGTTAAAAACTTTGATGTATATTATATACGGTTCGGTTCAGTTCGGTTAACCATGAATATCTAATGGACTTATATAGTGCTGATGAAAAAGACGAGCGATGTAAGGGAAATTTAAAGATGGTGGGTATAAATTAAGTTTGGGAGTGGTTATGATTGATTGAACTATAGACTTTTATTCATGGTGTAGATGCGTGAACAAGTAGAAGCAAAAATGATTATTTTAAAATAGATATTTTTATTCAACTGATTGATTGAAGAACATAATTAGTCACATAAGTTAAATATTTGACCATTTAGTATTCTCACGCGCTTTAATGATCGTTTTAATATTTGATTGTCTCAAGATACCCATGGTTTACCCCAATGCACTAACGCTACAGTGCACTTTCGGCCAAGTAGTGTATAGAAGATTTCGTAAAACCGATGTCGCCCAAAGAGCTATGTGTGCGATTTAACTAAGTCTAGGTGTCACATATTTTATAGGTTTTAAGGTTTAAATGATTAATTAACTACAAACAAGAAAATAAGAAAAGCAAGTAAAGGCCAAAGTTGTGATCAATAGAGTAGAGGTAAGCAACCTAGTTACTCATCTTATCAAGTTAAGTTCATGTTTAATTACTTCCAATTGCTTCATGGGGGTAAAGTTGCTAGGACAAAGATTTGGTCGGATTCATTCTAACCTATCAAAGAAGGTTTCCACCTGAGATCGCAGTGACCTCGTTGAAAGTCCAGTTGTTTTAAGTCCCCTAAGCTGTTTCAATTAAGTTCTACATGCAAGATTATAAAACCTGCTTAGCATCTTAAACACTCATCCCTAATCTTAAGTTCATCCAAACGATAAGTGATCACTGTCAAATCAGCATTGCCGATAAGGATCGCCAGCTTGGTCAATTCTACCTTCCCACTCACCACCTACTTAGGGTCAGCTGGTCATATCTCCTAAGCAACTAGCCACTATCGCCATTCAAAACTACCAAACAAGGGTAAGTTACAAATAAACTATGACATACACTAGAAACAATTATACGGAAGCAATGTAAACATAAACAAAACAAATAAGGAATCATAACTAGGCTATACAGAGGTGCTTAGCCGCTCATATTAACTAAAACAATCGATTCAATGTTTAACATATACATGAATTGAAAGTAAAGAAATGATAAATTGCTAATACTTATCGTAGGGGAGTGATTTCTCCTTTGGAGATGGCCAGATGCTCCTCAAGACTGGTCAACCTTCTAACAACACCCACGTTCTCTCGAATTGGTGTGTGAAGTGAATGAATAGAAATGCCGAAATTGGGCGTATTTATAAGTTGTGATCTAGTTACTACGTAACTTATGTTAAGAGTTACCAGTAACATCCATTTCGTAATTTGCTCAAAGCCGTTACGGCGTGAACATCCGGAAAGAGTTGTCAGATCTTCAATAAATCGTGGTTACGCCGAATTGTGGAATGAGTTACCATGCGAGCTTTCAAATGTGAACATCATTTGACTTAATTAGTTACTTTAATGCATCCTAGAGGAGTTACGCCTGCATCTTCGCTTAGTTAGTTTTAAGCCACGGTTGCTATTTGCCAAAATGTGAGAGAGGAGTTACGCCAGAACATCTTCAAAATGTGAATACTATCATATATCTTTACAAAACTCTCCAAATCAAGCTCTTAGCTCCAATGCTCGTAATTTTACTTGAACGGAAAATATAGAGGAAAACAAGCCGAAATCCATATAAATGATATAAAATATTTGTTAATTATTCGAAAAATTGACACTTAATATTCGTGGATTATTTGATGTTATCAAATATCCCTCAATTTAACTCTACTTGCCCTCAAGTAGACCTTATTAGATAGATTTCTAAAAAGATATCTCCCATTACATAGAAAATATAAGTTTACAAATCCCTTACGCTAGAATAAAACAAAGTCAACACCTCACTAAATGGGAACGAACACTCAAATCCCTCAACTATTCTAAGTGTCAATTTGTGGTGATCACTAAACTACATAGCATGTATTCTATCATAAGCTTGGCGGTTACACAAATCTCCACCACTAGAGTTAGGGCTAAACAATTTCAAGGCAATATGGTAGACACAACAAAGGTTAAGTGGTGAGTGTCATTACTAACATGTCACAAGGGACAAAATGATACATGACCAATTACATGGCCAAGACACCAAAGATTGCTCGCTGCATCACCTAGACACGCCTCATGACTAAAGGGTAGGATAAGACATGGGATAAAATTGGTGTAAAATAAAATCAAGAAAATAGTTTAAATCTATAACCAAGTCATCACCACTTACCGTTCATCCAAATTTCAAGTTTTGAAGTCAAGAAACCGATCATGATAATACCGTATAGATGTGCCATTAGAGGACGTCATGATGGTCACATTACCAACTACATTCTTCAAATGTGACCGAGGTGGCCTCCTCGATACTATATCTATAATAAGCTCATACCATAGTGCTTATAACTTCAAGACTTTACAATCAAATAAATAACAATAACTAATTTTTTCAATCACTTCATCATTTTTTTTTCAACAAACATAACAACTAAACATAACATCCCCCCACTTGAGATGAACAATAAGAATTTAGGGGGTCTTCAAGATCTTTAAGAATATGTCATCGATGAAAGCATGATTCCCTAACCTTCCACTTGAACCTTGAACTTAGGCAAACAATGACTTTCCGACATAAATAAAGACTATAGGGTAGGCTAAGGTGTATGGGTGTAACTAAAAATATGTTGGGTGAACAATATGAAAGGAATGGCTCGAGTGGTGTATCTAGAGGTAATTAAAAAGCGAAAGTGCAAAAGGGTTTAACACGGGGTCGTGAAGTCGAGGTAACTAATCGATAGACACACAATGGTAGGCTATTTGGGTGATAATCCTATAATATTGCCTTCTTAAACTGAAAAGTCCAAATACATTGAGCTAACTCAACATACCTCGTCTATGGTGTCAAAATGATGCAAATGCCAAGTTCTAAAGTTTACAAGCTACCGACACACTCATAATTTGGTGGATTTGGGGTAAAAATTTGGAAACGGATAAGGCTAATCTAACCATATAATATCAAGGGTTATAATGTGTTAGGCTAAGGTCTAATCTAGTTAGGTTAAGAAAAACATGTCAAAATTTTAAAAATGTCATAATTTTTCAAAATAAACTAGAAAAATGAGGGCAAAATAAAGTTCATAAGACAACCCGTCCCCCCACTTGAAATGTACAAGGTCCTTTTTGTACTAAGCGTTAAATAAAGGTGAAGAGAAAAGTAGAATTAGAGCGCAGAACTTCCCCTCAAATTTGCTCCAAAAAGAAAGAAGGCCCACTAAACTAATCGCGGCTTCGCATAAGCATCTACGAAAGCAAACTTTAATCCCCAATCACACTACCAACAAGCATAATTCTAAAAGAAAATAAAAATGAAAATAAACCTAACTTACTTTCAGAGGAATCACAATTGCATTTAGCTGTATGCAACAAGCCTTTTCCACTTGGTGTCCTAAGTGGACGAAAGTGTAGTCTCGTGAGGGCTTAATAGAACATATACCTTACAAAGTTCATTTAAAAACTAATACAAGGGTATTGTGTTTAAAATGAAAGAAGTATTATAGAGGATAGTTACGTTGTATCCCCTATAAGGAGTTACGCCGTAATTAGAGCAAAACCTGGCAGACGCTACAGGAGTGTAGGTACGGTGTAACCATTGCATGGGATTATGCCATAATTAGTAATGCTCTGAGAAGAAAACGCAGTATGTTACTACAGAACCATAAGAAAATGAGCGCCATAACTTTGACATATCATGTCCTCGTTTCAAATATGCCGCAAAGAATTTTCTCCGCTTTTCTGCAAAAAATGGTTAAAAACACAAAACCCAACAGTAAATGAAAATAAAACAAATGAAAGGGATAATTCACGTTGTCTCCTTTAAAGAGCACTTTTCTTTATTTATGAGTCTTAAGTTGACTCTCAAAGACATGGCGCTTTTATGGGGCCTGGATTGGCCAACTTCCATATCCTTCATCAAATTATGTATGACCCATGAAACATTTGTAGCAGCTTTAGGATATTTCTTAGTCTCGACTTTCAATTTACAAAACTTTTCGTCCGCCCCAAGTGGTATCTAGTAAATTCATACTTCTACCTACAATTGGTGGCGTTTTTATATAATGCCAAGAACTTTGCACCTCTTTGCTCACATGCTTCATCATCGGTCGGCTTAAACCCGCTTACCTTATGGCTCAAAGTGGTCCATGATTCCTTTACGCCGTATCATCGACTCCTAGATCAATATGCCCGTGTTTACATTCTTCTCTTGTGTCCTTGTTGTCATCATTAGTTAAATCACCCGTATTTTGAGGAGTCTCTTCACATGGGTTATCTTCATTCATGCAATCCTTCCAAATTTTACTCTTAGTGGAAGCATCCACTTTTCCATATTTATTTTTAATCCAATAGTTAAAACTTGACTTGTCTAACCACTGTATCTCGGTTCTTCTATCGTCATTGGTTGAGGTCCATAAAAACTTGTTATCTCTTATTGATATGTGCTTATTCACATATCTTTTCATTATCAAAACTGACCTAAAACAACCAAGGAAAAGTCGCTTATTGCTTATATTTGTGGTTTTCTTGAGTTTGTGCTTGTGCGTGTATGGATATGCAAACACGCAAAAGATCCAAATCGCATGTAACCAGCACGAGATCAAGAGAGTTTTAGCCGAGCCGAAGGTCAAGATTGTGTATTTTGAAGATTTTATTCTAAGATGATTTTTGAAGTTTCGTAAAAGTTTGAAGAAAAGTCGTCTACCCGCATTTTGAGCTTTTGACGTAATTGATCCCCTGTTTCGTAAATTGGCTGCATGCACCCTTGGATTATTTGAGATTTACAAATATGGTCCTTAATGAGCATTTTCAGAAAGTACGTAATTGACCTTGAAGTTTCACGCTTGTACACTATTGGTCCTTGTAATGCTTAAATATTACACATCTAATCCCTAAGTCCAAAGCATTACTAAACCCATTCGGCCCAAAAAATTACCCGAGCCCAATTCTAATACACAATACCCGGTTGGTTCTATCCTACCCGAAACCAATCCAAAACTCAATATTTACCTCATTAACCGTCAAAATACTCAAACTATTATATTAAAAACACGCGCGCCTAAACAAATCCCAAATCCCTCCCATTCCCAGAACCATGAACCCTAAAATGCCCTTCCCATCAATTGAGCCACTACACTTAAATTGAGGGCAATTCCGTCTTTTACTCGACATTACTCGACACACGGATGCCACTGCAATCCGCGGTGTCAATCCAAACCTTGGCTTCGACAGCAAATGCGTGTACATATTGATCCGAGGGTTGAGATTGATTGATGATGTTTAGAGATGATCCAAGGGACTCAAATTATGAAGAGAAAGCACAACTCAACTTTCCAGAACTTTCTGAAGGGCTCAAGCAGGCTATATATACCCCATGGATTCACGCCAAGCGGTAGAAAGTGTAGAGTTTAGCTAGAGTAGTCGAGTAGCTTATTTTAAGTTTTTAATTGTTTTAATGTTTGAATTTAAATCGCACTTGAATTTCTTTGTACTCAATTTTATTAATAAAGTAATTTTAGCTTAATTTCTCCCTGCTTTTAAGTTTTGAATTCAGTTGTTTATTAATGCTTCATAAGTGTTTACTCAGATTCTACTCTCAAAACTTATCTCAGTCAAATAAGAATCAAATTCTCAAACATCTGATTTGAAGGGTTCTGATTTGCTGCTATGGAATTGGATTTGGGTTAAACTTGATTCATTCTGGTTGTTATTAGATTTAGAATAGTGGTTATTTGTGATTTCTGGCAAGCCACTGTGGCTAGGACTCCTGTAAGTTCATTATTAATACTGTGTATTTGATCTTAGTCCTATTTTCATTTGCAGTAATTGATTGTTTTAGCATCTGATGTTATTAGTGATTTAGGTGGCTGTAGTTAGACATTAATTGGATAAATTAACTCAGATCTAGTGATAGTAAGGTTTGGATTCATAGAATAGCAGTTTGATCTTTGCATTTCATTCCTTAAACTAGTGTTTGGTTTAGTAGATAGCATTGAGCCTTAGGTTTGTTTTGTGTTTAATATCAGTTAAACTAGTCTCATATCGTATAGTGCAACTTGTCTAGCCTATTAGTTTGCATATTATTATAGTAAAAGTCAAATTCATTTTCATCTTGGTTTTATAACCGCATCGCTTAGACATAGTGGATCAAAAAGTGAATTTAGGTTTAGATTGTTTAAGATAGCTTATCTCAGCTTGTACTTTAGCTTTTACATCATTATAGCTCACCATTTTGATTTAAATCTCAATAAAGTCAAACTTAGGCTGTTTTAAAAGTCAATTATGTCCTAAAACCTGATGAAAGCCAAACTTGCAGCTAGTGTAAACTGTTCATTTCTAGAAGATAGGGTCTGATTTTTGGTGTACTTGCAGTCCTCTATGTGGTATTCAAGGCCAATTATCTGGTTTTAGCTTTAGTTCCTTGAATAAGCTTTTAGATAAGCTCAAACTAGGTTCCCTGGCCATTGTTCTGTTTCATCATCAGTCCTCACCCATTTAGCAGCTTTTGTTTTGCTCTTTAATTACTTCACTACTGGTCCTTATTAGCTGCAAATTTGGTTATAGTATCTCTGGCTGGTGGTCTTGAGGATTGTGCTTTTGGTTTTCATTTTAGCCATCAATAAGTCGTTGTAACCGCTAAACTTAGGTCGATAGCTTGTTCTCGCTTATAAATAAAGTATTAGATCATAGGTAGAATGCTTTAGCAGTTAGGAGTAGTTGCATTCAGATGTTTTAGAGTAGCTTTTGTATTGCCTAGCTTTTATAATCAGTTGGTATCACTCTAGTGCTTAATAGCTTATTGAAAGTGCTTATTTCATATCAATTTACATAGCAGCCCTCTATTCTTCCACATAAGCCCTTATTTTTATATTTTTAATAGCTTTAGAATAATATTTTAGTATTTTCCTGAAATTTTCATAATTTTTAGTCACCATTTACTATTTTTCTAGATTAAATTCAGTTTTTAAGCCTTTTTAAATTCCTTTTATTGCAAATAATTGAGAAAAAGTTCCAAAAAATAATTTTTCAATTTTAATAGTTTAAGATAAATATAAAAAGCAAAAAAAAATATTTTTCCTTATTTTTCTCCTTCTATTTGGTATTTTTTACAATTTAAATTAGATTAAAATAATTTTAAATTCATAGAAAATAGGAAATGATCTGAAAAATAAAAATAGTTTTAAAAGTCTCTTTATGTTATTTTAGAATTTTAGAAAGTAATTTCATATTTTTCCCTTTCTTTTTCATAATTTTTAGATAATTAGTTTTATTTTTAAAGTTAATAATTAGTTTTTAATTAAAAGAAAATCAAGAAAATTCCTAAAAAATAGTTTTAATTCATATTTAGTTTTCTAATATCATTTTTAGCATAAAAAGTATTTCTAGGTTGTTTTTAGGACTTAGAATAGACGTAGTTGCTTTTTATTCACGTTTCGCTTAATTCCCTTTTGCGCTTTTTAGCTTTAGATTTGAGTAGTTTGCCATATTTCTTAGGATTTCCCTTAGACTTTATTCCTTTATGCTTTCCTTATCCCGTAGTTTAGAATATATCATCTTATGCCCTTTTCTTATTCAACTCGATATTTGAGACGTGAATGGAATTCCATTCAACCTCGTTTCCTAATCGATCTCTGTCGCAAACCTAACACGTTTGAGTTACCCGTATACTACACACTTCTTATTATTGATTTTTCCCTCAAATCACTTATTCTAACCACACTACTCCCCCTATTACAGTTGTCATCATACGGGTTGCAGGAAGCCCAAGAATCCCCATTAATGGTTTTTATTTTCTCACACCAATGCTTTCGAGAAAAGGTGTTCTCATTATTAACAGTCCCATGATTCGAGATTGAATTTTTTGTTGCTTCAAGATTTGTATTATTACCAGAGGTTTCACCGCGGCTAAGATTAGTCCAGATTCTCCTCTTAACATCATCGCCAACTTCCCCATACACAATTCGTAGCCGGCTCGAATGTTAGGCCTTTATCATTAGTTGAGGACCACATGTACTTATTGGTTTTTACTCTTTCTTTGTCTTGGCCAGTCACGATGTCCACATAGGGTTACATGAAGCCCAAAGATCATCCCCTCACGTTGTCAACAGGATAGCTTTGCACTAATGATATTTTAATTTAGGAAAGTACTTGTAATCAACTTTCAATTGCGCCAATCATCTTTAGACTCAAGTTCTAGTTCTGGATTGTTGTTGTCCTTTATCTTCGAGAAGTGGTTGCGATGTAATCTTCCACTGTGTATCCTTCAACTTCCTTTCGCCGCATATTCGATTATTAGCAAGACAGTGCTTGTGTCGACAATGGTGGGAGCAATTTTGTTTTTCCTTTTTGATAACACAAAGCTTTTGATAGGGTGACATTTTCCAACGCATCCATATTTAAGGTAAGTTTTCTATCGTTGATTTTAATGTTATGATTTTTTGAAAACGTTAATCTTTTCTCCCGGCAGTAAGAGGTCTACCCAAAATTAATGGAATGTCGAGATCTTCTTCTATGTCTAAAATGACAAAGTCGACAGGAAGAGTAAAGTTATTAATTTTAATGAGCACATTCTCAACTACCCTTCTAGGTATGCTAACCGCTCTATCACCATTTCAATAGTCATGCGAAGGGGTTTAACAGGACCGAGATTTAATCTTTTGCACATGGAGAATGGCATCATACTTATGCTAGCTCCTAAGTCAGCTAAGGCATTAATATTATGCAAATTATTAATAGAGCAAGGGATATGAAACTTCCCGGTTTTTTCTTTAGAGATTCCGATTCAGGACAAATCACGAACATCTTGCTTTTAACTTCACTTCATTTTCCTAAATGCTTCTACTTCAAGATGTTGTTCTTTTATGAAAGCTTGTATTGTCATTATTTATAATTGCTTGTTCGGGAAGTCAGCAGTTCCTCTTTATCGTACCAAAGGGTGTAAAGAGGTTTCCGTTATTGGAAAATATGGCTTTACGTAAACTATCATCACTTGAGTGTCTTTATTAATTTTATTTGCCCTTATCCCATTTCATTTCGTGTTTTCTAGACCCTTATGACGAAAGCAAGGAGGGTGGCTCTTGTTTCTTAAAATTTCTGAAACAATATGTCTCTGTTGGCCTATCGCTTGATATCTTCCTCCAAATATTTATTTATTGATTCTTCGAGTGAAGGTTTTTCTTCCTTGTAGTGACTCTGATCATAATCATGATGGAAGGGTTTTCCTTTCCCATACATAACCTTTTCGATTTTGGGACTTATGCTCTCCATAGGGCAATCTCTAGCTAAATGTCCTCCACATGTATGATCATACTCTAATGGCATGAACATTTTCCCGAAGTTTCTTCATATCTCTTCCAAGGTTTTCTAATTTGCTTGTGATGGCGGCAATGCCTTCAAAATTTCTGTCCATGCTTCTATGGTCTCCTTTATTATGCCATTTTTGAGAGTGATCAGCTATATTTTGGATGGCTTCAATGGCAAGAGTAGGGGTCATGCATGGAATTGGTCCTTGGTAGTCCAGCATCTGTCTTGTAGTTACGTTGATACCTTTGTAAAAGATGTTGACCTTTTTGCCGTCGTTCATGTCATGAGTTGGACATTTGTAGAGAGATCGTTGTATCTATCCTGTGCTTGATACAATGTCTCATTGTCATCTTGTTTAAAATTATATATTTCCGCTAGTTGTCTTGATACTTTAGAAGGTGGGCAATATCTTTGAATGAAGTATCTTTTCGTGAGGGCCCATGTATTAACCGCCCAAGCGTAATCTATTAACCCATCTTTTGCAGCCCAAAGTAGTGTGATGGGGAAAATTCTAAGGATAATCTGATCCTTCGAGACTCGGCGATTAAACAAGCTAGAAATATATTCTACATTTTATGTGTTTGTGAGCATCCTCTGTAGTATTTTAAAAAGGATTTGCTCTTAATTCCCTCATGACTTGTGGTCTTATCTCGAAATCAATATTCTCCCCAATATTCGCCTAACTAACCCCGGTCCTTGTTCTTCTCTTGTCAACGCCAAATATTCCTCAAGAGTGAGGTCATCAATGTTAACAACTTCCATGGTACCTGAAACTAGAAAGTAACTCGTGAGAAATTGAGAAAAATTAAAACAAAAATGAAAGACTTAATGAAAATCCTAATATAACTCCCCGAAGCAGCCAAAAACTTGATGCGTGTTTCTTATCACTGTGTTTTAATATTTATATTGTCTCGTTATACCTATGGTCTACCCTAATGCACTAACGGGCAGCGTACCCGGTCGTGTGTAATGTAGTATTTCGGTAAAACCGAGGTCGCCCAAGAGCTATGTTTATGATTTTAACTAAGTCCGTGTGTCACAGATTTTAATAGGTTTTAAGATTGAAATGATTAATTAACTACTCAAACAAGAAAATAAGAAAAGCAAGTGGAAGCAGGGTTGTGATCAATAAAGGAGAAGTGTGCTAACCTAGTTACTCATCCTATCAAGTTAAGTTCATGTTTAATTACTTCCAATTGATTCAAGTGGGGGTAAAAGTCGCTAGGACATCATTTGGTCAATTCGTCCTAACCTATCGCCAGTTGTTTCCACCATAGATCGCAGTGACCCGTTGAAAGTCCGGTTGTTTTAGTCCCTAGGCCAAGTCATTAAGTTCCGCTACATGCAAGATTCATAACAATGAGTGCCCGGCGCTAGCATCTTAAACACTCATCCCTAACTTCTTAAGTTCATCCAAACGATAGGTGATCAGTTAGTCGAATTGCACAAGCAAAGAAGGGTCGTCAATTGGTCAATTCTTACCCTTCCCACTCATTCTACCTACTTAGGGTCAGTTGGTCATATCTCCTAACTAGCCACTATCGCCATTCAAAACTACCGAAATAAGGGTAGCTACCAACAAACTATGCATGCATACACCAGAAACAATTATACGAAAGCAATGTAAACATAAACAAAACAATTAAGGAATCATAACTAGGCTAGCACCAGAGGTGCTTAGCCAGCCATATTAACTAAAACAATCGATACAATGTTTAACATATTGAAATACATGAATTGAAAGTAAAGAAATGATAAATTGCTAATCTTATCGTAGGGAGTGATTTCTCCCTTGGAGATGGCTCCGTATGCTCTTCAAGATCTGCCTTCAACCTTCTACCAATGTTCTCTGAATTGGTGTGTGAAGTGAATGAATAGAAATGCCGAATTTGGGCGGTATTTATAGGCAGATCCGTTACGGCGTAACTTAAGTTAAGAGTATGCCGTAACATCTATTTCTTCGTAATTTCTCTCGAAAAGGTTATGGCGTAACATCCGGAAAGAGTTACGCCGTATCTTCAATAAATCGTGGTTATGTGTAATTATGGAATGAGTTACGCGAGCTTGCAGCGGCGCTGAACATCATTTGACCTAATTAGTTTACGACGTAATCTTAGGAGGGAGTTACTGTAATCTCTGTTTAGTTGGTTTCGAGCCACGCTCGCTATTGCGTAATGTGAGAGAGGATTTACGCCGTAACATCTTCAAAATATGCATACTATCATATATCTTTACAAAACTCTCCAAATCCACGTCTCCTTAGCTCCAATGCTCATAATTTACCTGAAAGTGAAATATAAAAGAAAACAAGCGTAAATCCATATAAATAATATAAAATACGAGCATTATCGGGAGAAATTGACACTTAATATTCTGGATTATTTGATATTATCATTTTCCAAACACACTTAACAATGTTTCAAACAAATAAAAAAAAAACAAACAATTAACACTAAATCATGGTATTGTTTTCTTTCAAGAAGTTTTATGTCTAATTTGTAATACCATATAGCGTAAAAAGAAGTCGATCAAAAGTCTTAAGTATTGAATAAACTTTTGATAAAGAGGAGTTCGATAAATAAGAAGTGGTAAGTATATTTTTTAACTTATGTAAAATTGAAGTAAGACATAATTCCTTCTGTATTTTATGTAAGAGATAAAAAACACTATTTTTCTACATGCCTACATCTAAAGTATAGTCGGAAAAGATGAAACAAGTTTCGCGTCTAAATGGATCGCTTGAAAATATGGTCAAACTGCATCGGGTTAGACGGGTCTCGAGTGGGGTTACTATGCCCATTTTAGCAAAAGTTCTCTTAATGATATATTGAATAACTTAAATTTTGAAAAGGAACGTTGTAAGTTTGCAGATCCTCCCTTAGATTTATTAAATAATTGTTATATAATTATATAATTAAACTTTACATCAAATATCCTGTTAAACCAATTTTAAATATTTAATCAAATTTTTTGAACAAATATTTAATCAATTCAACCTATATTTATTCAGTGAGTCTTAAATTGCCAATATAATCCAAATACATATTTGATAAGGAAAAAACAGACACACATAGAATCACATTATTAGAAAAATACAATTTGATCACGTTTTACTTACAAATATTCATATAACTTCCCTAAAATAATAGCTAAATAACTAACTCATATAATATATCTCAGATTTCTATTCAAGTGACCGACTATTTATTACATGTTACAATCTTTTCATTGGATACAAAATTAGTCAAGTGAGTTAAAAATTTGACCATTCATTATTCTAACAAAACTTATCATGAAATAAATATCTAAATAACTTACTCGTGTTTAATTACCGAATCTTAAATTCCTGATATAGTCTAAAGACATACATTAAAAAGAAAACGTAAACAAATAATTTGAGACAAATAAAGTAAATGGTAAAAAAATAATTGAGACAAATTAAGTATTTGATATGAAAAAGAACGCAATGGAATCATCACTTAGAAAGAAAAAAAAATGTAACTTTGTGTAACATTTTATAGGGTGTTTCTTTAAGCTTATATGGGCTATGAGCTTATTGATTTCGGCTTATATTTCACAAACTTCAATTTTCCGGCTTATTTTGAGACTTATGGGCTTATATAAGTTTATCGATCTAATGCAGACATCGGACCAAACACACTTTTTGCTCTGTTTCTACCTCTAACAAGCTTATCCCAAACACTCCTGCAACTTCTACATCACTCCACAAGATGAGGATCCTTCAGAATAAGGATATGCAAGGTTGCGACAAGATGTAGTATAACTCAATAACTTGTACATTTATCTTAATATCATGTATATAGTGTAGTTTGTACTTTAAATCAGTAGTATAAATACCCAAGAGGTATCAATGTAATAGTAACAATTTTATTAATAAAATCATTTCATTTTCACTCAACTATGTGTTTCTAAATTCTCTATATGGTATCAGAGCTCCACCACGACAAACTGTGGTGAGTAATTAATTCCGGTGATTGTAACAACTTTTTCCATCAAAATAACTTTTTTCCACCATAAATGAATTTCCGCCAAAAATTTTAACCACAACCATCATAAGCCACCATCATTTTCGAGATAATAACGCAATAAACCACCCAGATCATCTAAAATCATCACAAATCAACACAAAGCATCATAACTCAACCATTATCCATCATCATTCTATCAAAATTTCTACCATCATTCTGTTACAATTCAGCATAGTTATATTTTTGATCCAAAACACCATTAACAAACTTCATAGCAATCACCTTTTCACACAGTAACAATGGTGACTCAAGCGCATCCAAATACATCACAATCAACAAAATTGAAGACATTATTCCCACCACCCACTATAGTTTTATCCTAATTACCATCCTGATCTATTACTCATCTCCAAGAAGATTCTTGGTTCAGAAAACAATAGCACATGGAAAAGGTCTATGCTAATTGCTGAAAGTAAAGAACAACTTAAGGTTGATCAATGGTGACTATAAGGAACATGATCTTTCATCACATCTCAAGCCCTTCGCGAAAGAGGCAATGATATGCTTATTTCATGGATACTAATACAGCCTCTAAACATATAAGTAACAATCTCACCTTCATTAATTCAGCATTTGCTTTATAGAATGAACTACAAGAACATTGCTTTCAATTGGATGGGCATAGGATTTATCGACTTGCAAATGATATTTCTTAAGCAGTCAAATTGTTTAGTAGAAGTGTATTATCACAAGCTTAAGGGACTACGGGATGAAATGGATGCAATTGAATCTCCATATGCATGTGTCTGTAAGTGTGTCTATGACAAAGGGAATGAAAATAGTGAAAGAAAGCAAAATAAGAGACTAGTTCAGTTTCTAATGGGGTTAGATGAGACCCACGCAAAACATTAGGGGTCAATTTTTGCTCATGCAACCTTTGCCAATCCGCTAAGGCTTTTAGCTTATTAAGGCAAGAAGATAAGCAAAAGGAGGTCCACAAACAACCACTCGGTACACCTATTTTCCCTAACACCTACAAACCATCATTCACTAACTCACTCAACCAATCACCCAAACACTCACCAGCAAGATAAACAAAAATAACTCACCAATACCAAACACTCCAACTCGGGGAAGAAATGCATTTAGGAAAGGGATTTTTTTGTGCATATTGCAAAAAGGAGGGTCATCCCAAGGAAGAATGTTACAAATTGCTTGTTTATCCTATTGGTCACCCACTGCATAAGAAATACCTACCACCATCACAAAGGGTTCACCAAACAATGTGACTCACAACTCTCCTCAACTCAATCCATTGGATCTTCCATCAACCTCCACATCAAATGAATATCATGTCTATACTAGAAAGGATCACCAAAACCAGTTGAACCATGTCTTAATGATGATGCAGGGTAACCAAAATGAACCAAATGGTACTTTCATGGCACCACATGTGTGTATACTCTCTTTAATCCTAAAGCCAAATTTCCCTCATCATTGGTTTGTGTTCACTCTTTTACTACTAAGGCTGGTATTTAATGTTTCATTGCCTCACATGTTTCAAAATCACACATATACCACATTGGATTGTGGACAAGGTGCCATCCACCACATCTGCACTACACTTACATTCATGCATAACCTCACCTAACTCTCACAACCAACACTTATCACTTTACCAAATGGACATAGTGTCAAAGTTCACATCATTGGATCAGTTAGACTAAATAACACACTCACATTACATAATGTTCTATATATCCCATTATTCACCTATAACCTTATCTCTATTAGCAGGCTCTTACACAACACACTTGCATCACCACATTCACTCATGACAGATTCATTTTTCAAGGCCATGATGGCAACACTACTCATGGTACACTACATGGTGGACTCTATCTCCTACCTACTCCTTCTACATCCTGCTTCACACCAAATTCAACAATCAATTCTCACTCAAGTAACTCCCAATTGTGGCATGCCAGACTTGGTCACACCTCATTTCCAACCATTCAAAGAATAAAGTCAATTTTAATTCCTATGATTTCTACTTCTGAAAACAAATGTACAATTTGTAAATTAGCTAAACAACATGTACTTCCATTTCCTGTTAGTAATGCTCATGCAAATTGTAAATTTGAAATTGTTCATGTTGATGTGTGGGGTCCTTACAAACACTCAACTGTCAACAAATTCACTTATTTTCTTACAATAGTTGATGATTACTCTAGAGCTAAATTGACTTACCTTTTACCAAGTAAACATCGTGTGTCCTCCACATTTCAAACATTCCATAATTATGTCAAAGCACAATTCAGTTCTCACATAAAGATGATCAGAAGTGAGAATGGCAGTGAATTTATCAATTCCTGTTTCAAAACCTACACCCAAGCTAATGGCATCATTCATCAAACAAGTTGTCCATACACACCCCAACAAAATGCTAGAGTAGAAAGGAAACATAGAAACTTGTTACAAAATGGTGAGGGCAATCCAATTTCAAGCACATCTTCCTATCTATCTCTGAGGATACAGTATCATGGCTGCCATATACCTCATCAATAGAGTCCCATCAAGAGTCATACACCATAAAACACCATTTGAACTTCTTCATGGACAACCACCAACCTTAGACCATCTGAGAATCATAGGATGTTTAGCTCATGCCTATCACCACACCTCTGATAAATTTCATCCTAAATCCACACCAACTATTCTCATTGGATATCCAAACAACCAGAAAGGCTACATCCTCTATGATCTCAAAACACACAAAACAATTATCACAAGAATGTTCTCTTTGATGAAACATGCTTCCCCTTCAAAACTCCCTCATCAACAACAACACAACCATTAGCTCCACCCACCACTGCATATCCTTTCATACCTACACCTACATTAGAAACAACACCACTAATCACATGAAATACCTCAACCACATCCACAACTCCACCATCAACACCAAATACCTCAACTACATCTAACCTCACAACTCATCACCACCGAAAACCATGCCATTAATTTATACCACTAACCCAAACACCCTTGCAATCTCCATTGCTGAACCAAACACCCCCACTCCACCTTCTGATAACTCAAACATACCTAGTTTATCTGATCCAACTGATACTACTTCCACTACACCTATTCCAACAAACACAACCATACAACCAATCTCTAATTCACAAATCCCTACTACAAGAATCTCAACCAGAACAAGAAATCTACCACCTAAAATCAAGGACTACATTCTTCCCAAATCTAAAATTCATAACATCACTGCATTCAAAAATCATCACACTCACTACATTTACTATTCAAACATCTCCCCTAACAATCTTCACCTCACAAATGTTATTGACAAAATCATTAAACCAACCACCTATTTACAAGCATCTAAAAACATAAAATGGGTTGAGGCAATGAATTTAGAGATAGTAGCTTTATAAAATAACCACACTTGGGTACTAGTCCAACTCACACTGAAAGGTACCCATAGGCTGCAAATGGGTGTTAAAAAAAGCACAAGGCTGATGGGTCTATTTAAAGATACAAAGCAAGACTAGTTGCCAAAGGTTTCAATCAGAAGGAAGGGGTTGATTATATAGAGACCTTTTCTCCAGTGGCAAATATGGTCACAATCAGGGTCATGCTAGCAGTGGCAATTCAAAATGATTGGATTAGTGAACAGCTAGATGTAAACAATGCAATTCTTCATGGTGATCTACATGAAGATGTCTACATGCAAGTACCCCAAGGCTACTCTCACAACCTACCTCCAAACATAGTCTGCAAGCTTGCAAAGTCTTTATATGGTTTAAAATAGGCCAATAGGCAATGGTTTGAAAAGCTCGCCTCTTTTCTCCTCTTTATTGGACTCAAACAAAGCTATGTGGACACTTTACTGTTTACTCTCACTACAAGTCAATGTTTCATCAGTCTCTTAGTGTATGTGGATGATATACTCATTGCAGGAAATAGTAAGGAAGTAATTCAAAATATCAAGGCTCGACTTCATGAAAAGTTCAGCATAAAAGACTTGGGTCCTCTACATTATTACCTTGGTATTAAGTTTCTTAGAAATAACACTAGTCTAGCTATGAGTCAAAGGAAATATGCAACTGAGCTCATCAATCATGATGGTCTCCAAGACACAAAGCCTTTTGCTATTCCATTTGATCCAACCGTTAAACTCAACATGACTGATGGAGATCCTCTCAGAGATCCTTCTCTTTTTAGGACTTTGGTTGGCAAGTTGTTGTATTTAACTATCACAAGACCAGACTTGGCTTTTGCAGCACAGACATTAAGTCAATTTCTACAAAATCTAACCACACTTCATATGACTGTACTCATCAAAGTTATCAGATATGTCAAGCTTACAACTACTCACGGGTTGTTCTTTCCTAATCACAACAATTTACACTTCAAAGCATATTGTGATAGTGACTCGACAAGCTGCCCTTTCTCAAGGAGATCAGTCACTGGTTATGGCATCTTTCTTAGATCTAGTATTATTTCCTGGAAATCAAAGAATCAGATTGTGGTTTCAAGGTCATCTACAGAGGCTGAGTATAGAGAATTAGCAAACACCAATAGTGAAGTTACATGGCTGAAGTGCTTACTCAAGGAGTTCAATGTTCATGTCTCTACTCCTATACCAATAATGTGTCAATAGTCCTTGCTTCAAACCATATTAATCATGCTAGAACTAAACACATTGAGATAGACTGCCACTTTGTGATAGATAAGTTCAAAGCAGGCATTATTCTACCAACCTATGTTCCCACTAAAGGACAAATTGCTGACATTCTGACTTAAGGTCTTCCTAAACCACTTCATTATAATTGTCTCTCTATGTTAGGCATGTGTAATCCCTACACAATGCCCACTTGTTGGGGGATAATGTAGTACATCAGAGCAAACACTCGGTTTCCTCTGTTTCTACCTCTAACAAGCTTATCCCAAACACCCCTGCAACTTCTACATCACTCCACAAGATGAGGATCCTACTGAACAAGAGTATGCAAGGCTGCAACAAGCTGTAGTATAGCTCAATGACTTGTACAGTTAGCTTAATATCTTGTATATAGTGTAGTTTGTAGTTTAGATCAGTAGTATAAATACCCAAGAGGTATCAATGTAACAGTAACAATTTCATTAATAAAATCATTTCATTTTCACTCAACTATGTGTTTTTAAATTCTCTATAGTATCGTAATAAACTTATATAAGCCACAAGTCTAAAAATAAGCCGAAAAATTGAAGATGATGAAATATAAGCCGAAAAACAAATAAGCTTGTATGCCCATGTATAAGCTTACAAACACCCCCTTAATTATAAATTTTTTTATATTATTTTGCCTCTAAAATAATAGCCATATCTTGGGTGTTGAAGTTTCCAGGAAAGTGCAAATCCTGAATGTGTGATTCTTCATGTCTTCCCCAATTGCTTGGCTCTTGTTTCCTCCGTCTTACATTAATATTATTAAATTTAATCTTCAAATTATTAATTTAAATTTATATGCCAATTGCTATAAAGAATTATATTTTATAAAACCCTTTTGCCAAAGATGTTCAGGGAATCATTCAAAATCTAATCTTTTTTGTTCTTACAAAAAAAAAGTCTTCATCTTTAATGAGGTAAACATTTTCTTTTTTTCTTCCACATATTTGATCAAAATTATGTTTGATCCAATGCTTAACATAATCTGATCATTTCACCAGGGATATATCAATGCATGTTATTTGTTGGTGTCATTGATCTTTTTATACCAATGCAATAAGGTGCATGATTATATGTGATCACATTGGACACTAGGTGATCATAGATTATTACATTATGTTTTAGGCAACATATGTGATAAAATTTGTATTAGGAATGGGTAGGGTAGAGGTAAATGACTATGTGAGCGAGTTATCGGATTTGGAGGCCGGATCATCCACACGATCCGCATCTCCTGAAATGCGGCCGTTTAGGACTCGTTATCCTGGTTTAGTTAGACTAAAAGCGTATATCTTCGATGGGTTTGGTGAGTATTGTGATAAAGAATGGGATATAGTAGAGGGTAATGGGAAAAAGTTTTGTTGGTATCATGTCGAGCTTCCGAAAGGAAACCAAAAACTTTCTCAATCAGCACAATACTTAATCGACGTCCTTTGCCCACCGTTGAAGCTGCAAGACATTTTGTCTTTAGTTAGTAATGGACCTTATTGTGCTCATGTTGATGGGGCACTTGTATTTAGGGTTAACTCACCTGGTCCACCCTCTAGCAAGTTTACGTTTAGATTGGCTGCTAGGATTACTGAGAATTCGGTTATTACTGTTTCATTAGGCCGAGTGCCTAGATTGGGTTTCTCGCCAGTGGGCCAGTCTCTTCTTAGTGAGATTCCAAGAGTTGAGAACCCGGATTCTAAATTTGGTAGAGATGACACAGTGGATAAGGGTGGCATTGTCATCAAGGAACATGTCCTTGATTTCTTGTTGACGATGAATCATTCTGAGGAGGCTGACAATCCTGTGCCTAGATCCGTCTCAAATCTTGTTGTTCATATTATTGACACACATGTGGATCATCTGGAAGATGTTGTTACTAAACTTGAGATTGAGCTCAATTCTGTTGAAGCTGATTTAGATAAAGGTAACTTTTGTGTTCAATCTCAAATCGCATGTTTCAAATGGTCAAATCTTGAATCTGGAAATTCTAACTTTTCAGGTGGTTTTTCTTTAAAGAGACAATTGTTAGATGATAGAAGATTCCCGAAAATGCATCTAGACTTGCAACGCCTACTGCAGGTAGTTATAGTTACCTTCATTAACTCATGTCCGACGAGCATTCCTGTATTTGCCTTCTGAATGTCCCATATTTGTCTTTTGAAAGTAAATGACAATTTTTAATCGTTCTTCATAGAGAGAAAATGACTACATTTAGCTTCTGAATATTAACCTGAATAAAACAGTTTAGCCAAATATAGTTAAACAAGCCTTTACATTTATGAATTTTGAAGGTGCTAGGTCTGATTCTAAACGAATTGAAATGAATACAGGTGATTGCACATGGGGAACAAGTGTTTCCGAGAGTGAAAGAAAAGTGTTCCACAAAAGATTGGTTTGCCAATGAAGACATCAATTCACTAGAAGAACTGATTGGGCGACTCAGAAGACTAAAGGACAACGTTGGCTTCATAAGTAATCGTGTTACAGCTATCCAGGCCGGCCTTGACAGCTGGCAGGCTGAACAAATCAATAGGAAACTATATTGTCTCTCGTTCCTCTCGATCATATTCCTTCCTCTATCTATTATCACAGGATGTAAGATTCTTCACTCAAACTTGCCTATCAGATTAACTTTTAGCTATAAATTAGTATCTGTCTTTCACAGTTTGACTCTCGAGGTCAAACAAACAAGTTTTGAACCTCACAAATGACAAGAGCTTGACTAATATTCAAGAAAATTTTGCAATGCTATGAAACTAATTGACTAATTCTGTAAATAGAAACATCTTGGTGTATATTTGTCCACTAAATGTGTAATAATATTTCTTTTGAAAATGCAATGGGTTGGACCTCAGAAGCCACATTGAGTTGTCTAGGTCGAAAGTACCTACCAAATTGCCAAAATAACCCAAAACAACCAAGGTTTGCCCGTTTCATGATAGAAATGAGTCAGCCACAACTTAGGCTCCCTTTTACTTGTAGTGTGGGACTAGCGCATACGTTATGACTTATAACCTTCCATAAAGATTACAATTGCATATTTTTAATTGACTTTAAATCATGATGGCAGTATTTGGGATGAATGTGGGAGGCGTCCCTTGGACTCAGCAAAGAGATCCGACGCTAAAAAATGGTTTTAGAAATGTTATGGTACTTTGTGCGGCGACATTAGTGCTTGTGCTCTTATGCTTCCTATTTCCATTTCTGTATACCCGATTAACAACCTGGAGAAGACAAAGGGCCTTAAAAAGAAATTGGTCTCTAAACCGAAGATCATTCCTCAAAAGAACCACTGGAGGTGGAGAAACAGGAGGTTACCTGCGTCTTTGAGGCCAATCAAGCATAGTTTCAACCTGTAAAATTTATTGCCGTTGCAGTGATTTTTTTTGGTCAACGATCCATGGTCTCTATTGTAGCTTTATAATTGAATTTTGGTCATCAGTTTCCTTCTTTAATCATAGATTTCTTTTTTCATTTTCCTTCTTTTCTAATTATAACTTGAAGTAATGTGTACTGATTGAATTCTGAAGACCATATTCTTCATAGTTGTTTTATGCAAGCTTGTATATGGATAATACAAATTCTTTCTTTGGATCGGTTTCCTACTATAGGTTCAACCTAGATACTCATGGGATAGACATCCACTCTACTAGATGTACGCCTGATATGTGATGGGATATCAAACTTCACAACATCTTTTCATGATTGCATGTTAGCAGAAACATTTGGGGTTTGGTTATGTGCTTAGTGGGATTATAGTGTTCATCCTACCAAGTGGTCTCTAATCAGTTGGGCAGATAATACCAGCTTGAATACCTACAAAGTTTGCTTAAACGTGGTTGTACACGCAACAGCTCGGATCCTATGGCGATTTAGGAATCGGGTTTGCTTTGACATAATCCTCCAAGGAAAGATATGTTATGGTCCTAATGGATGACATCTAGTTTTTCACACTCTTGGATTTCAAATGCTCAGTTGGTTTCTCTAATCACCTTTGCATCTTTCAAGCACTAGTTAGCATCCATATTGTAGACACCCAAGAAACTAGACTCGGTCTTGGCTTGGTTTGCTAGACAACAGTTAATGTCTATTAGAATGGCCAAGTCCTTTGTTCTGCAGTCTTGACCATCTATGTTCAAGGTATGAGTCTGTATTCACCATGTTGTGAAGGACAAATGTGTGAGTGTTCTGAGAAGGTGTGTGTGTGCAGAAAAGTATGCAAGTGATAGACAAAGACAGAAATTTGGAGGGAAGTTAACTAACTTATTAACTGTAATATTGATGATTGTTTAACTGTCATTACATGAACCTATTTATAGTGCATGAACATACATGATAGGAAGGGTTGTGATGGTTCAATAGAACCAAAGGTTGTGACCCTTTATCAATAACTGTCATGTAACTGTATTAACAGCTAACTTATAACTGTCATTATGGTTTATCTAACCATTGTCTAAGGTCTGTTGGCCTATGGCCAAGACCAAACGAAATATGCAGCCCCATGTTGATACATACATGGCTGCAAACAATACAATTACCACATAATAATAATTACAATAATATAACTTAGGTTTGAACAACAGAAACTAAGGTTGATTGATCTTAAACTTCTAACAATCTCCCCCATAAGATCAATGACCTCTGAACTGTCTTCCTTTCTTCTTGCTTTCATAATGTGATCAGCTAATGATGATGAAATCATCACTAGAGCTACTGCATGTGTCCCTTTCTTCTTTCTTTCTTTCCATACGTGTGCTTCCCTTATCTGAATGGTCTTATGTCTTCATTTGGTATGTGTTGCCCTTTTCTGTTTCTTCTAAGTCTTCCAATTTGATTCCAAAGTGTACAATCTTGCTTTTCTGTTAACTGTCTTGTCCAATAGGTGTTGTCACTTGATCCTTTGATCACCAAGTGACTTTCAAGGCATGTAATCTTTTTGCCTTTAACCACAGATGATGTGGCCTTCTTTGGAACATTTCCTAGTTCCTCTTGTGGCACCCTTGCTGTGTTATAATAGCACTTAAATACATCCAAGTATTTATTGTAACACTTTCTAAAATCATCACCATAATCATGTGATAGACCAAATGTTTCTGCAACATAATCAAACTCCTTTGCAAAGTAGATAGTTAGGTATCCTCCTAAACTTTCTACCAATTTGTAAAGATCCATTAAATGAATCTCAATGCCATTTATCTTTGGGGGTATGGGACCAGGCATCTCCCTTTTTAAATATTCAATATAAAACCATTTGAAAGCCTCATTAAACTTGTCCTTAAATATGTCCCATTCTTGACAGATTATTTCATCATTTTTAACAAGGTCAAGAAAGGCAACATACTCATTAAATGTACTAACTTTAGTTGGATAGAAAACACCTTTAACATAGACATAGTCCCCATTCCTTGGTGTGTTTCCAACTTTTGTTGTTTTGGTTGGACATGCATAGGCATTGTGTCCAATTTCTTCACATCTATGACACTTCTGTGTCAAGACATCTTCTTTTTCTATCTTTCTTTCCTTACAGTGAGTACTTTCTTCAAGTAACTTGAAATAATCCTCCATGTACTTGTTTTTTCTCATGTTCATCTTGTTTTCATCAAAACTGCAATCTGCTGGATCCTTAAACATATGCACAGGTCTGCACTTGTTGCCTTTGAATATCAGATCCAATCCTTGGGCTTCAAGTTGATTTGCTGATAGAATATTCAGGGTTACATCTAGTGTATATAATACACCAAGTATGCAAATGATCTCTTTCCCAAATCTGATGTTTATTTCTCCTACTCCATGTATGAACAAGAGTTTGTACATTTCTTGTAACTTCTCTACACTGAATTTCTCCTTTAATTTTCCAAACAGATTCCTATTTGAGCATACATGCCTTTCAAGATGTTTGCTTATGTACTAGATTTTGTCCCATGTTCCTTCATAAGTACCATCAACCATGAAATCAGTTGGTAGATGTATACTTTCAGGGTACAGAATCTGAGTGTGCACTGTCTCAGGAATCTTCTCTGAGTTTGCAGTCTCAGAGATCTTCTTTTTGTTTGGACAATTGCTGGCAATATGTCCCCTTATTCTGCATTCATAGCACTTGTATCTCCTGTGCTTGTCAGAATCATTATGGGACTTTGAAAGTGCATGGTTGTAAACTTCAATCTCTTATATCTTCTTCCTAAGCATTACTTTGCAGTCTTTTAAGATTTGCCTTATGCAATTTCCAAGTCTTGACTCCCTTTCTCTTCTCATTTGTCTCTGAATAAACTAATCTTGCAGTCTTCTCCTCATGGGCCTCCCAGGTTTGCTCTAATGCCAATTATTAGAATGGCCAAGTCCTTTGTTCTGCAGTCTTGACCATCTATGTTCAAGGTATGAGTTTGTATTCACCATGTTGTGAAGGACAAATGTGTGAGTGTTCTAAGAAGGTGTGTGTGTGCAGAAAAGTATGCACGTGATAGACAAGGACAAAAATTTGGAGGGAAGTTAACTAACCTATTAACTGTAATATTGATGATTGTTTAACTGTCATTACATGAACCTATTTATACTGCATGAACAGACATGATAGAAAGGGTTGTGATGGTTCAATAGAACCAAAGGTTGTGACCCTTTATCAATAACTGTCCTGTAACTGTATTAACTAACTTATAATTGTCATTATGGTTTATCTAACCATTGTCTAAGGTATGTTGGCCTATGTCCAATACCAAACGAAATATGCAGCCCCATGTTTGATACATACATGGCTGCAAACAATACAATTACTACATAATAATAATTACAATAATATTACTAAGGTTTGAACAACAGAAACTAAGGTTGATTGATCTTAAACTTCCTACAATGTCGTGTTGATTATTGTACCTTTCTCTTATAAACCATGACAAGAAGCCCTAGGATTTCAAAAAGATAATCTTTGGAGTCCCCATCTATACGCAATGTGCCCAGTTGGCCCAGTTTGACATTCTACAACCTTAAATTCTTTAAGCAACTAACACTGCATGAAACGCCGCACTTTCTTTACCCCAAGACTATATATATAGATCGCAAGTGCCTAATACGGTAGTGTAAATCACATCACTCACCCGAATGTTATCGTACATTTATCATACCGCCTCATATAGTCATATGGGTAATTTCATGATCAAGACAATCTTTGCAACACAGTTGGGTAAACATGGACAGATCGTTGGATGAGTACAACAATTTCAGTTACAGCTAGTTACTGTGATTGAAAACATTGAAATCACTTTATAAAATTTCTCCATTTCATATATTATAACTTGAACATTTGATTATATGGTTTTTATGATAGTCATTATTGGTTTTTGAAGATGCAAATATAAAAATAAAGGAAACTAAATTAAAAAAGGAGTCATGGACTCATGGCGTGTGCATGAAGTCGCTTATATTATAAAAAATGTTCAAGTCTTGAATAATTAATGGCATATTCCAATGTTCCACAGCTGGATCATGTTTAGTGATGTTTTGCCATGGGATTTACCTAAAGGTGTATGGTACTATGAGTGGTGTTTGACTTTGTTCACTGTCAATGAATTGGTTCATTCTGCCAATAATAGCATACACCTTTGACTTTTGCATTAACTTGAAGTTGCTACTTTTAATGTATGACCTGATTTGTCAACTTGAATCTAAGAACTTCCTTTTGGAATCTGAAAGCAAACTAAAGCACACTTCAGGGGTTATGCTATATATCTTCAACTTTATGAAAACTTTTAAAATATCAATGTTCAATCCATTTACAAATTTACACCATATTACAACCAGGTTGCTAATAATCAGCAACCTTTAAGCATTTCTTGTTATGATTTATGCGTTGGGTGCTTGACCTGCTTTTGTCGCCAAATTTACACATTTCCTACAACCTTTTAGTGTTGACTTTCCCAAATCAATATCATGTTCACATATTCTTTACATGTAAACAATTCCTATATGAATTAAGAAAAAGTCAACCTTATTATTATCATAGATTATGAGTTACACAACATATGCAAATAGGAAAACTCTAATAAAAATCGGAAATAGTTAAAGTTACAAAGTTAAATACACTCTAGCTAGGTTCACATAAATTCTTTGATATTTCCGGTAACAACGTTAATACCATTCTCTTGGGCAGCAGCCATTGCTTGATACTGTTGTTGAACAGTCGGTTGCAATGGCTGTAGCAATTGTTGCGGTTGTTGTTGTTGTGCAACAACCGCAGCTCCGTAGTAGTAGTACTGGTATAATAGATCTGCCTTCCTGCTCCATTATCATACGCCACTTGACCATAGCCTTGATCCGTGACAGCTGTCGTTGACTGGACCACACGATACCCTTGTGGCAGAAACTGTGGTTGTGCTGAAACCGTAGTTTGTTGAGTTGAAACCGCTTGGACAGGTGGTATTACGTTGTAAACTTGCTGCTCGTGGTAAACCTCCGTAGATGTGGGCATCTTCTGCACGTAGTATCCTTGACCTTGATTCACTTGTCCAGTGACAGGTGTTGCTATCGGGGCGTGATACACACTCCCCGGAGCTTGAACCATATAAACTGCCTGTGCTTGTTGCTGATGTTGCAGTTGCTGATCCATTGACACTAAGGATGGCGATGCATATCCGCCAGAAGATATCTGGTATCCGGATACTGGAGCTACTTTTTCATTCATTTTGGGGACAAGATAGTCTCCAGTGTAGCCAGCAGCTGCGAGATTATCATTGCTAGGTCTCCGGTTAAAAACCGGTTGATTCTGTTGTTGTTGTTGTTCTTCTTCTTCAATTTGTAATTTCTGTAAGTCATGAATATGTTTCTGAATATGATCAGATTCATCAAGAACAACCTCATTTTCTTTCTCTATACGACCACCGTTTACTTGCTGTTGATTCGAGCTAAAACTACTAACCGGAGTCAAGGAGGGGCTTTGTGCAGTAACAGGAAACAAAAACAGCCTCAATCTAGCTGTAGTAGTAGTAGTAGTAGCTGTAGCAGTATTCACGCCTTTATTCAAGCGATCATACTCATGCATCATGTGTTCAAGATCATCATCATTCGTAACCGAGATCAACGCATCTAGATCTTCACCAGGTAACTGATACTTGAAACACACGTCATGAGCTTCACATAAAGCAGTTAACTTGGCTATCACGGAAGCGAATTTAACAGAACGATCAACTGCTAAGATCTTAGTTTGACCACCAACGTAGGATAACTGGTTATCATGAGGTCTAGGAAGGATCTTGCCTCCATAACTGCACATAAACTTAACCTTATTATTATACTTTTGGTGGTTATTATTTTGATCGTCCTGTGGTCGCGGAGACTCAAAGTCTGGGTCACGCGACTGTGCGGACGATCCAGATGCACCAGACTCAGCGTAGGTAGAGTTTTCCATAGATGTTGAGGGTGTATTTTTGTTGTTAGATAGTTTGAAAAGTGTCTTATGAATGTGTTTGTTTTTATATTGACAGTTGGGTGTATTGATATTTGTGTGACAGTTAACAAATTTGTTGACCGAGAAAAGTGAAGTGGCAAGTGGAGATATAAAATAGTGATTGTTAGCTGGAATTGGTGGGCTCCAAGCAGGATGGAGACTCTTCCCGCAAATTGCCATGTGGAACTACAAACAATGGTTGATAGATGTTGAAACAAAATAAATAAATAAAGAATGCACATTTTAAATAATGGTAATCCTTGAAGTAAAGTGGATGAGGTGTAATATGTTCTATGGCTTTATGCAACTTTCAATTTGACAAAGTCCATTTGGAGTGTAATTTAAGATAAAAGTGATTGTGTGCATATGTGAACCAAAACGTCATTGTCATTTTAGCATTTTTTTATTATTATTTTTTTATCATTCACACATTTAAAAATCTATATTCAGTTTATGTTTTAATTGGGTATAACGAGTCTAAAAGCGGTATTTGAAATAAGAAAATACTCAACTACATCATGGTTTGAGGGGCTTGAAGTTCTCATGGACTTAGGAAAATCAGTAACAAAGAGTCATGGTTTTTATTTGTTAGTAAATTCCATTTTACTTAAAGTAAATGAAGTGCATCGTTGAACGCTAAGTTCGAGGGTGTCGTGATTTAGCTAAGTTTATAATCCAGTATAACTATATCACTAGTACCAACCTCAATTAGGTTCATTGGCGGAAGACAATACTAAAAGGATTGAGAAGTGAGGCTCGGGGTCCTAGGGAAGGATGTCGAGGAAAGATTAAAATAGTGATTGCTTACTCTCAAACTTTCGTCTGAGTTAAATCAATCGTCACAAATCAAAAGTAATGTCGTAGACTTGTGCAAATCGGACTAGACGTTACTATGAGATTTCGTTTAGCATGTTTTGAATCCGTGAATGAAAGAAATTTCAATGAAAAGGTTCCTGACTAGTTGTCATGGTAGGAGATAGAGATAATGAAAGCATTTATTGTGTAGGCGTGATATTATCGGATTATCAAGTTTTGCATGCATTTGCGGGGCAAGCGGTGGAGCGTGACCATGATCGATAAGCGACCACATGGATTAATAAGTTATTGGCGTTCTTGGATCGTGGCGTACTATCCCAATGACACGAGGTATTAGATCATTTGACTTTGTTTCTCACTGGGTATTACGTAAAAGTGTAACATTGTGTGTTAATGTCGCATTCAGGTGTGAGGTAAAAATTTTTTCGATGATCAAGATGACAATTTGCAACTCTAACTAGAAATAGACAGTAGAAGGATATTTTTTTGAGCCCCTTGTGGTGAAAAGATTTGTGGAAGCATGGCCATGCGACAAAGTATTTGGGACACTATAGGAGACAATTGATTCAACTGTAACAAGAAAGAACGAAAGTATTTCGAGATTAACATATCCATGTATGGCCCTTTCTAAAATATCACAAAGTGCAACGGGGTATAGTCATATACCCGAACTTAGCAATAAGGGTTGCCGGAGTTTGATAAATCACTATCTGGGTATGGAATGGGTTTCTATGAGTGGGTATTACAATGTTTTGCTAGTAAGCAGTACGGTTAAAGTGGTTCTCGTGTTGTTGTTTTACACAAGTGAGAGTCTGAAAGGATTATGTGCAAAGAATGATGGCTTTCACAAATGGCCTTCACATAAATGCCAAAGGGTCATACTAAAAAGAGCAAGCAATGGAAATAAGAATGAAAGACAAAATGAAAGGTCTTATTTTGGAGATTGAATTTAGGACATACATGCAATTGATGAGTTCGTGTTTCCTTTGCACTTTCTTACCGATCTTACAAAAGATTATGCTTTATAAGAATCGGGATTTTCTTTGAAGTTAGAATTAGTGATTGCCATGAAACTTGTTTTTTTTTTTTTTTTTCTTCGCTTCTCCTAAATCTTAATTAGGGATCTTCTAGATTTGTATGTGTGGTTTGTGTGTAATGTTTTGGGATAGTGGAATACAAAGCATAATACAGGAATGAAAACAGGCGACCACTTTTCTAATGAACAATAGAAACTTAATGAATATTGCCCCTTAATATTTTCCCTAAATGTAAATATAGTTAAATTTGTATGATCAATTTCATGTTGATTATAAGATAATTTGGTTAGCTTTTAATAAAGTGTTATAATACATTTTTATATATCTTTACTTATTAAACAATTAGAAGTGATAATGTTATTTATTTTGTGTTTGATGTTTTATATTGATATAAGAAAAATATGGTACATTAAATAATGTAACATCCTCAAAATTACTCATGAAGGAAGATATCTCATATTAAGTAAGGGCGTTTTAAAAATTTACCATTCGATAAAAGAAATTAGAGTTACAACAAGATGTCCCAAAGTGTTAAGTACATAAACATTTTTTTTAAATATCATCGAATGGTAAAGTATAGTGCATCAAGTCTTCAAAATATGTCATGCGACTCAAATGCTCTAAGCGAAGTTATGCCTTACTGAGACTGAGAAAATATATGCTAAAAGTATCAATACAAAGGTTGGTCAGTTCATAGCTTTAATATAAATAAGATGAAAAACTTTTTAATTAAGTCCTCATGACAAGTATATATCAACATAATTACATTCAAGTCCGCCGTTTAATACTTGTAATCTTAGGTCAACATATAACATGATGATAAATATAAGTGTAAAAGTCAAGTACGGACCACAAGACTTTAGTGACCAAGATAGTACAAAGTCCATTAGTTCAAGATTATACAAAGTCATTAGTTCAATATTATCCAAGTCGGTTAGTTCAATATTGTACCAAGTCCATTAGTTCAAAATTATACCAAGTTCATTAGATCGAGATTATACCAAGTATGTTAGATCGATATTATACCAAGTCCGTTAAATCAAGGTTATACCAAGTCCGTTAGTTCAACATATGGTTCAAGATTGTAAAGATTTGTCACGATAATAGTGATAACTTAGGTGATACGTAAATATTTAAGTAAAATGAGCATGCATTCTCACCCCAAAAGTAGTTCAAAATAAGTAAAAGTGAGGGTCATGAACTCACCGTAAAGCAACGAGATAAATACAACAAGATAATGCAACGAGACGCCGAAAATTATTCTAGGAGCAATAATGGTTTAGTGATGAAAATAACAAGAACAAAATCAAGAACATACCAATCTAGCTTATAAAATCACCAACCAATCTTTACCCAAAGCTTCCAAATCTTTTAAACCAGCCTTTAAAGATCTAAATCTATAAAACTACAAACTTGTAAACCCTTTTTAAATACTTCTAAGAACACCCTTACAAAACGATTAAAACCAAGGTTTGATGAGATTGATTGATGTTTGAGTGAAATAAACCAAGTAATAAATAAAGGAACTTATGATCTTCAATCTAGCATTAAGAAATAAGTGAAACAAAAGATTGGAATGGTGTTTGTGGGCTGTGTATTCACGGCAACAGGAGGGAGAGGAGCAAGAAATATGAAGTTTTGAGATCTAGTTTAATCAAGTGACTAAAAAATAGTAACTAGTTAGGATCTAATTTGATGAGTAAGCTAAGTGATATTACATTTGTCCAAGCTTTGGACAAATGTTGCGGGGAAGGTAGCTTATTTGTGTAGTATTATGTTAAGAGTATGTAGTTTTGATCTTGATAATTGAAAACATGAAATATAAATAAAAATGTTACAACTTGTTAAAATAACTAATTTTAGTATTTTAGATGAGACACAAGTTTATCGTGGTGTTCAAACGTTGTTAAACTTAAAGCGTGAGTTGTGCTTAGTAAAATATAAAATGTGCAAAGTTTACATAAAAATAGAAAAAGTAAAATATGACATATAAAATGTGAATGTAAGGAAACCAAAATGCATAAAATATATTTAGCATAGTTTAGTGTGGGTTTAAGTTAAATGCGTGTAACAACGTCTGTGAGTGAACACTTGATTATTTGGAAAAATTAATTTACGTAAAATTAAAATAAATAGTAAAAGTAAATGGTTAAATAATGACCTAAAAAGTACGGGTTGTTACAAATAATTGTTTTTAGTATTATTTCTATGCATGCTCTTTGATGCTTTTAGTACACAAATCCATGAAACTCTCTAAAATCCATCGGATGGTCTATAAAATCTAGTAGTACTGATATTGGAGAATGTGTTTTTCTTATGGATGGCACCCATGGGCAATGGGAGCGGGTTTTCTAACGTCCCGCACCCATGGTTTTCTCATCCGCCGAGAGGTATAATTTTTGCGTGCCTAGGATGGCAGGCGGGGTTTGGGGCTGACGGCCCTCCCCATCAAACCCGATTAAAAAGTTCTCCCCAAGCTTCATGCGTCCCCATCGGGATTTAATCCCGTCGCCTGTTTGGGTGCCATGCTCCCCAAAACCCCATATATTAATGGGGATCTTATGAGTGTATTTTTTTTGCAATTCTTGTGAAAGTCGCATCATTCACATTTATAATTAATTTTAAACCGTTAGCGATAACTTGAAGAATTAAAAACTCATTAATAAATTACAAACAAGCATTATTAAGTTTTCAATGATATTAATATACATAAATAATGATTAATTATATATAAAAATAAAACTTAAAATATGAAACTAAAGCGAGTTTCTATAATCACAATTTTGCAATTTTAAAAGATAAAAAACTAATAATATTAAAGTAATTATTTTACGTAAATACTAACAAAATACTATGTAGGTATAGATATATTTGTATATGTGTATATATTATTGTCCGGGTGGAAGTAGGATTTCCCGGCCTCAAACCCGTTAAAACCCGTTTAAGCCCCATGTAACCCGATTAGCATACCCCTTACAGCCCATTGATTGGGTTTTTGGGTTTCCCAAGTTGGGTTTTTGCCATCTTACCGTGCCTACATGCATGCTTTCGGTTATTTGTTGCCCACGATAAACCCATGAATTAGTAATATGCAACAAAAGGACAAAACAATGACATGAAATCTGCCTAATAACATACCATATCAATTTGCCGTATCCCAAGTTTACAAAATGCAATATATGTCTAAAAATAGCAAATTAAACATCACTACACCAAATCAGAGTCTTAGTATTTCATTTCACGAGATAAATAAAATAGTTTAAAACATTTTACATAAAACACAAAATTCGGTCACTTGGGCCTCTTATCATCCTATTTCTTGATCAACTGACCTCTTCAACGTGTCAAATCAACAATTCCGCACTAATGTTTAGTTAGTATAATAAATTTTAGTTTAACATAAATGGGTTTACGGGTACACCCATGAGTATTTTGATGGGCACACCCATGAGTATTTTAAATGAGTATGTGTTATGAGTTTACATTACCCATCACCCGCCACCCAGATAGGTTCGATTTTCACCCACAACTTTGCAGGTGAAAATTTACCAACCCATTCACGTGCAGTTTTTTTCTCAGCCATTGACATCCCTGGTTTTTCATTTTGGTATATTAAGTTAATGAAAAATGTTAGGATTTATGAGGGATAGAGCAACATAAGCAAAGATCAGGACTAGCAAATCGAAACACAATCATATTCAGAACAAGTGCAAAGATCAGAACATCAAAGGTTTTGGAGCAAAAGCTGGTATTTCTATTATGAAGATACAAAAGTTACAAGGTATGTGTTATGCTTTTGGTTATATAGTAAATAACAGACATACAAAAAACAACCGACATACTAATTCTTACTTCTTAAGATACTACCAAAAATGACCAAAATGCCCTTACTACTAATATTACGAAACTGCCCTTAGGAGGTCAAAGTCAAACCAACTAACAATCTCCACCTTGACTTCAACTCCTAAGTAACACCATATCACCAATTATCGATATTGAGCAAATTCAATCAGTGACCAAACTTGCTCAAAGCAACTAATGGTTGTAATGGTAGCTTTCCAACTTACAACCGAATTTCCAATGGTGAAAATATAACCTGTCAAGGATATTCTAGCATCAAGATCCGCAACATAATCCAAATCTTAATGGTAAGCCAAATATTCCGTTCACCCAGTAAATAAGGCCAACATCAAAGGTCTGAGTTAAACTCCTCCACTACTTCAAATCATATTCAAAGTTCCAAAAAGGCTAGAGATGCTAGCCTAATTCAAATCAAGCGATCGATTCTCAAAAGCAATCCAGAAACCAAAATCGATGCAAAGCAAATCGCACAGATAACTTCAAAAAGCGAACAATCAAATGTTATCCGACAAATTCAAAGCGGCCAACCGAACAAACAAATGAAAACAAGCGATCTTCACGGTGATGACAATCAAATTGGGCAATAAACTTCAAAAGCCGACAAACGAAGATCAAATTTCCAAAGCTGACAAAATTCTCAACGATCGAGCAAAAAAAATTTGAATGACCTGATTATAACCAAGTCTTTAAACACTAAATCGATCTTCAAATGCAAATACCAAATTCAAATTCTAATGACCCATTTATATAATAAGGATTACGGTCAAACATTCAAAGCACCTCACAATCTGAACCCGAGTCATCTTTAGCAACAACCGCTACCTGACCTTTTTTTTAAGTTTAGGGCAATTGTGTTTCCAATGGCCTTCCTCTTTGCAATAATTACAAATATCTCGAGGATTGGGACCTCGAGAACTTGATGATGCTCCACCTTTATCTTTACACTTTTCAAATCGATATTGACCCCTATCACAACTTGTGGTTGATAAGCCCGACGGTTGAGATTCCAAAGTTCGATGCTTGATGACGAAGCTCGTCTGCAAACCGGATCGTACATCTTCTAATGTGATAGTGTCTTTACCAACAACGAAGGAGTTCACAAAGTTTTCAAACGATGGAGGTAACGATACTAGGAGAATAAGAGCAGCATCTTCATCATCAATCTTGACTTCAATATTTTTCAAGTCCATCAAGATCGAGTTCAATGCATCAAGATGATCTTTTAATGATGAACCTTCTCTCATTCGAGCGAAAACAAAGCGTTGCTTCAATAACAACTTATTAAATCAACGACTTTGTCATATAAAGCTTTTAACTTCTTTACACACTTGCAGGAAGCCCGTTTCTTCATCCATAACCTCGCAAAGAACCTCATCTGATAAAGATAGCAAAATAGTGGAATGGGCCTTTTCATCTTGTGAGGCATATTTTGCGTGATCATATCGGCGGTTTGGGACCCGGCTAGAGGTGCCCAAATGCCTTGTTGTTTCAATAAGGCTCGAATTTTAATTCGCCACAAACTAAAATTACTTTTTCCATTAAACTTCTCAATGCTAACTAATGACGATGGTGTTTGAGAAGACATGACTATTCAAACGGATTTTACTAAAAATAACAAAACAATTGTTGCTGATGATTATCAAAGAAACCCACAAAAGACAAAGCCTAGATGCAAATCCAATAAATAATCGACCCAAAAAAAAAAAAAAAAAAAGATTTAGATAATCTCTACACAAACCCCAAATCAAATTGTTGCTTGCTTCAATCGATCGAGTGGCTCTTGATACCAATTTGTTAGGATTTATGAGGGATAGAGCAACATAAGCAAAGATCAGGACCAGAAAATCGAAACACAATCATATTCAGAACAAGTGCAAAGATCAGAACATCAAAGGTTTTGGAGCAAAAGCTGGTATTTCTATTATGAAGATACAAAAGTTACAAGGTATGTGTTCTGCTTTTGGTTATATAGTAAATAACAGACATACAAAAAACAACCGACATACTAATTCTTACTTCTTAAGATACTACCAAAAATGACCAAAATGCCCTTGCTACTAATATTACCAAAGCGCCCTTAGGAGGTCAAAGTCAAACCAACTAACAAAAAAGAAACATTTTGAGGGAAAGCAAATTTGTATCCCAATGACACCGATTACTAATATCAATCAACAAGCAAATTTATGACGCCCACCAATGCTAGCTGGCTGAGTTTCTTTATACATTGGAAGACACGTAACTCTATGTAAACCAAACTATTCTATCTGATCGATATTATCGGCAGGCATTTGCTAAGCAATATAACATATTCTACATTCATCTTTTACAAGAAGAAGAAGAAGAAGAAGATAGTTATGGTTCACTGCAAGTGAAGTTGAGTTTACATAAGGTAAAATCACGATTTCCAACAAGTCCAAGGTCATATGTCATCACTAATTTAGTATGTAGTTTTATTAGTATTTGAGTCACTTTGGATTTTATTTAGTACTTAACATTATTAGTTAGACTTGTGTGTATATATTTTAGCCCTAGCTATGTGTCTTGGATAACTTACAATATTTAAAGCAGAAATCTAGCTAGCTAGCTAATTAAGAAATCCATTGTTATTGTATAGTACGTGTTTTCTTTGTAAGAGAACAAGGTAGCTAGTTTGTTAAAGCTGACCCAAATTGATTATTGTTATGGTGCGTGGTATCAAGTTAGCTAGCTAGCTAACTAAAACACTAGAAACTCCCAACTTGTCTTTGAGCTCAACTTAGGTGTTTTCATGTTTAGGGAAATGTACGTAGTCTACTGATGAAAAGATGAATTAGTAGGTGTGTTGGATGCAAGTTGTTCTTGTATTCATCCATTAGCTAGGATGTTGTATTTTGTTTCTTGAATTGATGGGATCATGGGCATGTCTTTGATGCTCACATGTACAATTATAGCTTCTTTTGTGATTAATATAAATTCACCTTTTTACAACAACAACAAAAAAAAGTAAATTATTTCAAACACCGAGCATATTGATGGGGTTTATGATTTCTGACCCAGCGTTTGGCGGATTATTGAGAGCTGTTTCACGATCTTGATTGAAGCTCCTTTGATTGGTTCTTTGATCATTTGGTCACTTAAGAAAGCAGAACAAAATGGATCAGGTTTAATGTCTATGGCTTTTACAAATTATGCTCTAGCTTTACTATTTTTTTTCCCTTTAGCGTTTACTTGTTTAAATTCGAAAAGAATATGTAACGAGAAATGATAAGGATACGTAAAGTTATGCCATTTTCTTTCTGCCTCAATATATGTGTCATTCACAATCAATGGATGAATGACCGTATGTTTAAGCATGAATATGACCTACTTTATCACAATCCAATGAATGACACATATGGTGAGTATTTACACTAGTTTGTGCTGAATGGTATTGCTAACAGATGCTAAGGAATACCGTGATACACGAGGCACCCATGTTTAAACCCGAGTATCCTCCTCAAGGTACTATTACTATAACTTCTCATGTGTAACGGTTAAATTATATTCACATTAGCGAATTGTGGAAATGTATTGTTTGTACATGAATGCATTTGCTATTATTAAGTAACACGGTTTGGTTTGTCTAAATAATAAAGAACAAGAATTTGAGTAGTTAATCTAGTAGAAGAAGGTAAACACGAAGATCGAGTTGAATCGGCATTAAGGTGTCTTCCACACCATGATCCTGTTGGCGGTCGAATTCCAAATCAACTTCTTTTAATTCTTTGGAAGATTCGTGATTATGCATATGCTTACAGTCGGGACTTACAACACCGCAATGGTCGGTCGATCTCCTCGGAGACTAAACTTTCGTCATTTCCTAGTATAGTATAAATATCTTGAAAGGGACTCACTGCTTGGAGTTGCTTAGAAAATGTCATCTCGGTGGTGGAAGAATGCAAGAATATGGTACCACAAATGCCTTTATTGATTTCTATCGATGTTGAGGAAGTTATAAAACAGGCTGCGGCACATCACATAAAGGTTTAAGGAAGGTAATGATGCTTTAGCAAGTTTCATACAAGTTAATCTTTGGTTTACAACTAATTCACTTAAACCGAAGCTCTGATACCAATTTGTTACGCCCCGATTTCCGATTTGACCGGAATTTACTCGATTTTAAAACTTTGACACGTAACGTTTGACTATTACTTAAACTTTTAAATGAATAACAAAAACTATAACAATTTACCATTGACAACTCTTTTATAACATATACTCAATTACCCTTTTAAAATAATGACACAAGATTACAATAAAACATCATTTTATTGCTTACTTCTGGTGGCGTTGTCGCCTTAAAGGCTGCGACGTCGTCACCCTTTAATTATAACCCAAAACACATTTTAGATTTAACACTTTCGGCGACTCGGGGACTTAGAGCACGGCGCCGTCTCCAGGCCGGACGTCGTTGCCACAAGGCTGCGACGTCGGAGTCTTGACTGCACATTTGACAGCAAAACTGCACAATACCAAATTATCCATTTTGACACAAAATGATCTATTTACTCTTACAACTTTAAGTTAATACCATATAAGCTATACTAAACATTCTTTAATATACAAGAGGTTACTTGACCCGTTTGACTTCAAATGGGTAAAAAATACACTTCGACCCAAACACTCCAAAATACCATAATGACTATGACTTTTACTTGTTAATTAACGATACATTTACAAAACCATAAAAGGCTCGGGGTCACAAACTTATCACAAGAGCTCGGTGTCTACCTAGCTCCTATTATTATACATTGACAACCTCCTTCACATACAATCATCCACATAGCCAAACAATAATCTGAATCCAAGCTAAGACACTTCAAGCACATGAACCTACAAGAACATGGAAACTATAACATGTAAGCGATTACGCTTAGTAAGTAATTGGTTAATACATGATCAATATATACATCTTTATAACATCACAACCACATATTCCTAACACACAACTATTCAATTAGCACATAAGACATATAACCCATACCTTAGCCATTCAATAATTCTAGGACATATCTATAACCACTTAACACAACATTAATCACATACTATAACATTTTCATATTAACCACATAGTAACCAAATTACTTACCTTAGCTAGCCAAGCTAAGCTATTATGAGATTATCATCATCTTCCATCATCTCCATCATCAACACCATCCAAAGCTAACATCCTTAACACATAATTAAAATATACTTAAAACATAAAAAATAACTATAGCCATGGTTTACACAACCATTAGGCTTTCATAACATCCTCTAATCATCACATAATCATATATTGATTATATGATGATCTACCCATAAATTATCCAACTTTACCAATAATAAGATTCCTCTAAGATTACTATAATCCTCATTTTAATCAAACCTTATGATTATAACATGATCATATCCAACTTACCCAATTACTTCAATTTAATAAAAAGGGTTTCACCCAATTACACTATAATATCTTAATTAGTGTTTAAAACCATAATTACTCAAAACCCCCAATTTGGATACATAAACCCTAACTCTTCAATTAACTATTAACACATCAATTAAGTATACTTACCTTGCAAGGATTAAAGATACTAGCTTGTATCATGACTAGGAACACTAATCCCATCCCAAATGATCACCAATCTTACTATCATTTTTCCCTTTCTTTTCTAATGACATTAACTAATATCCACGGAACTTTTGAAGTCACGTCTTAATATACATGTAGCTTTCTTCATTATAAAGTTATTTAGCCATTTGACCCTTTTGGTCCTTAAGCTCCATTCCTTACAAATTGGCCACACTATACTTCTATAATTGTTTTACAATATGACAACTTAGGTCCCCCTATTTTCTATAACTATAATACAACATTTATAAATTATTAGTTTGACTACCGGGTTGACTAGTCAATCCCGTTAAGTCCTTAAGCCAAATTCATCTAAGGTAGGGCCTATTTGTATTTGGGATACGGGTGTAAGATAAGAGACCAAATGGATTAATAAGTTATTGGCGTTCCCGGATCGTGGGGTACTATCCCAATGACACGAGTTATTAGATCATTTAACTTTGTTTCTCACTGGGTATTACGTAATGGCGTAACACTATTTGTTAATGTTGGATTCAGTGTGAGGTGAGGAAAAATTGTTTGATGATCAAGATGTCAATTTGCAACTCTATGTTCAAATAGACAAGAGAAGGATATTTTCGGGGCCCTTGTGGTGAAAAGATTTATGGAAGCATGGTCTTGTGACAAAGTATTTCAGACACTATGGGAGACAAATTGATTCCTTTGTAACAAGAAAGGATAAAAGTATTTCGAGATTAACATATCCATGTATGGTACTTTCTAAAATATTGGAAAGTCTGACGGGATATAGTCATATACGAACTTCGCAATAGGGGTTCTTTGGAGTTTGATAAATCACTATCACGGTATTGAATTGGTTTCTATGGGTTGGGTACTATAATGTTTTGCTAGAAACCGCTTGGTACAATTAAAGGGGTTCTCGTTGTTAATACAAATAAACCGTAAAAACGTTTATTAATATTTTCGATCTCTTTGTGTTTTGTTGATAACAAATATAATATTATCTTAAGTATAATTATAAGGATACATGTTATTTTTGTAAAGCATTTACATATAGCCATTTAAATACAAAAATGTAATAATTAAGCATTTGTTGTAATAGTTTATTAGGATGGGTAAAACTATAACCCATGGATCATAACCCATGGATCTTAACCCATACCCAAGTAGACTAGATACAATGTATACTTAGATACATTGAATCTAAAGGTAACCCATGAACCAACCCATAACCAAACAACCCATGGGCAAAGAGGAGCGTTCCACGGATCCCTAGGATTACACTAGACGGATCCCAAGTGGAAGGGATCCGTGGGATCCGGGGAACAGTGAAGAATTTTGCCTATAAATAGAGAGTCATTTCTTCATTCTAACTAACCCCTCTTCTTACTAAATCTCTCATACACTCTCATTATCTTCTAACATATAGATCACTTGATCTAGAGAGTTGTTCTTCTTTCTTTCTATTTGTGATCCTCATATAGGTCCTTCTCTAAGGCGAGATCACGAGCATTCTACAAGTCATCCAAGCAAGAGGTCCTTGATTGATTTGTCACTCCAAAGATTTACGTAGCAAAGATCTTGTATTTGATATTTCACATATTTGTTGTGTAATAGTCGTGTTGGTTTGGTCCACCGTGCTCTGGACTTGGTATTTAGCTTTGGGAAAAGTGTAAGCAACGTTGTGAAGGCTTTTCCGACAAGTGAAGGAGTTTGTTGACATAGTGCTTGAACTCTCGAGTAGGTGACTCGGGGTGGAGTAGGGCAAGGAAGGTGTCCTTGTAGCCGAACCACTATAAATCGGTTGTGTCATTTCTATCCCTTAACTTTACTTTACTTGCTTACTTTATCATTAGATCTATACTTTCTCTACATCCACAAGATCTCACATATTAACGAATCTAAAGTTTTTGAAAACTAACTTAAAATCGAAAACTATTCAACCCTCCCCCTTCTAGTTTTCCACACTCGTGTTGTTGTTTTGCACAAGTGGGAGTCTGAAAGGATTATGTGCAAAGAACAACGACTTTACAAGCGGCCTTTACATAAATCTTGAGGGTCATACTAAAAAGAACAAGCAAGCATAAATGAGAAACGAATGACGAAATGAAATTAGGACTTATTTTGGAGATTGAAATTAGGACATACATGCAATTAAAGAGTTAGTCTTTGCCTTTTAGTTTCTTACGATCTTATAAAGATTATGCTTTGTAAGAATCGAGTTTTCTTTGCAATTAGAATAAAAGGCGCCATTGAAATTTGCTTTTTTTCTAAACCTTGTTTCTTTCCTAAATCTTATTTAGGCATCTTCTAGGTTTTGTATGTGTGTTTTATGTGTAATGTTGTGGGATAGTGGAATACAAAACATAAAACAGGAATGAAAAGCAGAGGCGACCACTTTTCTAATGAACAATAAAAACTTAATGAATATTGCCCCGTAATATTTTCCCTAAATGTAAATATAGTTTAATTTGTATGATCGATTTCATGTTGATTACAAGAGAATTTGGTTAGCTTTTAATAAAGTGTTATGATACCTTTTTACATATATTTTACTCATATTAAGCAATCAGAAGTGATAATGTTATTTATTTTGTGTTTGATGTTTTATATTGATATAAGAAAAATATGGCCTTCATTAAATAATCGTTTTTATTTTGGGTAAAAGGTCAAAGACCCGATAAATATATTACTTCAAAAAACGTTTAAGTATAAAGGATATGGGTGAATCCGTATCTCGGCCGTTACATAGGTAGGAAAGCTTACATAACAAGATACTTCCTATTCTCTATATAAGAAAATAAACCACTACTCAAAGATAACATTAGACTCCTATGAAAACAAAATTACTTCCTACCAAGGCCTTGGAGCTTGATACCATATGTGTCATAATAGGCATCAAATTCCTGGAAGATCGTGGGCACGATCAGTAGTCATCATAATCATTGTCATCATAATCATCTTCACGATCATGACCACCACCAAATAGGTTCATTGACTCATCAAAAGTGTTCACAATCTCCTCTTCATCACTATCGGAATCAACAAATAATCGTTTTTAGTATTATTCTATACATGTTCTTTGCTTTTAGTACACAAATCCATGAAACTCTCTCATCCATCCGACGGTCTATAAAATCTAGTAGTACTCATATTGGAGAATGTGTTTTATTATGGATGGCACCCATGGGCAGTGGGCATGAGTACATCTAACCCGTCACCCGCACCCATGGTTTTTTCACCCGACAAGCGGGTATAATTTTTGCCCTAGGCCCATGCACTGCGGTATTTGTTGCCCACGGTAAAACATGAATTAGTAATATGCAACAAAAGGACAAAACAATGATATGAAATCTGCATAATAACATACTATATCAATTTGCCGTATACCAAGTTTACAAAATACAATATATGTCTCAAACTAGAAAATTAAACATGACTACACCAAATCAGAGTCTTAGTAGTTCATTTCACGAGATAAATAAAATAGTTTAAACATTTTACGCAAAACACAAAATTCCGGTCACTTGGGCCTCTTATCATCCTATTTCTTGATCAACAGCCTCCTCACTGTGTCAAATCAACAATTCCGCACTAATATTTAGTTAGTATAATAAATTTTAGTTTAACACAAATGGGTTTACGGGTACACCCATGAGTATTTTGACGGGCACACCCATGAGTATTTTAAATGAGTGATATGGGTTTATATTACCTATCACCCGCCACCCACCGATAAGTACGATTTTTCACCCACAACTCACCCGCGGGTGAAAATTTATGAGGTTACCAACCCATTCACGTGCAGTTTTTTTTCTCGGCCATTGACATGGTTTTTCATTTTGGTATGTTAAGTTGGGAATTGCTATTAGGTGGCCGAGTGGGCATTACATAAAAGTCATTTATTAAACCATCATTTCCATCCTTAACATCATCTCATATTAATTGACTTGTAGCAATTTGATTATACCTATTTTAACCTTCCCTTATTTGATCATTTTTAACATTTCCATCAAATCTTCACCTTTTTTATGTCATCAAGATGTTACACATTTTACGTAGGTCTTGTACAACCTGTTTAATAACACTAAGATGCTAAAAATATTTTGTATTAAATGCATAAATATGTGTACTTATCTTTACTCAATTTTCTTCACAAGTAAATACTCTTTCTTTTATTGTCCAATTTTCCACTTTGGCCAATTCAATAAACCATAGTATTCTCTTTTTAACTTTGCCAATTTTTAGATATGTGATAGTGTTACATTATTACATTACACACATTAAAATCAAGATGAAAGTTGTTGCTCCGTATTAAAATGAACACATTAAGTAAATATGCTAAATTTGATTCCAAATTCCAACTTTAACAAATTACTAAACTCAATATTTCAAGGAGAAAATTGGATTCAAATCTTGGTTTTCCAACATAACTCTTTTCTTCTTTGCGGCATGTCTTGAAAAATCATCGCTCTTACCAACAAATTTATCCTTTTAGGGCATGTGCTAATATTATGTCCAACACTTTTACAAAGACTACAACAACGTGTTTTTAGCTAGTTCTATTCCTCCCTTCATTCTTTGCTTCGGACGTCCTTTTGGTTTTGATTTTGGTGGACATTCAACTAAATTTATTACCTCCACTGGAATTTCATCATCATTATTAGGCGTGAATTTACAAAGAATGCTTCTTGTGACAAAGAAACTTCTTTACGACTCCAACGAGAAATCCAATAAGTAAGAGGAATGTCAAAACAATCCTTGTGAAGAAAAACACTTAATATATGACGACAAAGTATACCTACGAATTCAAAATATTTGCAACTACACTTAGCAACCTTACCATCCCAAATCACCGCATGCTTGTTATATTGTATCTCCTTATGATGCTTAACAAAAAAGGTGGTACTCGTTTTCTCCTTAATTGTATATTGAATTGCTCGCTCAAACTCCTCTTGAAACTTTTTAAATGAAAATTGGGTCAAAAAATTGGCGACCTTGCTTCTCTAATGGTGATTGTGACATCAAAGAAGATCCCTTATATTTCTCCAACATAATATCATGGATTTGTCTTTGTTGAATATCTTATATTGCATTATCAACCTAAAGAAAAAATTATTTGTAGAATAAATTATCACTAACTAAAAGTATTATATGTCGTAACTAAAACATAAAGATTTTGACGAATAGTTACTTACTTGTCTAATAAATTGAGTTAGACGTGTGTTGGAGGATATAAATTTCTTTATAAATGAATTAATACTCTCTGACCTTCCTGTTGTTGTCATACCACCAAAAAAGAACTCACGAAGATACGTTGGCACCCAAAAAATTTTGATACGATATAAACCATTTATATGCTTATTTTCACCTAGCTCATATTTTGCGATTACTAATGGCCATTGTTGCTCAAACTCGTCAATTGTATCCAATTTATATAAGTTATAAAATTCCGTGGACCATTTAGAATAATCACCTCTTAATATGGAAATAAACCAACCACTGAATTTAGCCGTGATGTGCCATATACAAAATGCATGCTTTGTAGAAGGCATTTCTTGTGCAATTGCCTCCGTCATCCACGGATCTTGATCTGTTAGCATTGTTTTTGGTGCTTTTGTCATGAGCAAAACAAATTTCTGAAATTAAAAAATAAGTAAGTTAGCTAACAGTAACCAAAGTTGATAAGACATCGGTAATACAAATAGCTAACTAGTATTAAAGATTCAAAATAAATACCTACATGAGCCATTTAAATGTCTTTGTTGTCTCATTGCGTAAAAGTGCACATCCAAATAATATGGTCCTTCCATAATTGTCAATACCAACGAAGATGCCAAAAGGCATGTAATATGAGTTAACCTTGTATGTTGTATCAAATGCAACCACGTCTCCATATTTTTGGTACCAATCAAAACATTGACTAGAAGACCAAAATATGTGTTCTAACTTATTTTCATCGTCAATTGTATATGCATATTGAAAATTAGAATTTTCACTTTTCCTTTTCATGCAATATTTCAAAAGGTCTTTTGCATCATTATGTGCATATTTTTCATGAATTTTAGTGAAAAATTACGAACATAGAAAAGATAGTTGTCACGACTTATTTTTCTCAAGTTCCATAACACATAATTTGTCTAATCGACAAACCACCTTCTTTGAGCAAGAGTATGCGGCTTTCATCTTCGTTGTAATGGTGCGATATGAAGGAAGAAATCGAACCTCATCTATAGACAACATTTAATGATTGTGCTCTAAATTCAAAATAGTGACTTGCCACTCTTCCGGAAAAATTTCATTTCCCCTTTTTAATGTGATGCGCATATAAACCTTGCATCCACATTTTGAAGACATTCGATTTCTTTGTACTTTTGAGTAATCTACCAATTTAGTGTTTGGTTTACCTTGACGGTGACAAAAGAAATCTCGTCTTCTCTTTTCTCCATTTTTGTTTTCGAACCTTCCATATCGTATTGAAAATCCGCTTTTTTTTTGCAAAATTTTGAAAAAATACGAATGCCTCTTCCTCACTAAGAAAATATTGACCTACAAAGGGTTTATCAAAAACTTCTTGCATAGTTTGTTCATCTTCTTCAAAAAACACTTCATTTTCGTCAATATCAATAGGATTTGTATCTTTTGGAACTTCATTAAATCAAAAGAAACTTTACTAGTCATTTGTTTTTCTTTGGAACACTAAGACATCGATTTGCATTCATGTTTGACGTGAAAGAATGTTTAAGAATTATTGAAAGAAAATGTTGAAAAGTGTTTTGCTATGTAAGAGTATGCAATAACATATATAAATACTTAGACCATTGGCGCCAAAGATATCATTAAAAAAGTTAAAAATTAGCAAAGTTTAAGAAAACAATATTTATCGAATCATGAGACATAAAGAAAGAAGATTATCAAAGCTAGAAATCTTCACATTCTATATAAATTAGTCAATATAAGAAAAGTGGGTGTTATACTTACAAATATTACACTTGTTAAAACGATTGAGACAATTAAATATGAATATGTTGAATTTAATACGAAATTTTTTTGTATCTTTTGTGATCAAAACGTGGATTACAATTTCATTCTTCAAGAGTAATTGATATATTTTGTGAAAATGTTAGAATGGATCAAATAAAGAAAGGGTAAAATGGGTATATAACAAAATTGCCAGAAGTCAATTAATAGTAGGTGGTACTTATGAAGAATGAAAATGATGGTTTAATAAATGACTTTTATGTAATGCCCACCGGGCACTTAATAACAATTCCAACAACAACAACAACAACAGACCCAATCATATGGGGAGGTAAAATAATAAGCAGTCCTACCACTCGGAGTAAGCAGTGTGTAGAGAACAGCTAACCCCGAAGTCATGTGTCGCGAAAGGATAGAATAGCATACTACAAAACAATATGTAAGCGTAGAAAAATGCAAACAATGAAGCAATGAAGCAGGCATCTTTAAAATGTAGCCTTGTGAAATAAAGCCTTGAGGCCACATACAGGAAATAAAACCAACTTAATAACAATTCCCTATTAAGTTAATGAAAAGAAACACGAAATCAAATTTGTATCCCCCGACATGCACCAGTGCTAATATCAACAAGCTAGGGTTAGGGTGGGCCCACCAGTGCTAGCTAGCTGGCTGAGTTTCTTCATACATTGGAAGACACGTAACTAAGTAAACCAAACTATTCTATCTGATCGATATTATCGGCAGGCATTTGCTAAGCAATATAGCATATTCTACATTCATCTTTTACAAGAAGAAGAAAAAGAAGAAGAAGAAGATAGTTATGGTTCCTGCAAGTGAAGTTGAGTTTACGCAAGTAAAATACGATTTCCAACAAGTCCAAGGTCATATGTCATCACTAATTCAGTATGTAGTTTTATTAGTATTTGAGTCTGCTTTGGATTTTATTTAGTACTTGCTGTATTTGTTAGACTTGTGTGTATATATTTCGCCCCTAGCTACGTGTCTTAGATAACTTATAAGCAGAAATCTAGCTAGCTAGCTAATTAAGAAATCCATTGTTATTGTATAGTACGTGTTTTCTTTGTAAGAGAACAAGCTAGTTTGTTAAAATAAGCCAATCAAATTCGGTGTTATGGTACGTGGTATCAAGCTAGCTAGCTAGCTAACTAAAATGCTAGAAACTCCCAACTCGTCTTTGAGCTCAACTTAGGTGTTTTCATGTTTAGGAAATGTCGTAGTCTGCTGATGAAAAGATGAATTAGTAGGTGTCTTGGATGCAAGTTGTTCTTGTATTCATCCGTTAGCTAGGATGTTGTATTTTGTTTGCTGAATTGATGGGATCATGGGCATGTCTTTGATGCTCACATGTACAATTATAGCTTCTTTTGTGATTAATATAAATTCACCTTTTCACAACAACAACAAAAAAAGTAAATTATTTCAAGCGCGACATATTGATGGGGGTTTATGATTTACAGCCCCGCGTTTGGCCGGATTATTACTCAAGCTGTTTACGATACTGATTGAAGCTCCTTTGATTGGTTCTTTGATCACTGGTCACTTAAGAAAGCAGAACAAAATGGATCAGGTTCAATGTCTATGGCTTTTACAAATTATGCTCTAGCTTTACTATTTTTTTCCCTTTAGCATTTACTTGTTTAAATTCGAAAAATATATGTAACGAGAAATGATAAGGATATGTAAAGTTTTGCCTCTTTCTTTCTGCCTCAACATATGTGTCATTCACAATCAGTGGATGAATGACACGTATGTTTAGCTAGGCAGAATATGACTAGTTTGTGCTGAATGGTATTGCTAACAGATGCTAAGGAATACCGTGATACCTGAGGCACCTATGTTTAAACCCGAGTATCCTCCTCAAGGTACTATTACTATAACTTCTCATGTGTAACCAGTTAAATTATATTGACATTAGCAGAATTGTGGTAATGCATTGTTTGTACATGAATGGCTAATTAATAAAGAACAAGAAGCTGGAGTAGTTAATCTAGAAGAAGAAGGTAAACCTGAAGATCGAGTTGAATCAGCATTAAGGTGTCTTCCACACCATGATCCTGCTGGCAGATGGAATTCCAAATCAACTTCTTTCCGCTACTGGAAGATTCGTGATTATGCATATGCTTACAGATCAGGCCTTACAACACCGGCAATGGTAAGTCAATCTCCCCAAACTAAACTTTCATCATTTCCTAGTATAGTATAAATATACTGAGAAAGGGACTCACTGCAGGTCGCCGAAAATGTCATCTCAGCAGTGGAAGAATGCAAGAATATGGTACCACAAATGCCTTTATTGATTTCTTTCGACGTTGAGGAAGTTAGAAAACAGGCTGCAGCATCTACGCAAAGGTTTGAGGAAGGTAATGATGCTTTAGCAAGTTTCATACAAGTTAATGCCGGTTTAAAATTCATCCAAGTTGTTTGCAGGATGTCCTTTGTCGATTTTGGATGGCATTTTCATGGCAGTCAAGGATGATATAGATTGCTATCCCCATCCATCTACCGGTATCTGCATCTGCATTTTGACTTTAAACCTTACTTTTATCAATTTATTTTTATGGGTAAATGATATTAACAGGTGGGACAACATGGTTGCATAACGTACGTCCTGTTAACAAGGATGGGGTTTCTGTATCTAGGTTAAGAAGCTGTGGCGTGATATTTGTAGGGAAGACCAATATGCATGAGTTAGGTTTGGGAGCCACTGGAATGAATCCGCATCATGGGTAAGTTTTTCTAATACATTTTCAAAGTGTATATAAAGCGTCATTTTAAGAATCCACTTGGTTTTTCTCCCGTGACAGGACACCAAGAAACCCACATGACCCGCAAAGGTATACAGGCGGTTCTTCATCAGGATCTGCAGCTATTGTAGCTTCTGGAATATGTTCTGCTGCACTATGATCAGATGCTGGAGGTTGTATCAGCGTAGACTAGGATTTTAGTTTATTGTATTGGAATAAACTTTTATGCTCAGTGACAAAAGGAAGTAATCTTAAATGACAGGTTCAATTCGAATTCCTGCTTCCCTTTGTGGTATAGTGGGACTGAAGACAACGTATGGACGAACTGACATGAAAGGGTGAATTTACCAATCATGAAAAGATACGTTTTTGGTTTTAGACTACTACAATATACATTACAAACGTTAAGAATGTATTGCAGGACATTGTGTAGTCCCGGGACCGTAGAGGTTATTGGACCAATAGCGTCTAGTGTTGATGATGTTATGCTGGTGTAAGTGACTTGCTTTGTTCCTGTATGAGGTCTGCGAGTCACCCATATATATTGTATATAAACAAATAAAGAGCTTTGACCTACACGTATGAGTCTCGTTTGTTGTGGCTGAATGTTATGACTTATATGCAATATTGACTTGTCTCTACAGGTATGCAGCAATGCTGGGATCCTCACCTGCTGATAAAATCAGTTTAAGACCGGTAATTAGAGTACCATATGTCTTCACATTTTTTGCGTTGCTGCATTCGTTTAGTTGGATAATGTTTGTGTAGTCCGCAAGTCTAAAAAGGATATCACTTTGTTACTGATCCCTATATTATGCAGCCTATCCCTTGTTTGCCAAATTTGTCATCGGGTGCGGGTTCTGTTGCTAGTTTACCATTGCGATTAGGGAAGTATACAGAGGTGATTCTTTGTCCTTGTACTTTTTAATGTGGCAAGATCCTTGCTATTTAAGTATTAACCGCACGTATAACTCTTTCAGTGGTTCAATGATGTTAACTCACCTGACATATCCAATACCTGCGAAAATGTTCTTACTTCGTTATCAGAGATTCATGGGTGTGAAGTAAGTCTTCATCTACTTTAATGTTAATTCTTCGACATGTTCAAAAAATTGTTTAGAGGTCTTACGGAAATTCATTTCTTACCTTTTTTTTGTGGTTAAAGATAGTAGATATTACTATACCGGAGCTACAACAGATGTTCACAGCACAGGTTGTTTCATATGGTTCTGAATCATTATGCTCATTAGTGCCCAGATGCCAAAATGGGTATGGTTTTATATAACGTTAGGATCTGACCTGTCAAGTCTTGGTTATAATAAGGTGGTTTACGTTTTCTCTCATGCAGAGAGTATAAAAAACTTGCACTGGATAGTCGTATACCTTTGGCACTTCTTAAGTCATTCTCAGCTTCAGATTATGTTGCTGCTCAACGTTTTAGGTAAACACTTATCATTACGTAGTAATCTTGATTTCTTGTCTTCCAGTATATTGAAAGCTAGCATTAGCATTTAATCGGTTATGTACAGGCGGAGATTTATGTATTACCACATGGAAATATTTAAGAAGGTTGACGTCATTGTGACCCCGACAACAGGGTATGATAAACACAGCCTTGAAATTATCAGCACATACTCTTAAGATTAAACAAGTAATTATTTTTTACTTTTACAGCATGACTGCTCCTATGATTCACCCAAGCGCACTCAGCTGTGGTGAATCAGATCTCGAGGTTACAGGTTCTTTATTAACCATACTCAGCTGAGAATCCAATAATCTTCTCCTGTTATAGCATTTTACTCTTCTACTAATTGTGCTAGCCTTATGAGTATGATACGCTCCGTTATTTCATTGGTGGTCTGATCTATCAGTTATACTTATACCCGTCTCATAGAGATGGGACCCACAAAAGCGAAATGACCTGGACCATAACCAATAAGTCCTAAAATGTCTTACAGTTGCACCTTTTGTTTAGCTACATATGTGATGTTTTTCTTCTGCAGGTAACTTAATGAAATTTGCAGTAACAGCAAATGTTCTTGGATTCCCGGCCATTTCTGTCCCTGTAAGTGTTGAAATTATGCAAAGCCAATCACCCCGACAACTTGCCATTTGATTATCTGATATTTTAGTGTTAAAAATCATATTGGATGATTAGTTTCATAGCAGCTGCAACAAACTCAATCTGTAAGAGTATTTTTAACCAACCAATTATTTTGCTTTCCAAGGTTGGTTACGATAAGCAAGGACTTCCAATAGGCTTGCAATTGATAGGACGGCCTTGGGGTGAAGCTACAATTTTCAGTCTGGCTGCTGCCATTGAGGTAATATACTAACATCCCATCCTAAATAGTTCATTTGACCTTAAAAGTCATCGTGTAGGCTTATAATACCATAGTTGAATGTACTAACACTAAGCATCCGTTGATTATTTGCAATTTCAGCAACAATGGCAAGAACCTAAGAAGAAGCCTGTAATATATTTCGATGTTTTAAAGGCTGATTGAGAAACGATGGTCACTGATCACTGCTCATGGTCATGATGAACAGGACTTCAAAATTGTAATTTTTGATTGATAATATAGAGTTAGGATAGATACTTGTAAAATAACTGGCACCGCATTTGTCTACCTCACGCATAAGCATCGGTAAAGAGCACCGGTATAAGAGATGATACATTTGTTTCTTTTCTTTTTGCTATTTATAGCTAGCAGACGAAAAATTACGATGAGTGCATGCTTATTTTCAATCATATGACATGTTCGATATTTAACCTCGATTTCACTCATAGTCATCCACTAAATAGGTCGAAATCAGGTTTGTGAGAGAATGGATGTTATTGGGTCAAAATAAATCTGCAGAGAAATTGCATGAGGGAACAGCTAGCAGTTAAACCTGCCCCCATCTACCAACTTATTCACACTTCACTTGCTAGACTTTTGATGTCACTCTTAGTTGAGCACTTACTCATCAAAAACAAACTTCTCCCTTTCTTAGTCGATCATGCGGTCAGCAATGATCATCACCACCGCTACGTTCATATATAATTCAACCTTGTTTATAGTTTGTACATAGAAAACTTGTGCGCCTAGTGTTGAAATAAAATACTTATGTGAAGATGGGGAAGAAGATCGTTATGTTGCCTGCTTCTGAAGTTGATCTGACCAAAGTTAAGTATGATCCTGGAGAAATCGAAGGTAACCTTGAACACGAAAGCTAAAAATACATATGTAAAAACAAACAATGCTTAAAAGTATAACAAATTTATATACTTGATATCAATCATGAAAACGAAAACGGTACATTCATTTCACAAAGAAGCTCAAACCGATATAAACCATGAGGGTCAACCACAATCAGATTGCACTTGGTCAAATCCTCTAATGTATATATGTTCTCGTGAATATTACTACAATACAAAACTTATCGGTCTCAGTAGTCTTTAGTGTCTTCTTCTCTGATAGTAGTTGTAACGTAAAGGTGGTTTTAATTGGTGTGCTTGTTTCAGCTCCCGAAATAAGGGGGATATGGCTGAAGATTTTTGTTACGTTGCTTGAAATGCCGTTAATTGGTTCGGCCATCTTAACATACTTGAAGAAACAGAACAAGATACAGGAGGTCTCTTCTTTTTCACATGGCTTTGGTTTCCCGAGTTCCAGAACTATGTTTTGTTATTTAGACTTGTGTTTATGTTATGCAGATGTTAAGGGAGACTGTGATACCAGAACGACCAATGTTTCGACCCGAGTTCCCTCCTCAAGGTTTTAACTCCTCTACCTTATGCACAGGTGTTAAAAGAACAAAAAAAGTCTGCTAATTTCTCTCTACTCTTCGGTTTGTTGGTATAACATAATACATATCATTTTGGATGAGTATGATGAACATTAATGATTATTATTTGTTATCAGAGCAAGAATCAGGAGTGGTTTGTCTTAAAGAAGACGGGATTTCTGAAGACCGAGTTGAGTCAGCCATTAAATGTCTTCCCCAATACGATCCTGCTGCTGCTAGGCCATCATTTTGCTACTGGAAGATTCGTGATTATGCATATTCATACAGGTCAAGGACCACGACCCCATCGATGGTATGTCGCCTAAAAGTTGACCCATATCTTAGTATTCTTATTTGATGCTTCATAAAATGATATCTACTTTCTTTTAACAGGTTGCGGAGTATGTCATTTCAGCAATCAAAGAGTTTAGCAATAAGGAACCCCCAATGCCGTTATTGGTTTCTTTTGATGCTGAAGATGTAAGAAAGCAGGCTGCAGCTTCAACCCAACGGTTTGAGGAAGGTACTAGTTGCAACATGCAGTAGCTTTTATACGATTATTTTAGGGTCAAATAATCAATTTTGGAAAATAAGTATTGTACTAGTTGCAACGAAAGGTAAGTTACATATGATTACAACAGACAAAACGCGCATCCAAACACCCCAACTAAACAAACTTCTATTACTATAATATAACTCCCACTTGATGCTCGTTGCTCGGGTTGTGTAGGAAAACCATTGTCAGCTCTAGATGGTATCTTCATGGCAATCAAGGATGATATAGATTGCTATCCCCATCCATCTAATGGTATATGTGTCCTAACATTCAGTTATTAAAATTTACTGTTCTTTAGCACATATTAGGTATAAATAAACGTTTGAGGAAAACAGGTGGGACGTCATGGTTTCATGAGGTACACACCGTTGAGGAGGATGCAGTTTGTGTATCAAGGTTACGGAGCTGTGGAGTCATTTTGGTTGGGAAGGCGAACATGCATGAATTTGGCCAAGGTACTACCGGAAATAACATAAACCATGGGTAAGGTTTATACCGCATATGGCATCTATATACATAATAAACACAAACTTTTTCTTGTGTCATCACTTATAGAATTAGCAATCTGTTATGACAGAACGACTAGAAATCCGCATGATCCAGAGAGGTATACAGGTGGATCTTCATCAGGACCAGCGGCTATTGTAGCCTCTGGTATATGTTCCGCTGCATTGGGAACAGATGGAGGAGGTTGTAATGTTGTCGTATGCATAATATTAACGAATATTAATTAAGAAGTGGAGAATTCTGACGGTGATACATGTTCGTTAAAACCACAGGTTCAATCCGTATTCCCTCTTCTCTGTGTGGTGTCGTGGGATTGAAAACAACATATGGACGTACCGACCTTAAAGGGTAACTTACTAATACAAAGATACTTCATTAAGTCTACAGAGGTGAAATGTCTGACCGGTTATTATCTTCATTCATATCTCTTCAGAGGGTTACCTTGTGGAGGGACAATAGAAATTATAGGACCAATCGCATCCAATGTGGAGGATATCATGCTGGTGTAAGTAACTCATACATGTTACTTATTCTTTTAATAACCGAGGAACTGAATTCTATTTAACGGTTTGTTCAGGTATGCAGCAATCTTGGGAGCCTCTCCTGCTGACAAAATGAGTCTGAGACCGGTAATCAGAACACCGTTTTCATCAGGGTTATATACGGTTATAGCTAAATGATGACTTTCTATATATTAATATTGGATGTATCTTGCAGTCCCTGCCTTGTGTGCCTGACTTATCATCACAAGAGAATTCTAGTATTTTGGCATCAATGCGATTAGGAAAGTACACGGAGGTAATCCTTCTCTATTTTTGGATTTTAAGCACCCGTGATGTTAGTCTTGATGAGCATTGTATAGTTACGGCATACCTCTATTCTGCAGTGGTTTAATGATGTCTTCTCGCCTGAGATCTCGACCAAGTGTGAAGATATTCTTAATCTGTTATCAGAAACTCATGGGTGCAGAGTAAGTATGTTGATCTTGTAATATGCTATTTTTTTTTTCTTTTCTCAGTGTTCAACCGTAAAACTATATATGACTTACAACTTTCTTGTAGTTTAAGACCATTTTTATTTTCTGTTCAAGGTAGTAGAGGTTGTCATACCCGAACTTCACCAAATGCGGACTTCCCATCTTATCTCAGTGGGTTCCGAATCATTAGCCTCGCTAACGCCTCACTGTCATGATGAGTATGTTTATTTGAAATATTAAAGATTCTATTATTTAAGGCTTATTTTTGTAAGTTGGTGTGATTCATTATTAGTCGTTTTTCAACTAGTTTGAGATAAAACGCTTGTTATTGACATATTGTTGTACTTATATTATCGGTTATAGGTTATAACTATTACATCTATTCCTACTATACACAGGAAATATAAGAAACTTACATTGGATACACGAGCTAATTTAGCACTTTTCCGATCATTCAGTGCTTCAGACTATGTTGCTGCCCAACGACTCAGGTGATACTAATTTTTTTAATGGTTTTGAGGAGTCATGTACTGAGCGTGTTTATATGGCTCATTGCAGGCACAGGCTAATGTACTATCACATGGAAATTTTCAAGATGGTTGATGTCATAGTTACTCCAACAACTGGGTACACTTGCTAGTACATACATCATGTTTCCAATCTTTTATTGACTCTAGTATTCTACCTTAAACATACTAAGTCTTAATATATATTTGTGAATTCTTTTAGCATGACGGCTCCAATAATTTGCCCAAGCGCACTAAAGATGGGTGAGACGAATATGAAGGTAACAGGTATGTTGTTGTCGTTGTTGATTTTGCTAAAGTTTGAGGTTCTTTTAGTTTCTTTTTTTTTTCAAAAGTGAAGGTCAAATGTGTGTGTTTCAGGCAATATGATGCGTTTTATCCTGGCAGGCAATCTTCTTGGACTCCCAGCCATTTCCGTACCTGTAAGTAATGTTTTACTCACAGAAGAAAATGAAACCACACTTTGTTTTAGACTTTTAGACATCAGTTAAATGTTCACCTTTTGTGCTGCCTGAATGATTATGAACCTATTTTTGCAGGTTGGTTATGACAAACAAGGGCTTCCAATTGGTTTACAGATCATTGGCCGCCCTTGGGGCGAAGCTACAATTCTGCGTTTGGCTGCTGCATTTGAGGTACATTTACAATACCACAAATACTCAAGCTTGAGGTCATCTAGTTAACTTGTTAATGGGGTTGTTTAATTATGAAATTTCAGGGACTACGTACTGAGACTAAGAAGCCTTTATCATTTTTCGATGTCTTAAAGGGGTACTGAGATACAGCGCTGCTGTCATGATTGACAATATATCATATCAACACCTAGCATACTCGTTATTTGAGGCTTGCTACACTTTATGTTCCTATGGTTCTGTGATATTCAGAGCTCTTTATGTATTTAATCGATCTTTTAGTTTGTAATTACCTACTATCAACTGTTTATCGGTTAACAGCATCTTATCTTTCAGAGTAATCAAAACATATATCGAGCTAATTGCAGTTTTAAGGGGAGTATATTATTTGAAAAGTGAGAACATCGGCGGAATCAATAAATTTGCTATCTACTTCACAACATCATACATAACAATAAAGCATCATCAACTGTAGCATTACCATGTTCGCGCATTCATGTTTCAGCTTTCAGGAATCACACAGTAAATGAACCAACCGCCATTTAATAGCAGATTGAAAAACTTATCTTGATCACGTGGACCCTGAAACAGACTTGTCATTTGCAAGCTTTTCATCAACGGTGGCACTTGGGATATCTGGCCCGGGAGGAATCCTTCCTGGATAATCAGTTGTAGAAGTACCTGTTCCTAACATGCTGGTAGAACGAACAAACATTGAATAAAAAAAAGTTGAACAAAGGAAAAAAAGTTAATTTCACGAGAATTGAAAAGGATAAATTTACCTTTTGTCAACAATCACCATGGAGCGGAGCTCACAATTTCTTGAAACTGCACATCAGTTGCAAAAAATGAAATTATCATTTTCATATTGAAAGAATATAATAAAAGAAGAGAAATTAAGATTGCAACTAGGTTTTGAATTTGATAAACTGAGTTTTAGCTTAAAATGAACTCATCATGAGTCATGACTTACTGTTTGTTAATTTCTTTCCTCACTAACGGGTGGCAGTCGTTGCCAAATGTAGCCAGTGTATGAAACAAGAATCCACTGTGAGTCACAATAGCTATCTCCTTCTCTTCCCGTGTCCATAGCCTGTATCAAGCATAGAATTAGTAGAGGTGGAAAGATGACCAGCTGGATAGCAGGTCAAGCCAAGTTCAGGCCAAATGGGTCGAGTTGACCCAAAACAATTTCTGTCCAAAACACTTCATTTTAAAATTTCACAAAAACTAAATTATTTCATTAGTTTGGATTGGATGGTCTGAATAAAGACATTAAGAGGTTGATGCGTTAGAAATATACAATTTTGGACGACTTTTGACCTATTAGACCTGTTTCCCGTATAACTAGAACTGAACTCACCAATCCAGGAACTTTTTGCCCCTAGATGCAAGTTCTTCTTTTGTCTCCCTTACATTAGCCTTCCATAAAACGTCTTCATCACTTTCTATCTGAAATAGATAAATGCAATTCAGTTAAGGAATTAATCGAGACTCGTGCAAGTAACTCTTGGCTTGACTTTCACCAACGGAAATTGAGAAAAAATGCACACTTGCCAATGAAAAATCAATTGCAGGAAACATGCATTCGTATTCACCGACACTTCTCCTACGATCACAAGGATGAACACCCTGACAACCAAAGAAACACTGTTAAAGGTCTACCACATATTTTTCTAGATGCCCTGAGTTGACAATGATAAACTCAAAACTTGTTGTTATGTTATATATAAACCTACCAAATGTTCTCGACAAAGTTCTACTGCAACAATAGGTGGACAATTGAGGCTTGAAATTGCAGATCGGCCACTATTTCCTGCATTTGCTAACATAAGTGGCAATGAATCCTCAGTATCTGTGTAGTCTTCCCCGCCAAACACTCCGACTGCTGTTTGCATAGTCCTGGAAAGTAGATGATTCAACATCCAAATCATAAGTATTTTTGACATGAGAGTCGAGTATTACCTTAGCAAAGGAGATGTAATAACCACATCAATCCTCTTAGCGAGCCCACTTGCATGGACATGTTTACGCAGATTTTCGACCTAATAATTTAGATAGAAAACGATCAAACATCATGATTAGCAGAAGAAAAAAAGTTTGTTGACGATTAGAAAGCAGAAACAACATGAACATTTTGACCTGCTTCCAGCCTAATGGAGTAAGCTCGGCATCAAAATAGTCAGGGGACATGTAGGCTTTATAATCCTTGTCTCCTATTACATTGTGAATTCCTTGCGCATGCCTAACCTGGATGATAAATGATTTCGAAAAATCTAATCTAAAAAACGATACTACAGCTTATAGGTAGATGATGTAAATTTAGGACACAAACGAACCAGGTGAATAGTCTTGGTTCGGTGCAATGGGTACAGACTTGAAGCCGAATCGATATCCATTATTGCAACTGCAATATCAGATTGACATTTATATGTTTGCTACACAAAATGCTAAATATTCTTGCATCATTATGGGATGGCTTATTGAAACTGCTTATTGGTTATCAAAATAAGCTCCAAAATGCTTATCAAGACTCTTGCACCATTATGGGATGGCTTATTAAAACTGCTTATTGGTTACATTGGTTTTGTTGCAAATCTTGAGATAATAAGTCAAAGTCAATTATAGATCAAACTAAGAAAAAGAAAAAAAAACAGAGACAATAGTAGTATAATTTATAAATCTTTGAATGAAGATGAAATGTAAAGGAATTACCAGATTGATCAAAGAATTGATTTAAGAATCTTTATTCTTAAATTGTCATTTGTGTGTGTGTGTGTTTGTGTGTGTGTGTGTTTGTGTTGGATTGGACAAGTAAGTAAGAAAGAAAGTGATGGACAACATGTTTATTATTTGTGGAGGAAATGTTTTATTATTCCATCTTGTCACTCACTTCTATCTCTTTCATTTGACTTAACTTCTACTTTCACCTTCTTTTAATTCTTCACTTTAAGCTAATTCTAAAAGGGAAATGATAGAAACTTAGATCTAAAATTAAGTGACATCATCCTGATGGCTATAGACACGGACTCACTTATATTATAACCCATCAAGATGATATCACTTGGTTTTAAGTCTAAGTTTAGGCCTAATTTTAGATCCCTCTATCATTTCTCAATTCTAAAAACCTTGATAACCAACAATATTTAGGGTTGATTGTGGTTCGAAATCCGGAGCCGATTGAAAACAAATTTGGCTCAAAACACTAGACCGAAGTGTTCGGTCGAGGTCCGGATCGACCCTGTTGGGTCCAACAAATCATTATAGTCGGTTGTATGTAAGATTGAATTAAACCAAAGACTATTCGTGGTATATAACAATTTAGGGTTAAGATTTTCCAACTTGGAATGCACGTATCATCAATTAAATGACGTTGACAATTGCATTTATGAATTTAGTTAAGGGTGCATATTGGAACAAAACATGAAAGTCTGTTACAAAAAGTAAAACACTTTTTAGTTCACTTACTAATAGGGCTGAGCACGGTTCAGAAATCAGACCGGACCGAACCGAAACCGATTTGGTCCAAAAGTTCGGACCGAGAACCGGACCGAAATGTTCAGTCTAGGTCCAGGTCGGTTCAGTCCAACAAGGCATAATAGTCGGTTGTGCACAAGACCGGACCGGATTGGAGACCGAAATCAGGAAAAAAGATGAACCGAGGATCGAACTGAAATATGTTCGTTATGGTCCGGTTTCTCAGCCCGGTCCGATCCACTGTCTTTAATGCTCACCCCTACATACTAACAACGAGTCGGCCATCGGTCCGCCGCGTTGCGGCGGGGCATCGAAGATTGTATATTGTAACTAAAGTCTGTATGTCAGAAATAATATCGCTTAGGCTGCGTCATTGTAAAAAGGATTCAAGGTATAAATATGACCTGTAAATGGTTTCTGCAATCTTATCATGCTACATCCTTTTCATCTAAAAAAGCAAACTTAAAAGTGATTTAAAGAGTGGTAGGATGGTGTCAAATCAGATTTTATTAAGCCCACATGAAAGCGACTTTTTCTTCTGTTTTTGTGGGAATCAATCACTTTTATACTAAGGAGACCTGGGCCATGTTGGGCTAACTAAGCCCGGTAAAAAAGGCGGGAAAAGTAGCAGTCGAAACGGCAGCGTTTTTGCCGTGAATTTATATATTATATAATTTGTTTGCTATTTTTTGACATAATCCCAAAAGTAAAAGGACCAAAATTAGCACAACACCTCTTCAAAAAAACAAAACCAAACTCAAACTCAAAAACACAAAACAGATCTCATTAAAAAAACACAACATCAATGTCATCTAAACTAAAACCAAGACACTTAACATATCTAATCATCATCATCACAATCACACTCACAATTCTCTACTCAAATCTACTCCATTTAAGCCCAAATTCAAAACCCACAAATCATTCACCATCACCACCAAAACCCTGCAACCTTTTCACTGGAAAATGGGTTTTTGACCCGACCCACAAGAAGCCCATTTATGACCAATCCTGCCCATTTCATAGAAACTCATGGAACTGTATAAGGAACCAAAGAAAGAACATGGATTTGGTGAGTTCATGGAAATGGGTGCCTGAAAAATGTGAACTTGATGAGATTGATCCATTTGAGTTTATGAGTGTGATGAAGGGTAAGAATGTAGGGTTTGTTGGGGATAGTTTGAATGAGAATTTTGTGGTGAGTTTGTTGTGTGTGTTGAGAGTAGCTGATTTGGGTGCTAAGAAGTGGAAGAGGAAGGGGGCGTGGAGAGGGGCGTATTTTCCGAGGTTTAATGTTACGGTTGGGTATCATCGTGCCGTTTTGCTGGCCAAATACGAGTAAGCGGTTTTTCGTCGTATTGTTGATCGTGTGCGTGTTTGTAAATGTTACCGCTTTAGGTCACTGAACTTAGTAAACACATATAATAGGTTGGTTAGCCTATAAATAGTATAGTTTCAGATCACTAGATATCTTAGTTGAGTTAATGATCTAAGTAAACGAACATTAGTAGAGTAACCGAAGGGAACAAAAACGAAAGGTACTGAGTAACCTCCGTATGTATTAAACCATGTGATTGTAACTTAAACTAGCAGAAGCAAAATTTGGATATCCAAAAAGTTAGCAGACAAGTAAAAAAAACAAGCGATCCCAAACGCTCGTTTAAGTCTCGGTTAAGAATGGCGATGACATATGTTTCACCCGGCGCGAGCAATCCCAAACACCTGTTTTATGTTTACTGTGAATCGCATTCATTGTTGAAATTAGCACTTGTGAATGCATAAATGCGCTTATCTGATTGCTGTGTTTTGGTACAACAGACAATCGGTTTCGAATTTTTTGAGGGTGAAATTGTTGATCTTGAGGTTTGCTTATTCAAACTGATTATCTGATTATATTACCTCTTAGGCCCTTAAATAATATAGAACTTGCCAAACACGGTTACTTTCAAAAAGCTTAGTGCTGAATGTGAAGCCGATTGCTTTATGCTATGCTAGAATTTAAACACAACTGCTGCACTTTGTTTGAGATGAATATGTGATTCTGGTCATTTCAAAAAGCTTAAGTAGTATAATAAGCAATTTCAACCCCTTTTGTGAACTCGAAATTAACCAGTTTGATTTGAGAAAGTTAAACTACGTGCAAGTCAAAGGTGGTAATCTTTGTTAAGATAATACTTAGTAGATAAACATTGGTATCTTAGTGCGAATGTATTGTGAACAAACTTTTAATAAGTTAATGTGAATTTATAGGTTTCTTTATTGCATTATTGAAAGATGGTTCTTAATTGTCGTTACTGATTGCATAAAGGTGGCAGCCAAAACAGTCGGAAGTCACGGAGGGACAGGAAGTGAAGGGTGTACATCGTGTAGATGTGGATATTCCAGCAAAAGAGTGGGCAGATATTGCTGGTTTCTATGATGTTCTCATTTTCAATACTGGGCACTGGTAAAAAAGTTGAAAAATGTATATATTTTGGATGTTTTTAGCTATTCAACAAATAGTCCATCCTTTATAAACATTTTTATTGACCTGTTAGTTTTAATGATTAATTTATAGGTGGGGCTATGATAAGTTTCCCAAAGAGAAGCCTCTTGCTTTCTATGAAGGGGGAAAGCCGATAGTTCCTGCTCCAGATATGATGGACGGGCTTCAAATTGTACTTAAAAACATGGCTGCTTACATAGAAAAGGAATTCCCGAAGACACTCAAATTTTGGCGGCTGCAGTCACCTAGACACTTTCATGGCGGTGATTGGAATCAAAATGGAAGTTGCTTATTCAGTGAACCCCTTAAGAAATCTGAGGTATGAGTGGTTCTTTCAGTGACTCGTATGAAATTTTGAATACTAATAAAAAAGGTAACTCATTTACTTGTGAATGGGTCAATTCAGGTAAATTGGGAAAAATAAAAGAATTAGCAAAAAGGGGGAAACTGATCTAACGGGTCTAAAGCTGTCCAAAATGTATTGTTAACTTCCAAAATCACTTGATTCTAGAAGTTTGATTTTATTGTGATAATGTAGTCTATTTGATCGCATATGATGAAAAATTTATTTTTACACCTATTTAGTAATGTGTACAACAGTGTTTTGGATCAACCCGGCCCGTACAAGGAAAATACCCATTTGACCCGTCACCAAACTTCTACGTCATGCCCATGTTGCCGCTTGCCACTTCTAGTTATTTATGATAACATGTATGAATAGCTTTTGTATGTTGAAGCGGCTCGCTCCTTTATGGGACGACTCAGAATTCTATGAGGATATTTTGCTATGTAAAACTATTAACTATAAGATATTTACTTACTGATACATGAACAGCTCGACTTGTGGTTTGATCCCAGTAACAATGGAGTCAACAAAGAAGCAAGGCTAATCAATCAAATAATCATTAGCACACTGCAAGGAACTGATATTGAACTACTTGACCTGACTCATTTGAGTGAGTTTAGAGCAGATGCCCATCCAGCCACGTGGTTAGGAAAGAAGGATGCTGTATCTGTTTGGGGGCAGGACTGCATGCATTGGTGCCTACCTGGTGTACCCGACACTTGGGTCAACATCTTGTGGCAACTTATTCGTTACAAGTTAGGGAGAAGATGACGACTCTTGCCATTAGCTCTTCAGAATCCACATCAAACAGATAAACATAAATCGGACCAAGTTTTGACAAGTTGACTTTCTTTTTAGTCAAAGTGAACAGCGGCAAAAGAGTTGAGTGGTGGATACTTTTTTTGGAAGGTTGATTACCGAGGATACCATATTGGGTCAAATGTGTACTTGTAGTTTATACAGTAGATGATTCTTTTTCTTTTCGAGTTTATAGAGGCGTTGTATGTTTAGAGGCAGTGTTGTCATGCTGAAAAATAGATAGAAATTTTAATTTTGAATTGATTCAATGTAAACTTCTTGTTTGGTTTGTTACTCGATTCTATAAAGCATATATGTTACAGCGTGTGGTGTGTGCTACGTGACTTGTTATTACTAAGACTATTTATTGATACTTGCTTGATGTTCACAATGTCAAAGGACCAGTGCCAGAAGAAAGGTCTGGTGGGCTTATTACCGTGTAGACAACATGCTCCTTGAAAAAAACATAACCGGGGTTCATAAAGATGGCTCGTGGTGACGGATACTTGCGTGTAAGAGGAAATTGAAAGAATCTAATATGGGGCACTTGAAGAAGAATATTGGATGTATGGGCTGGGTCCTTCATGCTTTGGTCATTGTTTTAATCCGAAAGAAGAATTATCCATAAAGACATACTGAGTATACGACCGATAAGTCTTTGTTAATGCTGCTCGTTTTACGTTTTACCTACACCGACTAATATGAGTGCAGGGAAAGAAGGTTACCTGTGTAAGCCTTTTTTACTTAAATGTACGCAACCTCACCGGGTTAATCTCAGGACCGTTTCCGACTGTTTCTGGCCCAAGAAAGAAAGATATCAGAAAGATGGTACTACTACTCGGAGTATTATTTATGAATGTTGGTAATAACTAAAACTTTGATGGCTTATATGAGATACATCTTACTAGATGACCATAATTGGCAATTCATCAAAGTTACAAATTCATAACTAAAACATTCCTCTTTTCCAGAAGAAGAAGAAAATGGCCCTAATAATTAGGGTTCATCATCATCATCTTAATCTCCATCCCCAAACACACCCATTTCAAATCACCAAACCAACCCCAAAAAAGCACCAAATTTCATGCAGCAGCTCAAGTCCAGATGAACTATCCCTTCAACTATCAACACAGATCAAGAAACTCAAAACCCAAAAGCTGCAAACACAAGAAGCTATGAAAAAAAGCAAGAAGCTTTTATACACAGAGCTATGCATGTTTCTTGGGTTAAGTCAAGATGAACTCAAAAGAAAATGGGAAAAAATGGAGGAAAATGATAAATTGGTTTTGGCCCAAGAGTTTGTTAAATCTGATTGGGGGTTTAATTTCCATCCTTTGTCTGTTAAATCTGTTAAGGAGTTAGTTGATCAGCATTTGTTAAATGACAATGATGGTGGTATGAAAGATGATAGTGATTCGGCTAATAATTCGATGTTGTTTAGTGGTTTGAAGAAACTTATGGGCTTTTCGGATGATAATAAGTGATTAGTATTTTTGTTTCGTCTTTCGGAATTTGCTTGTTATTGTATATTGTTCAAGTATAGATACATCTTGTTTGTAGTTTCATGTGTGTTACTTACCCCTACTGCGTAATAATGTACTTTTGACGTGTGCAATTAGTACCATCTAAGAATGCATTAGGGTAGCCTAGTTGGCAAGAGCTTGTAACTATCATCACTAAAATTTGAGGCTGTTTTTGATCAAAGAGTTTGGATATATTCCTGTATCTCGTCAGTTGGTGTTTCAATTTGGATGGTCTTTTACTTTTGGCTGTTTCGGCATGATTGGGGGTTCAAACAAGTTGTATACTCTTGTTTGATTGAATTAACATTTGGTATTTGGGATGGGTAGTGTTATCAAGATGCTACTGGTCTTAACCTTCATTATATCTATGTTTTTTGTACTAATTGCTTAATTCTCATTAGAACTTGGTCTTTGTGTGTGAAATGAGTACAATCTAAGAACGCGTTAGGATGTCTTAGCGTTTTTTGATTAATTAGCTTTGTGGATTTGAGCAAGGATGATATTTAGGGTGTGTTTGTGTTGGCTTATCTACTAAAAAAAAAAGTAAAGTAACACCCAATGCCGTCTTCCACGGGTTATGGGTACCCAATACCGTTTCCGGTAAGTTTTGAAAAGCTCATAAGCTCACTTTCTTTGGCTTGTGAACTTATCAAGTTGAGCTTATAGCTTATTTAAGGCCATAAGCTCAACTTGATAAGCTTATAAGCCAAAAAAAGTAAGCTTATGATGGCTTTACTGAATTTACATAAGTACAGTAGATAAGCCAACACAAGATAGGTAAGCTAACACAAATACCCCCTTAGTACTTGCTACTTTATGAGTTTATATATAGGGGGAGCTTGTGATTGTTTATTAAGGATGTGATATTGAAGAGGAACTAGAGGATGGGTTATCGTATGAAGAGTTTACTTGTGAAATTAGCCTCTACGATGAAAAGGTGATGCAGTGTAATAGGCCTTGAAACTGCTTCTTAAAGGTTGATTCTATTAAATTTGTCGTGTTGATCTTATACTCAGCATTCACGGCTACCTGTTTCATCTTTAAGCGTCTTCTGTGTTTTTGGTTAGTGTTCAGTTTGGGTTTTGACAGTTTTGTAGACAGCTTTTGACCAACACTCTTGGTTGTAGTCTTATGTTTCGTCAGTTGATGTTTCAATATGGATCGCCATGGCCTTTTACTTCTGCTCGTTTCAGCATCATCGATGGTTCTCTAACACAGGTGGTATATTCTTGTTTGAATTATTTAGTATTTGGCGAAAGTCTGAACATTGGAATGGGTAGTGTTATCAATAAGCTACTTTTTTTTTCTTCTTACTTTCTTTGTGCGTTTTGATCCATTCCTGACTTTTAAGATTGGATGTAGACTTCTTTGGTTGTTTCGGCATGATTGGGGGTTCTTTGAAACAGGTTGTATATTCTTGTTTGATTGAATTAACATTTGGTATTGGGATGGGTAGTGTTATCAAGACGCTACTGGTCTTAACCTTCATTCTATCTCTGTTTTTTGTACTAATTGCTTAATGTCTCTTTAGAACTGGGTCTTTGTGTGAAATGAGTACAATCTGAGAATGCGTTAGGATGTCTTAGCGTTTTTTGATTAATTAGCTTTGTGGATTTGAGCAAGGATGATTGTATGAAAGATGATAATGATTCCTTCTTCGGATAAGTCGATGTTGTTTAGTAGTTTGAAGAAACTTATGGACTTTTCGAATGATAATAAGTGTTTAGTACTTTTTTTAAGGATTTTGTTGTGTAAATTAGAACACTACTGTCTTATGTAATATGACTATATTTAGGAGCAACTGTTTAGTGTTTTTTATTTTATAGGAACTAAAAGATGGGTTACGTTTTTAATTATGAAGTGACCCGTCTGCAACAACACCGTAATAGGTCTCAAAATTACTTCTTTATGGTTGATTTCCCTGAGTTTATTGCGTTTCATTTAATCTCGAACTCAATGTTCATGGCTACTAGTTTCTTCTTTAGATGTTTTAGTTACAGATTTTTTGGTTGTGTTCAGTTAATACTTCTCGGTCATGGAAAAAAACTATTTGATCCAAATGGTAGGTTTAGACTTTAGAGTGTATGAGAAACACTAATCATGGACATGCATATGTTCGTGGGGAGAATGGAATTTCTCACAATCGTATTTATGACCGTACTTATTTTATGTGTACTATAATTTGCGATTGCCAGGTAGATATAGTAGCAAGTGGCCTTCTTATAGTTGCTGGGTTCAACTCATTTGGGTTGGTGCTCAGATCCATCTCACAGTAGGCTAGAGTTTGGCTTAATTGGCCAGTTAATTGGTTTTGGCTGGAGCTCAGTTTGGCTGATCACAAGTCCGTTTAACTCGATCTTGTCCAGGTTTACAAAACCTTTTTAACTAGACCAGTCAAATTGACAACCTTCATATGTTTTCGTCACAAGCATCAGGTTAGAGATTGAATTTTGAACAGACATAATAAATATGGCCTCTATTTGGCGCATCACGCACCAGGCTACCCATAGTCCACAATTGTCTTTGTTATAAAGGCTCTCTCGACAAGTTTAACTCGCGTTTCAGTCAAAGTATTATATAATCATCATTGTATCTTAGACATCAAATTACCATATTTAGCTACCATCTTGTTTGTTAAATGCCAAATCCTTAACCTATGTGACTTCAGCCACCCTACTAATGGCCCCCTCTTATGTTTGTCTAAAGCTCTTCATGTTTTAGTGGATTCAAAGTTCACAAGAACTAGAGTCTTAGCATTAGCTTTTCCTGATCATGTAATCATCATAATTCATTATGAATAGTTGATAACCACCACTAGATGACCTAGTGGTAAGTCACTTGACTCCTCACAAGAGATTATTGGTTCAAACGTTACTAGATATACATTTGGGGGTTGCCATGGAAGGGTCGGAAACAATCATGGGATACATCATCGATTAGGCCGTGTACGTATGACTAAAAGACTCACCCTCTCGGGTAACATGAAAAAAGAAAAAACGTCATCCATTTTAACTATCTGAATAGTACATAGCACCAAGTACAGGTATGTTGCGTTATAGGGTCTCGTGTCATGGTCACAATTTTATTTTTTTTATTTTATTTTATTATTATTATTTTTTTTAACTGGGTTTGTGTTATGCATTTTTGTTGTATTAGTAAAAGTCATAAATACTCTATATATTTACATTTATGACTTATTCTGCTTTCTCAACTTATAAAAAAGCTCGTTATACTTTAATATAGTGTTTCCGTTATGTTTTATTGAATGTTCTTTCTCAAATAGTTAAATGCCCTTGTCTTCTTTACCACTCATCACCTCCACTTCTTTTCAGGCAAAAATAGAGGTGTGTGCGAGGAGATATGGCTGATTATATGACGTTGGGAGTGTAAGTAGACTATTAAATAAAATGATAAATAGGCGTGCAGCGAGTGCAGACGAGTAAAATTGGCAAAACGTGATTTCGTGTTCTAGTTTTAGCAATATGTCACAAAGTTGAGTCAAATTGGAAATAAGTTGGGGTAAGCGAAAAAACAGAAAACCAAACCGAAACTAAAAACCGATGATTCGTTTTCTATTTTTTCAAAAACCAAAAATTCAGTTAGGTTTAAAAAAAAAAAACCAAACAATAAATACCGGAACCGTTTTTTATATATTATAAGTGTAGATTTGGCAGGGACACCTCAACCCTGTGTACCTTTTGGTACCCACTCACCCTACCCAACAAAGGAATGAGGCCGGTGAAATACCTGATCGCGAAATATATTTGTATATACTATAATATATAACTAAATATTCATATTCATTTGTAGTTAAAATATATTTGTTTTAACGTTGACAATTATCTATATATATTTGATAATAAGCATATTATGTGTGTTTGACTCGCATGTGTATGTGTTTATGTATATATGTGTATGTGTAAAAATTCAGGATAACATCATTAGGTTTAGAATAACAAAAAAATAAAGAAGAATAATACATTTTCTTACGTAAAACAAAATTGTTGATAAAAATTGAAATATAAAAACGGTTAAAACCCGAAAAATTGAAAAAGTCGAACCGAAACCAATAAAACTCTAAAGCGATAAAAACCGATATATTTCAGTTTTGAATTTTATAAAATCCGAGTACTTGAATTTAGTTTCGGTTTTAGCCAAAAACGGAAGCCGTGAAATAATAAGTGGATAGAGATTTTTTATTTATTTATTTTGTTTAGAGTTAATTGCATTTTTGGTCCCTGAGGTTTGGCCAAATTGCATGTTTGGTCCCCGTCCTTTTGAAAGTGCAGTGGACGTCCCCAAAATGAAGTTTTAGTTGCATATATGGTCCCCGGCTCCAAACGCTGTCAATGCTACTCCGTTAGTCACCCCATGTGCTATGCACACGAGGGTTTTTTGGTCTTTTTCCACCCACTAAAATCCGAATAAAAACACAAACCCCACACAATCTCTCTTTTATATTATACTCCACCCAACCTAACGTTTCATTTTTAAATCCTCAAATCAAATAAGATAAACCCTAAACCTAACAATTTCAATACTAATAAACCACCCTAACCATAAAAAGTTCAATACTAAAGATGGTATATTGTAATCAGAATGTCGCGATGATTCAAACCTCATGGACTAGATTCAATCCTGGGCGTCGTTTTTACTCTTGCCCCAAAAGTGTAAGTTGTGAATTAACTTGATTGATGATTGTGGGTTTTTTTGCGGCAGTCTCTAATTCAAATTAACTTGTAAGTTGTGATTGTAGGATGATTGTGGGTATTTTGATTGGTTGGATCCACCAATGTGTGCTCGAGCAGTGAACATCATTCCTGGGTTGCTAAGGGCACGCAATCAGCTTGAAGAAGCAAACAATTCATTGGTTGCTCAAAATGGAAGGTTGAAGAAATGGTTGATTTGCAGTTGGATGATTTTCTTAGTGTATTTGTTTATGTAGGAGTTAGTTGCATTTTTGGTCCCTGAGGTTTGGCCAAATTGCATGTTTGGTCCCCAAAGGATGTAATGGTTAGTTTGACTTGAAAGAATTGACCAAAGGATGAAATGGTTAATTTGGTTTTGTATTATCTTTTGTTTATCAATGAAAGAAAACCTGTTTTTATGTAGAGTTGTGTTTGAATGTAGAGTTACTTTTACTTGAAAGAAAACCTGTGTTTGTTGTCACTCCTAAACATAACTCATAAAGATAACAGCCAAAACATAGTGGTAAAGATAACAGCCAAAACATAAGAACCATGCTTCAAATGAACAAAAGTCATAAACATAAGAACCATAACTCATAAACATAACAGCCAATTACAATGTGGTAAAGATAGTTAAACATAACCACAAGTCATAAAGTAACTGCATAGTGCAAATAGTAGAGTACAGAAACATAAAGTCATACAGAAACATTGTGCAAATACAGTCATACATAAACATGAAAGTTCATGTGCAAATACTAAAGTGTTTAAAACAAAAGATAATGGGAAGTTAACACATCAAGCCTTCTTTGTTGGAGTCAAGCATCTGTTGGCACTCTTTTTAGTTATTCTCTGCCTACCACTCCCAGATGCAAGCTTTGGTTGTGTTGCAGGTGTAGCTTGCCTAGTGGGAGTCAAACATCTGTTGGCACTTCTTTTTGTTACTCTTTGACCACCACTCCCAGATGCTACTTGCCCTGCAGATCTCTGAACTTGATTTGCAGATGCTTGAAATTGGGTTGCAGATGATTGACCTTGGCTTGCAGTTGCTTGAACTTGGGTTGTAGTTGCTTGAACTTGGCTTGCAGTTGCTTGACCTTGAGTTGCAGAGGCTTGACCTTGAGTTGCAGCTTGTTCCCTTGACTGTGGTTGGCTTGCAGATGGTTGACCTTGAGGTTCACTTGAAGCATTGTGAGACTGTCTTGCAGATGCAAGCTTGCATCCCCTTTTGTTGTGTCCTTTCCCCTTGCAGATATTACAAGTGATTTTTAGCCCTTTCCTAGTCATTTTCCCATCCCTGACCACACTTACAGTCTCACCAGCACTATTTTTTCTTTTTTTGGATGGCCTACCAATCTGAACCTTAACCTTAGGTGGAAGCAAAGTTGTTGGCCAGTCATGTTTCTCCCACAAGTGCCTTCCATTCACAGGGTTTATCTTAAAGGAATATTGTTTTCTCCAAGTATCTAGCCTATATGCAGGATGGACCTAATCTTCAAGTAACCCAACATCTATTCCATTATCTGCCATATCATGAATGCAGGCTACTGCATGTCTGCAAGGGATACCTGAAACTTCCCACTTCCTACATGAACAATTCCCAGCACTTAAGTTGACAACACACTGATCACCATGAGGTCCTTTTGCCTGATATAAATCTAATCCATTCCATTCCACTATGTAGTTTCTGAGAGGCTTCTTTGATTTGATTAAAGATAATTGTAGCAGCAGGAGTAAGTGGACCTTGACTTTTTTCAATGACTTTTTGCACAATTACAATCCTTTTCATTAGATACTCTCTTACATACTCTAAAGCAGATATGGATCAAATGTCAACAAAAAAAAGTAAAATGAATTCAAGTTGTTACCATAACGGGTATAAGGATCAAAATCTTCACGAGTTCGAAAATACCACTCCTCAATTCCATTCGCCATTTTATATTGTCAAACTTGAAGGATTGTTTTTGCAGTCATATAATTATAAGAGGATTGGTATTTGGTGGATTTTTGAAGTAAGAATTAGGGTTCTTAATTAAAAAAAATGGGAGTAAAAGGTTTAGTAGCAGAAGTCAACGCGGGGTATAATATAAAAGAGAGATTGTGTGGGGTTTGTGTTTTTATTTGGATTTTAGTGGGTGGAAAAAGACCAAAAATCCCTCTTGTGCATAGCACATGGGGTGACTAACGGAGTAGCATTGACAGCGTTTGGAGCCGGGGACCATATATGCAACTGAAACTTCATTTTGAGGACGTCCACTGCACTTTCAAAAGGATGAGGACCAAACATGCAATTTGGCCAAACCTCAGGGACCAAAAATGCAATTAACTCTTTTGTTTGATATGTTTATCCACGTACGTACATAAGACGATGACGTGGAGACATATGGTTCAATCTTTTACCCTTTCTATTAGATTGAATCGGCCGGTGGTCATAATAATAATAAAGAAAGAAACATGAGGATGACGTCAGCAGCTTTAGGGTTATCAAGCAACCACCTATTATTGACCACACAATTAAAGACAAGAAGAACAAATCATTCATTAACAAATTTTGGTAAATTACTAGTGTCTGGTAACAAAAGGGGTTTTAAAGCAGGAGGAGGGATTGTAGCAGCTATGGCTGGTGTTGAGAAATCAGAGGATGAGTGGCGTGCTGTTTTGTCTCCTGAACAGTTTCGTATCCTCAGACAAAAAGGCACTGAGTATGTTTTTTTTTTTTTTTTTTTTTTTTTAATAAAATTGAGATTATGTTTGCCGGGGAGCATTTTAGAGCTTTTTGGAGCGGTGAGCAATGAACATTTTGATTTTTAATGATTGTTTGGCAGAGAGCGGTGAGCGGTGGCTAATTTTTAGGAAAGCTAATTTTCCAATGCTTATTTAAGAAGCTGTGAGCGGTGGCTGCTCATTGCTCGCTGCTACTGCTACTTTCACCAAACACAGCCTAGAACTATACATATACTAGGCTAATAAATGTTTTTACATGTTCATATTTATGATATGATGTGGTACAGTTCTCAGATATCATAATGACGTCATACACATTAATTCTTGCAATAATATACCATCGTTCTTAACATTTTACGAGTGTTGACAGGTATCCAGGCACGGGGCAGTACGACAAGTTCTATGAGGAAGGTGTGTACTCTTGCGCTGGGTGTGGCACTCCTCTCTACAAGTCTACCACAAAGTTTAATTCTGGTTGTGGTTGGCCAGCCTTCTACGAGGGTCTTCCTGGAGCCATAAACCGTCATGTGAGTCACTTTCTTTTACTTTTCTTGTGAAAAATAAGACTTTCATAGCTAATAATGATTGCGTCAACTCAACTCAAGCAAATTACATATTATATCGGGTGAATCCTATAATACATGTACATATGTTAATAACGAGAAATGTATGGTCTGTGAGTGCAGCCTGATCCAGATGGAATGAGGGTAGAAATCACGTGTGCAGCTTGTGGTGGGCATCTTGGACATGTATTCAAAGGTGAAGGTTTCAAGACCCCCACAAACGAACGCCATTGTGTCAATAGCATCTCCCTCAAGTTTGCGCCAGGGAATTAATCGGTTATTTTTCTCTCTATTTGATTGGAGATTATAATGCTGGTATGGAAATAAGAGTTGGTACTGTCATACTTTTTCGTTTAGATCATAAAAGTTCCTATCATCTTGCATTTTACATCTTTGTAATCATGAGTTGTATTGTATATTAACTTATAAAGGAGTTTTACCCTCATATTTAAGTTAAACTAGCTTACCATGTGGCCACCGCCTTTCTTGTTTTGTTTAGGTTGCGGTTTACCTTGTGTATACGTCGGTGGTTAGACTATACAGATGCATTTGCCAACATGTTATGTAGTATTGGTTACCAAGTGGTTTACGTTTAATTGTGTTGATGAATCTTTAGAATGTATGTTAAAGTTTAATTATAGAGCAAACGGCAAAAAATATCCGTTAGTCTGGCTAATGTGGCACTAAGTGGCAGTAATCATCCTATTGGCAACTATCGTCTCTAGGAGGCCAACTGTTTAACACCTTACATATGAGTTTTTTTTTTTTTTTTTTTTAAACTATGGTTTCTGACTTTTTCGCCGACCATGGTTTGAACCACTCTGTAGGTATTTAACTTGTCAATAGTTTTCGACAAGATGCTTAGTATCAAATCGAACGTACCATGTAGAAGATGATCAATCCTTTGATTTTTAATCCATAGATACCAAAACTAGTAAGAAAATTAAGGTAAAAAAAAGGTGAAGTGATATGTCATTCTTTTGAAGCACATGTGGAATACTGTTTTTTCATTTGCTTCTTTAGAGAAATAAAAATAAAAAGAATATATTTGAAATAAATCCATGAAAATCCACATGTGTTACATTATCAATATCCACCAATATCAATCACTGTAGTTTTATCTTCAGAGAATCCAATCTCTAGCAATCTGCCACGTCAGCAATTGATTTTAGAGAACTACATTTTTAGTCCTTGTGGTTTGCCGAGTATTGCAGTTTCAGTCCATTTTTTTTAAAAAGGTTACGAATCCTCTCTAAAAATGAAACACCGATTTCGGGTTTGGTCCATTTTTTGAGTTGACTGTTAATTTGACCGCTTAACTACTATAAAGTTACTATAATACCCTTGTCTTGATATTGTAAATGACTAAAATACCCTCCCTTTATTATTATATTCTGTGGTGGAGGTTGTTGTGGCGTGTAAAGGTTCAAATGGCGGTGACCTTGTTTTTCCGGCCAAACATTCATCATCTTCATGTTTATCTTCAAAATACCTCATCCAAACACCATACACATACATTTCATTTCAAGATCTAAAAAAAAATAAAAATGAAGAGGTTGATGGAGTTGGTGATGGGCGAGGTAGTGGTGAGCGTTGATGGTTGTGGTGGTCGTGGTGTGTAAGCCAGAGATGATGGTGGACTGGTGGTTGCCGGAGGTGGGACAAAGTGTGGTGGTTGGTTTGATCGGTTTTATGAGCGTGTGTTTGTATTTTTGTAAAAAAGAAAGTGGACAACGTAAGTTATATCGGTTGATTTATTCTTTAGTTTAACAAAATTCATGAAAAGACAATTATACCCTTAATTTTTAACAGTCAATAACTCGTCAAATTGACAGCGTTAGAAAAATGGACCAAACTTGAAACGGGTGTTTTATTTTCAAAGTAAATCCGTAACTTTTTTAAAAAATGGACTGAAACTGAAATACCCAGCAAACCACACGGACCAAAAATTTAATCAATTATTTATTTATTTATTTTGGTTTTCCATCCATCTTCGTGGAGTATTGCCAACTACTAATTTGAAAAATTCCATTTTTGTACAGCCAAAAAAAATAAAAATAAATAATAATAGTAATAAAACTTGGCCTCAAGAATCTTTTATGAATTTTTGTGTGGCTAGTCTTTCATTTTTACTCATACACACAAAACACAAACTCAAACTGAAACTGAAACTAGTTTGGATATTGTACACAACAAAAACATCATCATATGTATTGTTGAAACAATAAAAGGTGTTTGCAAATGTCTTCCTCAGATTAATATATTCTCCTTAATTACCTGTTTCATAATTATGGTTGAAGCTATTGCTTCTTGTCATGCTCCCATGGTATGTCTTCATTTCCATTTTCTTTACTTTTTTGAGTTTTGGGTATTATTTGTTTGGTGTTCATCTCATCAATAGTGTGGTCCTTGCTACATGCAACTTATCCTAAGTAGATGATTCAGGTTTCAGGTTGGTTCATCCAAGAACCAGAAACTCAATGACCTTATTTGTCTAGTTATAACTAGTGCTAGTGAAAGCTATCTTAGTCCAACTTGCTACGGCTTTCGAATATTGCTTATAATTAAGCTATCATAGGGATATCTAGTAAATTGGATGATTGTTTTAAGTAAGAGATATGAACTGAGGCTTGTTATTAGAGTATCCTGTAACCATCTAGCTCTTTAATATATTTGTTCTTGCAGGGCCATGACCTTATTATTAAACCGACCATAATAAGATCCAGTCGAGACCTCTATAATGGGCCAAATCGATATTACAAACTACTGCGTACACCAGCATTTTCCACTAGTCGCAGGGTACACTACAGTTTTCACACGGCTGCAAACCTACCTGTTAGAACACCTTTGTTAACTTCCTCATTCCTTGGAGGAAAACGGTTTATTATCTCAAACCATAGGCATTTTCAGAGAGGTGGGAGATTCCGGATGAATGCAGCACTTGATGTTGGTGGTGCGGTTGAAGTCATTAATGACCTAGGATTGGATACTTTGACATTCTTAGCTGTTACTGTTTTAGTGGTTCCTGCCTTCAAGTTCGTCAAAGCTAGCCCTGTAAGCCAAACATCGAACTCTTTTTTCAAGTTCTAGTGGTTCCTGCCTTCAAGTTTGTCAAATGGTATTGTGTTAAATCACTGTTTCAGATACTTGGTTTCTTCTCTGCGGGAGTCGTGCTTAATCAGTTTGGATTGATTAGAAATCTTACAGATGTGAAAGTTCTTTCTGAATGGGGTATCCTTTTCTTGGTAAGTTCATCGGTTTATACATGTTTTGTACTTTTTATGTATGATTATGGCAACGTATACCAAAAGTTTAAACCTTTACTTATGCGACTTGATGTTATTGGCAACAAGTTCCAGTCTTTGACTTTTATCTGTTTCCTGCAGCTATTTGAGATGGGCTTAGAGCTTTCGTTTGCACGTTTGAAAGCTCTTGCTAAATTCGCCTTTGGTATGGGTTTGACTCAGGTATGTTCTGCCAAAATCGACATTATAATCCTTATTAAAGACGGGTGTTTTCATTAACTGATTATTTTTCTACGTTTTGTGGAAGGTTGTGCTCTCTACTCTTGCTTTCACGGCATTTGAACTCCCACCTAATGGAGCTATCGGAACTCAAATTTTGCAGTTCCTTTTTCACTCAAGGTCTGATCTGGTGAGAAAGTATTCCGCGGCACTCAAGATTTATATATATATATATATATATATTATCTTCGAAAACTAATTTGACTCTAAGGAGTCATTGTCGACTTTTGTTTCTATTTTTATATGAGTGGGCTATTAATTGCTGGCTTAAATGGCTTGCAGGTAAACATCAGAAATATTGATGAGGCTATAGTTAGTGGTGCTGCTCTCTCGTCATCTTCTGCATTTGTTCTACAGGTAATTTGATTTTCAGTACACTTTGATATATTCAATAATCCCGCTTTCTATCCTGCTGCTCTCAGCATGATACTTGGTCAACTACAGTCTGCTTACCTAGTAAGATGTAGCTTCTTGCAGAGAAAGGTGAGCTACCAACTCGGTTCGGCTCAGCTACTCTCGGGATACTTCTACTCCAGGTTTGTTTTTCTTAATTAAAATAAGTTAAATCTGCTGCATGGTCATGACTTACGAGTAACACCCACATCAAGATAATCTAAGAACCTTTATGGATCGACATGGCTAAATATTTGCAGGACATAGCAGTCGTACCTCTGCTGGTCATACTTCCCGTGTTGGAGAGCCAGGTCAGTGTATTTCACACGGAACTCTTATCATAAGTACTGTTAGCTCTAATCTTACTATATTTCATATACTTTACGCAGAATCTGGTTGAAGAGAGTATTTTGCCTATGCTTGTAAAAGAAAGTTTAAAGGCTTTACTTGGTTTAGGTTTGCTTTCTTTTGGTGGAAAATTCTTTCTTAGGCGTATTTTCGAGGTATGGAAATCCCTTATTCTCAAAAACTTTAAACGTTTTAGGCATTGCTGCAGAAAACAATTTATATTCATATGTTTCAGGCTGTTGCAGAAGCAAGAAGCTCGGAAGCTTTCGTAGCACTTTGTTTATTAACAGTTGCTGGAACATCACTAATAACTCAGAAATTAGGCTTCAGTGATACGGTCTGATTTTTTGTGTATTGTACTTGCCAGTCTGTATATATACCTTAAGTCTTTGCTAATTTGGTATAGTTATGCAGCTTGGGGCTTTTTTAGCTGGGGCCTTATTGGCTGAAACGAATTTCCGGACACAAATTGAAGCGGATATAAGGCCATTTAGGGGATTACTTCTTGGATTATTCTTTGTGACTACTGGAACATCTATTGATACACAGGTGCTTACATTTCTATGCATACAAGTTTTTTCTACACAACGTGTACTTTGCAGAAAGGTTTGACTTTGTCTTGTTATTGTGCAGCTACTTATCAGGGAGTGGCCGAATGTATTGTCACTATTAGCAGGTTTAATAGTTATCAAGACACTGATTATAACAGCAATCGGTCCCCGTGTTGGACTGACTTTGCAAGAGAGTGTTAGAATCGGGTTGCTTCTTTCACAAGGTGGGGAGTTTGGATTCGTGGTTTTCTCCCTTGCAAACAGGTTAGCATAAGTTTTCTATTAGTTATACTTTGTGTACATTATTGTGATAATCAGCATTTTACAAATGGATATTTTTACGTTTTTGTAGGCTAGGGGTGTTGCCACTTGAGCTTAACAAGCTTCTTATAATTGTCGTTGTATTGTCAATGGCGCTCACCCCTTTACTTAATGACCTTGGACGACAGGCTGCTGATTTTATTGGTGAAAATGTTGAAGAAGAAGTAAGCAGCTTGGTTACCTTTGATCCTGCAATGTCGAATATGTAGTTACTTATGAATGGGTCGATTTGGGTTTTTTTTAAATCTTACGGGTAAAATGGGAACTCATAAAATTTGGCTCAAAAGTAAATGGGTTGGACATTGCTCCAAGTCTATTTCTAATGCATACAGCCTCTTAAAAATAGACAAAAAAGTGTTTATCCATCTCAAACCGTTTTGACCAATTATTTTACCTGCCCACTGTATATTGGGTACCGAGGATTGTTTACTCTGGTAACTGACCATGCTTGTCTATGTATATATTAAGTGACTTTCCAAACATGGTTGTAGAAACCTACTGAAGAGGCGAATTTTGATGCTAGCGAACCAGTTGTTATTCTCGGGTTTGGACAAATGAGTCAGGTACATAAGTTCCTTGTATTTTGATAATTAAAAGATGCATAAGTTGGTCAGACTTTTTATTTCTTTAAAATGCAGGTTCTTGCCAACTTCTTGTCCACTCCATTGGCCACGGGGATAGATGGTGAAGCTGGATGGCCGTTTGTGGCCTTTGATCTTGATCCCTCTATCGTAAAGGTTAGTTGAAAAGCAAACCTATATTAAATTCCGAGTTTTTATAATGACCGCGAAAGTGGAGCAGGCATCTAGTAAACTTGGATTCCCAATCCGATATGGGGACGGATCGCGTGCAGCTGTCTTGCAGTCTGCTGGTATATCATCTCCTAAAGCTGTCATGGTCATGTATGAAGGAAGACAAAGGGCAGTTGAGGCTGTTGAAAGGATTCGGCTTGCATTCCCTGCGGTAATTTACTCAAACCTAAGATATAAACGATCTTAATGTTGGATTAGATCAATACTTGTCTCACGAGGCAACTCAAATTTGCAGATACCTATATATGCTCGCGCTCAGGACATTCCCGCATCTCTTAGATCTTAAGGAAGCCGGGGCAACAGATGCTATTCTTGAAAATGCAGAGGTGTGACATTAGTTTTACTTTTACTGTTTACTGGTTCCGGTTTTGCTACATATGAACTGTCAGGTAATATTCTTTGGCCTTCTGCAGACAAGTTTGCAGCTAGGGTCAAAGCTTCTGAAAGGTCTCGGTGTTATGTCTGATGATGTAAACTTTCTGAGCCAACTTGTTAGAGACTCGATGGAATTGCAAGCTCAAACAAGTATTGTACCTAGGGACCCCGACCCTGATGCTATGAAGCCACTACAGGTGGCTTATCTTTACGCTGTTTTATGTCTTTCTCTCTAACACCCTTGCAAAATCAATAAAAGTTTTACATTATTGCAGGTGAGGGTTACAGATTTAGTAGCGACAAGAAAACCTGTAACGGCGCTATCAGGCACGGGAGAATCAGTGAGAATCAGCCAACAGGAGAGAGACCGCATTTTAATGATACCAGAGGAATTGGAAAAACCGAAGATTGAGAATGAGGTCCCAGCAGGGGAGGATGGGAGAGGGGTGTTATATTGTGAACTGGATACAGACAACGACAAAGTTCCAGATAAACACTAGAAGTCAAGCGTATGCTGAGTTAGGAGGATAAAGCAACAACACGAGTCGCTGCATAGTCATGTATATATGTGGGCAAAGGCTCATAGATTCTTTGAATTTTCAGTTTTGTTGTAACATTGAGTTAAAGTTTTTCACAGGAATGCTACATATCTGTATATAATTGAATTCTTTTAGCATGCATCAATTGCTCAACGGGAGCAAGTTTACCTTTCTGTTTCAGATGTATACCACGTATCTCACAATATATCACTGGCATTGGATCATTGCAGCCTTTTTTTTTTAGAACAACAATTTTTTCACATGTATACCACGTATCTCACAATATATCTCACGAATGCCTCCATCGAGGCTTGAACGCCTGCAACTTATTATATAAGTTAAAACCTATATAAATATGTTTTTATATATAACCCAGTATGCTGTTGAATATGGCTCATATCTATATATACTATATAAAATGGAAAAATGGTCAAAGTGGAAAAAGTGAAAAATGTTGAAAGTTGAATGTTGAAAACATGGTCAATGGAGAGAGAAATAAATAATATAATTAATAGAGTTGAGATCCGCTGCAACCATACATTCTCTAAAGATCAAGAGAACACATCCTGACCTTTCATTTCATTTTGATCCAAAGGTCAACATCAAAACACCTAATAATACAGCAAGGGCAAAATTGTCACATATAAAATCAAAAATATTCCTCCTAATTTCATTCTTACCAGATCTTCATTCTTACCAAACCACGATTTTTACACACACACTAACGGTCATCAATCCGTCGTTGGCGTGCGTCGTCCTCCGTTGATTTACACACGCACAAAAACACACACACACAATAACCGTCGTCAATCGATAGCCGATACGCCGTCGTTCAACCGTCGATCTATCGTCCTCCGTCGATCCACCGCCCGCCGTTGATTTTTATATGAAAAATCAGTGTACAAATCAAAATGGAGTACCTAAAGTACAATTACATTCCATGATGATTATTTATTGATTGATAACTTTTTTATAAAAAGTTATTAGTTTCTTAGGTTTATTTATTATTTGTTTTTCATTATATGTTGTAGTTGAGCGAGCAAGAGGATCTTATGGCCTACTTTCAGAAAGCTTTATGGAAGAATAAGCATGGACCTGGAAGCAAATGAGACAATGACAGTTGTGATATAAAACAACTACAATACATATGAATTAGGAGGAGAAAAGAAAAGCTCGTTCTTTCTACAGCGAGCTAGATTGGTGGGAAAATGATTTCTTTGGCATATCGTTTCTTACAATCGGTGGGATTTGTTTTGTTGTGGCGATTAATTTCATAATAATATATGTGGTGATTGAATCGAGACCTCTAGGAGATCCAACATATTTGTCACGGAATAGAAATCAAGGTGGGAAATAAACTTAGGCGTTAGTTATGCATTTTAATTACTTGTTTGGTGTAAATGTTTTTGTTACACAAGATTGGTTAACATTCAAACCTTGTCAATGATTCTTTTGTGTGAATGGAGACGAACATCATTGGAAATATTAAGCTTTTGTGTCTGGTTGTAGGCTCATGCCCCCTAGTATACTAGTCGAACGAAAAATCTGAAATCCATGGTTAATTGAAAAGCTTTGTCATGTGGTGTCAACTACAAAGGATCATTAAGATGGAAAAAAAATGAAAAATATCACAAAACTATGATATTATTAAAAAGTGTATATACTTTGTAAAAGATGAATATTTTGATCAAGTATAAATTGCATGCAAGTCACATGTGATTCACCTTAAAATCACATGTGATTAGCATGCGAATCACATGTGATTTGCATATCAACCTACATAAAAATACAATAAACAAAGCAACAAAATTGGCTTATGACTTAAACTTGTCTTTTTTTTTCATTTATGATTTTTTTAGATACAAAAGCACTGAAAAAATGAAAAATATCACAAAACTATGATATTATTAAAAAGTGTATAGACTTTGTAAAAGATGAATATTTTGATCAAGTATAAATCGCATGCAAATCACATGTGATTCGTGTGTAAATCACATGTGATTCACCTTAAAATCACATGTGATTTGCATGCGAATCACATGTGATTTGCGAAATCAAATGTGATTTGCGAAATCACATGTGATTTGCATATCAACTTGCGTAAAAATACAATAAACAAAGCAACAAAGTTGGCTTATGACTTAAACTTTTTTTTGTTTTTTGTTTTTTTTTTCATTTATGATTTTTTTAAATACAAAAGCACTGAAGATCAAATCATCTTCCCTTTGAATTTCTTGGACACCTTCTTACGCTCAAGCACTATATGGTAGTCAGACCGAAAAAATTTGAAAAATGAAAAATATCACAAAACTATGAAATTATATAAAAATAAAAAAAAAATAAAAAAGAAAAGAAAAGAAACTATAATACCAACAAAGATCTCATTGTCTTGGCTTTGAAAAGTGTATAGACTTTGTAAAAGATGAATATTTTGATCAAGTATAAAAAGTATGCAAATCATATGTGATTCGTTTGTAAATCACATGTGATTCATCTTAAAAAATAATATGAGGTAAAATCACATGTAATTTGCATATCAACCTGCGTAAAAAAAAAAAAAAAAAAGGCTTATGACTTAAACTTTTCTTTTTTTCATTTATGATTTTTTTTAAACAAAAGCACCGAAGATCAAAAACATTCATATCAATCAATAATCATCACTCGTGCGTACATAAAGTAACTACAACCTAATCATTAAATTACATTCGGTGATAACAACTTCACAAGTTGAATAAACCTAACACAAAAAGTACCTAAAACCTAATCATCTTCGCCTTGAATTTCTTTGACACCTTCTTATGCTCGTCACTTTCAGGATATTCGTCGGTATTTAATAACTTTTTTTTCTCTGAATAGGCTTAGACTAAGCCTTCGGCTTAGGCTTTTCTTCAACTTTTTTAAGCAAGACCTGTAGTTAGCTACAAACAAATATTTAGTTAGTAACATGTAATTTTAAATGGTTACTTACAGCTATACTAGAAAAATCACATGTGATTCAAAATAGATCACATGTGATTCAGAACAGATCACATGTGGTTGCAATGTGTGTTTATCGATCATTTTCTTACGCTCAGTCAACTCAGGTAATGAATTCACAACATTCATTAAATGTTTTGTGTTGCTGATTAGATCTGTTCGCTGCAAGATCACAAGTCCATCAATACATAAATGAATCGGGTATTTTTGGGTCAGGGTGAAACAAGTATTTTTGGTGCAACTCTAAATGAATCGGGTCGGGTTGGGTTGACCCAAAAACACTCTATTGACTATTTTTTCAAGCATATACCATAAATGAATTAACAAGTTAGTTATGAAACTAAAACAATACAGTTCAATGAATCTTTGAATAAAGACGATTAAATTGGGGAAAAGACTTTAGAAAAATTATTAAAGTAGGCATGTGACTAATAGGGGTGGTCCAATTGAATATTTTACAACTTTAAAAAATGTTGTAATCATATAGCAAGTCCAATTGAATATTTACACTTGGGTTGTTCAAAAATGATTTTATACAGCAACTTCATTTTGCATCAGCTTGTTATTCATGCAGGTCCAATTGAATATTTACAACTTTATAAAATGTTGTAATCATATAGCAAGTCCAAAGTTCAAAAAAGATCATATGCAGATAACAATAATAGGCATTGAAAGCAAAAGGCATACACATAGAACATAGCTAATGGCTTAACCGGCTTGATGTTAAAATTTTCTACGCGTTATGTACTAAACTGCAGAAAAAAAAAAGTTGTATATAAGTTATGACTGCGCATTTGTATCAGATGCTCAACATGTATTTTGTTCACATCTTCTTTACCACATTTCACTAATGTTTGGTTTTTATCCTCATTTAGCTTGTTCCTTCTCTAATGACTCGTACATCTTGTCCTTAACATCCAAGAACCAGAGCCACACTAAATCAAATGTACCCTACTGAATGTTCTTTTTATTACTCCGTATTCTAGTAGTATTCTTTTCCAGACCTACTGATTCTGAATTGCCTAAAGTAGTATCTATTTGCTGACGCGATGGGAACAAATACAGCCCCTGCTCGTACCATAAGTTCCTTAAAGTAGCATTACTATCTAACTAGGTATTCAACACTTATTTCCTACTCAAATCTCATACTAGCTATTAAAAAATAATAATAAAAAAATATATATATCTAATATACTGTTTATATACAAATTAAACAACATAAATAACTACAAAACACAACTAATTAACTTTCTAATAAGCCACAAATAAGCAACATATACTCAATGAACCTAATTGACTTTTGATCGGAATAAGAAACAAATAAGCATCAAAAACATGAAAAAGCACCAAAATAAGCAAATGTATACCAGAAGCAACGTTTCTAGGTTCATTTTGATCGTAGTCCGGCACCGAAGACGATTAGGGCAACGGATGACCTCTAGATAGTGCTACTTCTTGTGTAATATCTATTGATTGAAGTTAATAACATCAAATTATGAAATTGGGGATTAGGGTTTGAAGTTATCAAATTGGGGAAATGAAGGGAGAGCAGTTTCAAGTTATGAGAGAGAGAGAGGTGTACGATTAATGATGGGGAGCGGGGTATGGTAGAAAAATAAATGAGGGGGAGTAAATTACTAATGTGCCCATGTGTTATATTAAAATGAAAATAGATATTTAATATGAACCGTAGGATGAGAGAATAATCAATGGCTCAGATCCAACCCCTTGATCTTTAGATAATATGTGTTCTGCACTGATCTTTTCTCATAATTAATACTCTTATTAAAACACCCCATTAATACTCTTATTAAAAACAACCAATTGAAACCGTTACCGGGTTGACCCGTTGAAACCGATACCGGGTTGACCTGTTGAAACCGATACCGGGTTGACCCGGGACGCTTCAAACCCGGCGGGCTGACCCGGTTTAATTTGACATTTTTTCGATCCAACCTATCGGTTTGACTCGGTTTAAATCGACTGTTTTTTATCGAAACGGTTCAACCAGTTGAACCACCCGGGTGAAATCGGGTTTCAAATTTGACAATTATATGAGAAATGATAAAGTAGTTGTGGAACCCGTGACAATTTTTTTGAAAGGAGAGACCAAGTAATTGTAGTTTTGGTTTATTTTGCTTTGACACATGTAATTTGTCATTTGTATAATGTTATTTTAAAAATGTTGCTCTTGCACCATTTAAGGGACTAGCATATATGAATCATCGTTTAAAAGTTAATATACATAGCCCTTTGTCCAGTGTATCAATAATGTTATGTAAGTTTATTAAAATCACAAAAAATAAATAGTATTGTTATCATTAGCGATAATTATTTGTACCTCAAACAAATAGCTTTGAACAATGCATAAATATCTATACAAATTGATAGTACAAAATAATCTTATATGGTGATATCCAATTTGCAAAGTTACAATTTTAAAAGCCACACACCAAATGATAAACGTTACACATGTAAAAAAAATAGTTATCACTGCCTAAATTACTGACAAAACAAGAAAAAACGGTCACACATGTTGGCTATACCTCTAAACTACAATATAATATTGCCAACTACATAATCCCGTTGCTTTTTGTAATGCTTGAATATATTATTACTAAAAATCTTAATAACTTAAAACAATCCTATTAGAAAATATACTCACACACTTAGATCGACTCCACATAATTTTTTAAAAAACTATATATTTATGCTGCTATGCAACCACGCATCAGAATTGTAGTTATTCGAAAACGATTCTCTAATGCTACAAATACAGTTTGTTGAAAGAAACTTATGGGTCATCGGAACTTTGCAGAAAACTAGACATCGCTGCCGCTAGGCGCGGGTACTCGTCTAGTATGAATAAATGTTAACATTCAATGAATCAATGCAAGTTGATAAGATATCAAATCTTTAGCAAGATATGGAAGATTCTGAGAATATGCAAGTTGCTGATTTTTTCAAGTTGATGTGCAACTTGAGATGGTTTTTTGAGCCTATAAATAGAGCTCATTCATTTGAAGCAAGACACACCAAAACATAGACACAAGTAGTTCTTGTAGTGTTTGCTATCTTCCTTTCTTTTTTAGTAGTATGTTTCTAGTTTGAGAAGTATATAAAGTTTGTTGGTGCTTCATTCTTGGTTCCTTTCATAGTGTATAATTTTCAATAAGCTATTTTGGGGTATAGTTGTGGTGTTGAAACATTCACACCCTTTACCTAGTCGATGGGATATTATCGCGGTTATTCCACAACAAGTGGTATCAAAAGTCGAGGTTATTCTTAGTATGCTCTTTAGTTGCAATTAAATTTGATCCTCCACATCAGAAAAGAATTCCGTTGGTTTTTTTTGGTTGAAGCTATTGAAAATTAATTTGTACACGAAATGGTGGATGGCATAGTTGACAAACCTTCCACATCGGTGGATCCAACATCTCCAAGTTGGGCTAGACCAGTCTTGACGAATGCAAGATTGGCGGTGGAGGCTTTTGATGGCACAGGCCATTTTGGTATGTGGCAAAGTGAGGTTCTAGACGTTCTTTTTCAGCAAGGTCTAGACATTGCCGTTGAAGAAAGTAAACCAGAGGATGTAGAAGAGAGGAATTGGTTAACCATCAATCGGTTAACTTGTGGTACAGTTCGTTCATGTCTTTCGAGAGAGCAACGATATGCTTTCTCAAAAGAAACATCCGCCTATAAACTGTGGGTGGCGTTGGAAGAGAAATTTCTGAAGAAAAATTGTCAGAATAAGCTCTTTATGAAGAAGCAACTCTTTCGCTTCACTTATGTACCTGGTACCGCGATGACTGATCACATTACCAGTTTTAACCAACTGGTAACCGATTTGATGAATATGGATGAGGTGTTCAAAGACCAGGATCTAGCATTGATACTATTGGGATCGCTTCCGGAGGAGTACGAGTTTCTTGAAACAACTCTACTTAATGGAAAGGATTATGTGTCTCTTAGTGAAGTTTGTGCTGCCTTGTATAGTAAAGAACTCAGAAGGAAGGTCAAGCACATTAGTTCAAGTGGAGACGCAGAGGTTTTGCTGGTCAGAGGTCGTTCGCAAAAGAAGGGCACCGATAAGAGATGGAGATCCAAGTCGAGGCAGAGACTAAGCAAAGATGAATGTGCCTTTTGTCATGAAAAAGGTCATTGGAAGAGAAATTGTCCAAAGTTGAAAACCAAGGATAATCATTACAAAGGGAATGCTGTAGCGGAGGCGAATGTCACCAAGTGTGATGATGAAGAATCAGATCTCTCACTTGCAACATCGTCAACCAATAATGCTTCTGATGTATGGCTATTAGATTCCGCATGTAGCCATCATATTACACCACATCGAGAGTGGTTTAGTAATTTTGAAGAACATGAGGAAGTTGTTTATACGGCAGACGAAACTCCCCTCACTAATCATGGGATTGGTTCCGTTTGATTGAAGAATGAAGATGGAAAAATTGTGACCTTGAAAGGTGTTCGTTATTCGCCAAAGTTAAAAAAAGAATCTCATTTTCGTCGGTACCTTAGAATCTAAAGGATTCGAAGTAAGAGCAAAGGATGGGGTTATGAAGATCATCTATGGCGTACTTGTAGTAATGAAGGGTATTCGTAAAATAAACAACACGTATCACTACAAGGGTAGAACGGTTGTTGGAACTGTAGCAGCTGTTACCGATGGTGATAGAAATTCAGAAGCTGTGAAACTATGGCATATGCGCTTAGGACATGCAGGAGAGAAATCCTTGAATTTGCTCATAAAGCAAGGATTATTGAAAGGAGTTAGTTCCTGTAAGTTGGATCTCTGTGAGCATTGCATCAACGGGAAGACAACAAGGGTGAAATTTGGGACAGCTATCCACAAGACACAAGGTATCTTGGATTATGTCCACTCTGACGTATGGGGTCCCTCAAAGACAAGATCTTTATGAGGAAGACACTACTATGTGACCTTTGTTGATGGCTTTTCCCGAAGAGTTTGGGTGTACACATTGAAGACAAAGGATGAAGTGCTAGGAGTGTTCATCAAATGGAAAAAGATGATGGAAACTCAGACGTGCAGAAAGATCAAACATCTCCGAACATATAACGGCGGAGAGTATAAAAATGATCAGTTCACAAAATTTTGTGAAGACGAAGGCATTGTCAGACACTTCACTATCAGGCATACACCACAACAGAACGGGGTGGCAGAACGCATGAATCGAACTTTGCTGGAGAAAGTTCGGTGTATGTTATCCAATGCTGGGTTGAGTAAAGAATTTTGGGCTGAAGCTGTGATGTATGCGTGTCACCTTGTTAATCGTTTGCCATCTACTGCTATTGATGGGAAGACACCATTTGAGAAATGGTATGGAAAACTTGCTACAGATTATGATTCCTTGGATGTGTTTGGTTCCGCTGCATATTATCATGTGAAGGAATCAAAGTTGGATCCCAGAGCAAAGAAAGCATTATTCATGGGGATTACCTCTGGAATCAAAGGCTATCGTCTATGGTGTCCAGAGACGAAGAAGACGATCTTTAGCAGGGATGTCACCTTTAATGAATCTACCATGTTGAAGAAGGTGAATGCTAAGCAGTTAGATGGAACTCCCAAAAAGGTGGAGTTTGAAAGAACAATCGTACTAGATGATAGAGAAACAGTTGATGATTCTCATGTGGTAGAAGGAGATTATGAAGAAGAGGAGGTTCAAACCAAAGAACCTCCACAACAACAATATGAATCAATTGCTACCAGCAAGCCCAAAAGAAATACTAAAAGGCCTGCTCGCCTTAATGATACGGTGGCTTGTGCATCTTCAATTGCAGCTGATGATGTTCCTACTACTTAATCTTAAGCGGTTCGAGACTCAGCGAGAAGTGGAGGATTGCCATAAGCGAGGAAATGCAGTCTCTTGAGAAGAATCAGACATGGGAGTTAATCGACCTCCCAAAAGGGAAGACGGAAATTAGATGCAAATGGGTGTATGCAAAGAAAGAAGGATTTCCTAGCCAGGATGATGTTCGCTACAAAGCAAGATCGATAGCTGAAGGCTACACTCAGAAAGAGGGAATTGATTACAATGAAGTTTTCTCTCCAGTGGTAAAGCATTCCTCTATTAGAATTTTGTTAGCTTTGGTAGCACAGTTGGATTTGGAACTAGTTCAGATGGATGTGAAGACTGCATTTCTACATGGGGACTTGGAAGAGGAAATCTATATGGTTCAGCCAAAAGGATTCAAAGTTGCTGGAAAAGAGCATGAAGTATGTAAGCTTCATAAATCGTTGTACGGATTGAAGCAATCCCCAAGACAGTGGTAGAAGCGATTTGATAAGTTTATGATGGAGTCGAAGTACACAAGAAGCAAATATGACCATTGTGTCTATTTAAAAAAGCTACAAGATGGGTCCTTCGTATATCTTTTTCTATATGTAGATGATATGTTGATAGCTTCTCAAAGTCTAGATGAGATTGAAAAGTTAAAGACTCGGTTGAAAAGCGAATTTGAAATGAAGGATATCGGTGAAGCAAAGATGATTCTCGGCATGGAGATAGTCAGAGACAGAAAATTGAGGAAGCTCTGTTTGACTCAGAAACAATACCTGAGAAGGATTCTAAAGCGTTTTAGGTTCGACAAGCAAACAAAACGAGTTAGTACTCCACTCGCTTCTCAATTTAAGATCAGTGTTGCCATGTCACCGAAAAATGATGCAGAGAGGGCATACATGGAGAAAGTGCCTTATGCAAATGTTGTCGGTAGCTTAATGTATGCTATGATATGTACTCGACCAGATATTACTCATGCTGTTGGGATGGTAAGCAGGTATATGCATAACCCGGGAAAAGGACATTGGCAAGCTGTTAAATGGATCTTACAGTATATCCATAACACGGTCGATGTAGGGTTAGTATTCGAACATGGAAGTAGTCAGTGGTGTTAGGATCAGGAGAGAATAATCAAGAATAATCAGTAACAAAACAAAAGGAGACCAGACAAAAGTTTCTTGTATTACAAATCAAAGGATACAAGATGAGTAGTGTTGTGTACAAATTAGATAATTACAAATGGGGGGATAAGCCCTTATTTATACTAGGGCTTATTCTAGAAGATTCTAATACAAATATCTTAGATTTTCCTATAAGCTAATATCTAGCTTATTCTAGATTATTCTACCAAAGTATCTAGCTTATTTCTAGATTATTCTTAGTAAATATCTTTTAGACCAAAATTACTAAACTACCCTTAGGACTAACAGTCAAACATCTAACAATCTCCACCTTGACTTTAGCTCCTAAGTAGCGCCATATTTCCAATTATCAATATTGAGCAAATCCGCATGATGTGAAACTTGCTCAAAGGAACCGGTTTAGTAAACACATCCGCAAGATTGTCTTTGGTGCCAATCTTCTTCACTTTGATTCTTCTTTCGGAACGAATGAAGTGATAACGAACATCAATGTGTTTAGTCCGGTCATGGTAAACTTGATCTTTAGCCAAACAGATAGCACTCATGCTATCACAAAACACGATCGCTTGATCTTGAGGGAAACCAAGATCTTCAATCGACCTTTCGGCCAAATTCCTTCCTTAGCTGCATCCGTTAAAGCCATATACTCCGCCGTAGTAGATAAAGCGACTGACGGTTGTAATGTAGCTTTCCAACTTACAACCGAACTTCCAATAGTGAATACATAGCCTGTTAAGGATCTTCTAGCATCAAGATCGAAGACATAGTCCGAATCTGCAGTATCCGCAACCAAATATTCACGTTCACCATCGTAAATAAGGCCAACATCGGATGTCCCTTTTAAATAACGAAAAATGCGTTTCACCACATTCCAATGCTCTTTTCCAGGATGAGCCATATACCGTGACACAACACTCATTCGTGAGCTATATCCGCCTCGCAAAACCATAACATACATCAAACTCCCAACAAAGACTAGCATAGGGTATTCGGGACATATACTCTATCTCGCTTCGCTTTGAGGTGCACAAGCACTAGATAAACGACAATTTGTCGAGGAAGGAGTATTTGCCAATTTTGACGAACTCATGCCAAAACGAGAAATGATCTTCTCAATATAGCTTTTCTGTGATAAGAAAAGCTTACCATGTTTTCGATCTCGAATTATTTCAATACCCAAAAAATTTCGAGTTGCTCCCAGATCTTTTATATCAAACTCCGTATTGAGAAGGATCTTCAACTTCTTAATCTCCTCCATATCTTTTGCCGCTACGAGCATATCATCAACGTACAAGAGTAGGTAGATAAGTGATCCCGACGGTGCCCTTTTATGATAGACACAACAGTCATAAGCACTTCTACTAAAACCATGCTTCACCATAAAGTCATCCAAATCTCTTGTACCACTGTCTCGGCGACTGTTTCAAACCATAGAGAGATTTTCGGAGCTTATCTCAACTTCTTAATCTCCTCCATATCTTTTGCCGCTACGAGCATATCATCAACGTACAAGAGTAGGTAGATAAGTGATCCCGACGGTGCCCTTTTATGATAGACACAACAGTCATAAGCACTTCTACTAAAACCATGCTTCACCATAAAGTCAGTCAAATCTCTTGTACCACTTGTCTCGGCGTTGTTTCAAACCATAGAGAGATTTTCGGAGCTTACAAACATAGTCTTCTTTGCCCTGAACAACGAAGCCTTCGGGTTGGCTTATATAAATTTCTTCTTCAAGGTCACCATGAAGAAACGCAGTTTTTACATCTAATTGTTCCAACTCCAAGTCATGATGTGCTACCAAGGATAGTAACACACGAATAGATGTATGACGTACCACTGGGGAGAAAATCTCATTGTAATCGATTCCCTCCTTTTGGCTAAATCCCTTCGCGACCAAACGCGCCTTGAATCGAATGTTGTCCGAGCTCGATAAACTGGGTTTCTTCTTGAAAACCCACTTACAACCAATAACTTTTCTTCCTTCAGGAAGTTTTACCAATGCCCATGTATTGTTCTTATGAAGAGATTCAATCTCTTCACTCATAGCCGCACTCCACATATCGTAATCCTTAGAAGTAATAGCTTCTTGATAAGTAGCCGGTTCAAGAGACTCTACCTCTTCCGCTACTTGCAATGCATATGCGGCATAGTCCTGAAAGCCAAAACGACTAGGAGCTTTTGCATCTCTACGAGGTCTATCAAGGGCTATAGACCTATATTGCTCATGTTCCAAATGTGCTGAATTTGGAGGATCATCTAGTGGAGTAACATCGTGGTCCGTATCTTCAGGAACTTCATGCTCCACGCCCACCGCTTTAGCAACATGCTCCACCTTTTCGGAAGCACCCTCTTCAAGCTTCGATTCAACCGAATCTTGCTTTAAGCGAAACAAGTGATCCTCGTCAAATGTCACATCTCGGCTAAGAATGACTCTTCTTTCCGATGGTGACCAAATTCGATAGCCTTTAACCCCGTCACCGTATCCCATAAAAATGCCTTTATTGGCTCTCGGATTTAACTTACCGTCACTAACATGATAATACGCGGGGCATCCAAAAACACGAAGCTTTGAATAATCTGCAGTTTTCCCAGTCCAAACTTCAATTGGAGTCTTGCAATCAATAGCGGTGGCAGGAGACCTGTTGACTAGATAGCAAGTTGTATTAAGTGCTTCAGCCCAAAAACTTCTATCTAATCCGGCATTCAACAAGTAAGCACCGAGTTTTTCTAACATGTCCTGTTCATTCGCTCATACTCCGCTTTGTTGAGGAGTGTAATGAACAGTGTAATGCCTAGCAATTCCTTCATCTCGACAAAAGGCTTCAAATTCTCTCGAACAAAATTCCAAACCATTATCGCACGAAGACGCTTAATCTTCCTTCCAGTTTGGTTTTCAATCAGAATCTTCCAATGCTTGAATTTCTCAAACGCCTCACTCTTGTGTTTCATCATAAACACCCACGTCATTCTTGAGAAATCATCAATGATTGAGAGAAAATACCGAGCACCAGCGAGAGAAGGTACTTGAGAAGGCCCCCAACAATCAACATGAAGATAATCGAGAGTACCTTTTGTTTGACGAGTTGCTTTCGAGAAACTAACCCGCTTTTCTTTTACCATAACACAATGCTCACAAAACTCCAAGTTCACAACTTTGTGGTTGTCAAGGAGTCCTCGCTTACTCAAAATGACCATGCCTTTCTCACTCATGTGACCAAGACGCATATGCCACAACTTTTCAAATCAATTACTCTTCTCGTACACCGAAACGAAGAACTTGTGATTGTTTCACCTTGTAAAGTGTAAAGAGAAGAAGTACCTTTAGTTGCTTTCATAACCACCAAAGCTCCTTTCGAAACACGAAGGACACCATTCTCACTAGTGTATTTGAAACCTTTCGAGTCGAATACACCTAGCGAGATCAGATTTTTCTTGAGATCTGGAACATGACGAACATCGGTGAGCGTTCTAACAACTCCATCATGCATTCTAATATGAATTGTTCCGATTCCAACAACTTTGCATGGTGAATCATTGCCCATAAAGACATGCCCGCCATCAAACTCTTCATATGTCACGAACCAATCCCGATTGGGACTCATATGAAAAGAACAAGCAGAATCCATGATCCAAGCAAGTGGTGTACCTTTATAGTCAGCAACTGACAATACCAACTCGCGTTCCGAACCCGAGTCATCTTTAGCAACCGCGGCTACATGGCCTTTCTCCTTGAGCTTAGGACATTGGTTCTTCCAGTGGCCTTCCTTATGGCAATAATAACACGTATCTCGAGGATTTGACCCTCGAGATCTCGACTTCGATCTATCTTTATATCTACCTTTTCCTTTGCCTCTTTCTGTTCGATGCCTGCCTCTATCCTGGCTCGTAATTGACAAGCCAACGGGTTGAGATTCCGAAATTCCTGATGCTTGATGGCGAAGCTCTCGTGAATGCAAACTGGATCGAACATCTTCCAATGTAATAGTCTCTTTACCAACAACAAAGGAATTTACAAAGTTCTCATACGAGGGAGGTAACGAAACAAGCGAATAAGAGCAAAGATCTTCATCATCAATCGTGACATCAACATTCTTCAAATCCATCAGGATGGAATTTAAAGCATCAAGATGATCTTTTAATGCCGAGCCCTCTTTCATCCAAAAGAAAACAACCGCTTTGCTCAAGAACAACTTATTCGTCAACGACTTGGTCATGTAAAGCTTTTCTAGTTTCTTCCACACACCCGTACCGCTTCCTCATCCGCAACCTCGTAAAGAACCTCATCCGATAAAGATAGCAAAATAGTAGAATGCGCCTTTTCATCTAGTGAGTTGAATTTGGCATCGGTCATATCACCGGTTTGGGACCGCTAGAGGTGCCCAAATACCTTGTTGCTTCAATAAGGCTCGAACCTTAACTCGCCACAAACTGAAGTTGCTTTTGCCATTGAACTTCTCAACAACACTAACCGATGATGATGGTTGAGAGGACATTTTTATCCAACAAGGGGTTTTCTAAAGTTTACTAATGTTCTCTAACCTCCCACGATACAAATTCTGATCTTCCACAACACAAATTCTGATCTTGATTTCTCCTACCTTCAAACCCGATCGAACAAAGAAACACCAAACACCAAAAACGAAGAACAGATCCAAAATGATATCAAGATATTGAATCTTGAAAATCAACCAGAAGCTTGCTTCAAACACGATCGGTTAGCTCTGATACCAGTTTGTTAGGATCAGGAGAGAATAATCAAGAATAATCAGTAACAAAACAAAAGGAGATCAGACAAAAGTTTCTTGTATTACAAATCAAAGGATACAAGATGAGTAGTGTTGTGTACAAATTAGATAATTACAAATGGGGGGATAAGCCCTTATTTATACTAGGGCTTATTCTAGAAGATTCTAATACAAATATCTTAGATTTTCCTATAAGCTAATATCTAGCTTATTCTAGATTATTCTACCAAAGTATCTAGCTTATTTCTAGATTATTCTTAGTAAATATCTTTTAGACCAAAATTACTAAACTACCCTTAGGACTAACAGTCAAACATCTAACAAGTGGGTAGCAGGATATTGCGATTCTGACTATGCTCGAGATTTAGACAAGCGAAGATCTACTACAGGCTATGTTTTTACTCTGTCAAAAGTTCCAATTAGTTGGAAGTCTACCATACAGTCAACTACTGCTTTGTCAACTACGGAAGCAGAGTATATGGCGATTACAGAGGCTGTAAAGGAGGCAATTTGGCTTCAAGGGTTGCTCGGTGAACTTGGAATCAATCAGAAATTTGTCACGATGCATTCAGACAGTCAGAGTGCAATTCACTTAACGAAGAATCAAGTTTATCACACAAGGACGAAGCACAATGATGTTCAGTATCATTTCATACGAGAGATACTGGAAGAAGGTGGAGTCAGAATCCAGAAGATCCATACTTCTAAGAATCCCAGAATATCCGACTAAAGTATTAGCTGGGATCAAGTTCAATTTTGTTTGGACTTGATCAATGTTGTAAAAAGTTGAAGATTGGTTTGAAGACTCCACCAACGATAGTTTATGAGCCAACGTGGAGATTTGTTGAATATGACTCATATATGAATAAATGTTAACATTCAATGAATCAATGCAAGTTGATAAAGATATCAAATCTTTAGCAAGATACGGACGATTCAGAGAATATGCATGTTGCTGATTTTCTCAAGTTGATGTGCAACTTGAGATGGTTTTTTGAGCCTATAAATAGAGCTCATTCATTTGAAGCAAGACACACCAAAACACACACACAAGTAGTTCTTGTAGTGTTTGCTATCTTCCTTTCTTTTGTAGTAGTATGTTTCTTTTGGGGTATAGTTGTGGTGGTGAAACATTCACACCCTTTACCTAGTCAGTGGGATATTATCGCGGTTATTCCACAACATATGCTACACCGGATTATAAACTAATATTAATCCAAGGTGGAATACACCTGCACACACCGAATGAGAATGAATCCAATTGAATAACTAATTCATTATAAAGATGACGAAATTGAGAGCGAACGTACAGAAGAAAAAACATAATTAAGAAAAATAATATAACAGACATGTTTCTAACAGAAGGCCAATAATTCTGGGTCATTTTGAAATGTCTTCATGTCTTGTTCTTCTAAACAAACAGTGGCTTCGATGCCATCATCATTGGGAGTGTTCATCAGAAGTATAAAGTTCTTCATCATACCACCCATGGATACTTTCACAGGCTTTCCCCAACCGAAATCAATCCCATATGTAGGAAACCCACACACGCTAGTATATACGTAATAAGTATATAGTTCATTTGACATCTCCGAGAAGGTTTCAGCTGACATCTCAGCAATCGGTCCAGTTGCAGCTTCAAAATTTCTTATACTTTGAAATTGTGTCTTCCCTTTTCTTAGTTCGCCAATGGTCATATGTGGCTCAAGTTCACTTTCATTTCTTGTAGGTACTTGTATCGTGAGGACAATATTTCCTATGGTTGTTCCAGGCAATTTCTCTACAATAATGTTTCTCATATCGACTGGAATTACCATGCCAGTTGGCGTGAAAGCGCCTGAGTTTGTCTTGGTATTAGCTCTGATTGCACACTTGTGTATAAGCCATGTTAAAGCTTCAACACGAGTCGGGTTCATGATTGGATGTCCATATTCAAATGTCATGGCTGTAACCTTGGCTTTTAGTTCCTTCAACTTTTCGTTAGGGAACGAAAAACTAGTTGTGACACAACCGAGACGTGATCTGGGAGGCATCAGTTCTAGCAGATTAGTATTCCTATTTTGGTAATAGATAAGATGGGGATTGACGAGTGACGCATCTTTTATATCTCTAGAGTGAAACAGTGCCGCATTGACTTTAGCCCAGTGATTTATGAAATTTAACATAGTTCGTGCATCACCGAACTTGTGGTGTAAGGATGTAGCCACTGCTACCCCTCCGCATGCAAACTGGTTGACTTGAACGCTTAAAGGGCAAGTGATACCATCCTCCTGCTTATCACGTGATTTTAGGTAAGGATGGAAGCATATGAGGTCATTTGGAAACAGTTGATCTAGCTCTTGGTGCTTTGAATGTTGGAGAAAATCTGAGAGCACGTTGTCATTTGACGCTTCAATGAACTCAACCCCATTGTCGTTGCAATCAACATAGCTCGGGCTATTTGCTTTTAGTCTACCGGAAAATGGATAGTAGTGAGTCAAAGTTTGTGACAAAGAATTCTTCAACTCAAGTGTTGCCATCATGGGGAGTTTGATAAATCATGTTGGAGCTTGGGTAGAAGGCAACAATTGGCATGTATAGGCTTGGAGCAAGCTGGTCGTATACTGATAGAGTATACGCTTTTAAGTGACAAGGGGTTGGAGAAGATGGTTTGATCATGTCTCTAGAGACAATTGTGTGAACTTGTCTCTTACCAAATCTTAAAATCTTGCTCATCATCATCTTCACAGATTTACTTATTGTTGGAAAATTTGGTTACTTCATATGCTTGTAACACATTTATCCTTTTATAGCCAAAATATGATTCCCAAGTTGCAATGCTTTGAATAAGATTATTTTGCAATAAAGAAATATAATGTGATCACTGCACATGGTTCCAGCTTCATCCAAGGAATAAACCAGGGCCGTCTCATGGATTGTGATCCCGTGCCATTACACAAAAAAGCCCTCAAACACACATAATATACATATGTATAAATAGTGCATGAATTAATTAAGCTCGAGTCTCATATTGTGTCATATATATAATAAAGGGAGAATTGCATATATACCCACTAAAACTTAAAAACTTGCATATTTCCCCATAATACAAGTTTTTATTGCATGATGTACAATGCATTTCAAGCATGTTTTGCGTATATATGCAAATATGCAAGTTTTAGTGGGTATATATGCAATTGCCCCTATAATAAAAGTGCATGAAATTTGGTGACCCTCATCAAGTGATGGTTTTGTGCAATCGCACCTCTTGCACTCCCCTAAAACCGGAAATGGAATAAACAAACAAAATCAATACACATATGCATGTATATCAATTGCATTGAATTGTCAAGCAAGACTAAAACATACTAGTTAATAAACATACTAGTTAATAGTTTATATGGAATAAATATATTTTAAGATGAATTAAAAATCATTATTATCATATCATATTATTAAAGCGCATCGGGATATGTTGACAAGATATTGCTAAAAAACAATTACCAATGGAACCTAATACAATACCCTATTTACCAGATTGAATCAAAATTTTGGATTTACCAAAACGGACATGCACGCTTCACTTTTTCAATGGGCATGCACACCTGTTCTTTTGACAAATTGTCATATATATAAACAATTTTAATTAAGTAGCAAGATGACTAAAATTCGTATCAATTATAGAATATTATAGATTAATATCTTCATGTTTAGAATTGCAAGTGTTATTTCAGAATTATTCCGTTTACTCACTAAGTCGCAAGGACTTACCGTTCTTCGTTCTGTTTCATGTAGGTAAATGAAGATGTACGTTGGGGCTTGTTGATAGTAGATAGGAGTGCATTTTGAAGGAAAACGGCTATGTTAGGTGAAGAGCGACTCTTACAAAGCACTTTAATATTCACTTGCAATGCCCCATATGTTTTTAAAAGTCGCATGTTAGTGTCAAAACAGTTTATGGTCAGTTTTATGTCCTAATATGAGTTTATGAACAAGTTATATTGGGTTGTTATAAGGAGCGTTTGGCGTACTCCTTAATTTTGAAATAGCATGCTTCCACTTACCATATTATGAAAAACTTAAATTTACAACCCTTATATATGGGTTGTTATGCTCAATACATGTCTCACGAGGCAACTCAAATTTACATTACCTATATATGCTCGAGCTCAGGACATCCCACATCTCGTAGATCTTAAGGAAGCCGGGGCAACAGATGCTATTATTGAAAATGCAGAGGTGTGACATTAGTTTTACTGTTTACTGGTTCCGGTTTTGCTACATATGAACTGCCAGGTAATATTCTTTGGCCTTCTGCAGACAAGTTTGAAGCTCGGGTCAAAGCATCTGAAAGGTCTCGGTGTTATGTCTGATGATGTAAAATTTTTGAGCCAACTTGTTAGAGACTCGATGGAATTGCAAGCTCAAACATGTATTGTACCCAGGTACCCCGACCATGATGCAATGAAGCCACTACAGGTGGCTTATCTTTGCGCTATTTTATGTCTTTCTCTCTAACACCCTCGCAAAATTATAAATTCCCTTAAAAATAGCCGCAGAAATCATCTAAGAAATGTTTTACATTATTGCAGGTGAGGGTTACAGATTTAGTAGCGACAAGAAAACCTGTAACGGCACTATCAAGCATGGGAGAATCAGTGAGAATCAGCCAACAGGAGAGAGACCGCATTTTAATGACACCAGAGGAATTGGAAAACCGAAGATTGAGAATGAGGTCCCAGCAGGGGAGGATGGGAGAGGGGTGTTATATATTGGGTTAATCCCAATCGACCCAAGTCAACACCCATATGACCCGGTCAACCCAAAAGTCAAAGAAGAAAGTCAACACTGGCAATTACAAGATAACCGTTATATAGCAGTTATGCTCCAACCGACATATCTGTTGTTTCTCATGAACCAACACGACTCTTCAATTGCACCCATTCATGTTGTATAAATAGATAGTAGATTGTACTCAAACATATGATGACATTTTGAATAATACAAAAGCATTTTACAGAATCTTTGTTTCATTTGTACTTGTATAATTTTGACATAAGTTAGAAAAGAGCATAGATCCACCCATTGAGGCCAACAATTGGTATCCGAGCGGTTTGGACAAAAACTAACCAAAATCATCATTTACCAATCTTTATTCGTTTTAGTTTCAGAATCAAAAGGACCAATTCTTGTTTCGGAAATAATTTTTCTGCAAGAACAAAACGAACACAAAATAAAAAAAAATCAATTTTTTGTGTTTCTGTTAAGAAAATGCATTTGTCACAACAAGGAAACAACCACAAATTGTGATTACTCAACCCGACAATCAGATAACGTTTTTTGCAAGAAAAATTTGTCAACAGACAAATATTAACATCGAAACAATTTTTACCCAATCCAAAAGGATCATAAACGATTAAAAATCGTATACCCCTTTGATTCAAAACAAAAAAACTAAATACCAATCTGATAACGCAAGTCATCAATTAGGGCATAAATTAACGGTTCACAATATAGAACAAACACACCTGTTCAATTAAGGAATCAAGCCCAGAACATCAATTGAGTCACCAATCGACTTAATTTCAATCTCCAATTATCCAAATCTCTCTCGGAAATAAAACCCCCAAATTCATCGAAACCCTAAGTTTCAATTGTGGGAATCAAGTGCTCGCGAAGAACACTACAAACCGGAGAAGAAAGGAAGGCCATCAAACCTATCACAGGCGATTGACCATAAAGATCAAAAGAAAAGAAAAATGGATCAAATCCCATAAAAAGAGACGTAACATAAAGTCTCTCAGACGTTTTACTTTTTCTTATCTCAAATAAAGAGATAAGAAACAATATAAAGAGGCGCGTCAAAATAAGGGCAACAACAAAGGATATAAACCAACAACCCCTCCAGGTTCCAAAATTTTACAAAACTAACCTTTCATCTTTATAGTATATATTTATTTTGATATATATTACTTTTTGATACGTTACTTTTATTTACAAATTAGTACTTCATCAATTTTTTTTAAATATAGTAACCTAATGATTACACTGCTTATTATATTAGGAATACCTTTTAAGGAGTAATTAACCTTAGGATATTTCATTTAAAAATTTTTAATCTCCCAATATAGTTTTTGGATTAAAACTAGACCTATAAAAGTTTTATACACCTTTAAGGAAAATAAAACATAAGTCCTCACTAAAAAAAAAAAAAAAAAAAAATTTCAACACACCTCGTGTTAAAATTCTCTTGGAGATTTACTCTCTATATCTTTTAGATATGACGAAACAAAATGGAAGTAAGGAATCTAGTACTAATAATACAACTAGTACACCACAATTTCAATGCCTAATCCTAAAGCCCAAGAATTACTCATTATGGCCATTTCGCATGCAAATCATTCTCGAAGCGAATGGTTTATGGGAAACAATAGAGCCGACTGAGTCGACTCAATCCGATAAGAAAAAAGACAAAACCGCTATTGCATTTCTTTACCAAGCCTTACCAGAAGAACAATTACTTCAAATAACAAGGCACAAAACCGCAAAAGACATTTGGAATGCTTTGAAAACTAGACATGTTGGCGAAGACAGAGTTCAACAAGCCAGACTTCAAACACTCAAATCCGACTTTGAGATGTTATATATGAAGGAAGGCGAGACAATCGACACTTTCACCACAAAACTCACAACTCTCGTAAACAAAGCCGCTAGTCTAAGATACACAATAGAAGATCAAACCTTAGTACGGAAACTACTAAATGCTGTACCCGATAGGTATCTGCAAATAGTCGCATCTATAGAACAATATTCCGACCTAAGCAAAATGACAATGGAAGAAGCAGTTGGAAGACTTAAGACTTACGAAGAAAGGATTAAGTTCAAAAAACGAAAACAAGCGGACAATCAAGAAAAAATGATGTTTACACGACATGACAATAGAGGAAAACACTTTAGAGGACGTGGACATGGGAAGTATAAATTTTCACACGGAAGAAACCATGAAAAATCTAAGAAAGAAAAGAAAGATGGAGAAAACTCTCATAACAACTTCAACAAATCACACACTGATCTTAGCAAAGTAAAATGTTACAAATGCAATAAGATGGGTCATTATGCAACTAAGTGTTATTAAAAAACAAACACTAGTATGCAATCTAATCTTGTCGAGGAGGACTTAAAACCTACCTTACTCATGGCAATATTAGATGACCCACCTGTAACAAAGCTTAAAGATCAAACTGCATCGCTACACGAAAAAGATGTAGGATATAAAGAGACAAATGTTGATAGTCTATGGTACTTAGACAATGGAGCCAACAATCATATGACTGGAATGAGCTAGATGAGAACGTTAGTGGAAAAGTAAGATTAGAAGATGAATCTCACATAGAGATCAAAGGAAAAGGTTCAATCTTAATAGAATGTGATGACGAAAGACAAAGAATCATATCACACGTATATTACATTCCCAGCCTAAAAAGCAACTTATTAAGCCTTGGGCAATTCACTGAAATCGATTGTAAAGTAGTAATGGAAGATGATGAATTACGTCTTTATGACATGGACAACAAAATCTTCATGAAAGTCACAAGACAGAGAAACCGTCTATACAAAGCAAGTCTGAAGATAGGCACACTTGTTTGCTTACTAGCAAACTCGAAGGACAATACTTGGTTATGGCACGCAAGACTAGGACATCTCAACTTTGAATCACTAAAATCTATGACTCAAAGAGAGTTAGTTCAAGGAATACCTGCCATTAAACATATAACACAAATATGTGATATTTGTTTAATTGGTAAATAGAGTAGAGCGCCATTCCCCAAGAAGCAAAGACTAGATCAACATCACCTTTAGATTTAGTATACGGAGATTTATGTGGACCAATTACACCACCAACACCATCTGGAGAAAGATACATATTCTTACTAGTCGATGACTATTCAAGATATATGTGGGCATATTTCCTAAACACGAAAGATCAAGCATTTGATACTTTCAAGGAATACAAGAATACAATAGAGAAGGAGCTATGGACAACATTGAAATGTTAAGAACCGATCGTGGCGGAGAATTTACATCTAACGAATTCACTCAATACTGCAAAGAAAATGGCATAGCATGACAACTAACCGCACCTTACTCACCACAACAAAATGGAGTAGTTAAACGAAGAAATAGGACAATTATGTCTACAACAAGATGAATGATGAAAGCAACCAACATGCCTCAAAATTTTTGGGCTGAAGCTGTTAGACATGCTATATATATTCTAAACAGCGTTCCTACAAAAGCCTTAGAAGACATTACTCCATATGAAGCAATCAAACAAAGAAAGCCAAACCTAGAAAATCTAAGAGTTTTCGGTTGCATAGCATATGCAAAGGTACCATCACAACATATGACAAAGTTAGATGACATAAGCAACAAAATGGTATACTTAGGAAATGAACAAGGATCAAAAGCTTACCGTCTATTTGATCCAACAACACAAAGAATATGTGTTAGTAGAGATGTGAAGTTTAAAGAGGATGAAGCATGGGATTGGAAGGATTACTTGAATGAACACACCAACAAAGAACCTGAATGGTTTGACTTCAGAGTAGAAAACCTTAAAGCCACAAATGAACATCAGGAACAAGAGATCCAACCAAATGAAGAAGACAATGATATCCCTACAAATGATGATGATGAATATGCAACATCAACAACAAATTCAACCTCACAATCACTTCGCACACCATCTACAACTTCATCGCAAGTAAATTCTCAAATTACACCAACTACCTCAGTACTATCAACCAATCAAAGTAATTCAAACGCAACCAGGAATTTACATCCAAACTTTGATCATACACCATGAAAAGGTTTTAGAACATTAAATGATATATATGATAACACCGAGGACATATTACCCGAGCAATTATGACTGGTTGAAGATGAACCTAAGAATTACAAGGAAGCATCAAGTGATCTGAAATGGATTGAAGCAATGAAGGTCGAATTAGATTCCATCAATAGAAACAATATATGGGAACTAACCACTCTACCCAAAGGACATAAAGCCATTGGATTAAAGTGGGTATTCAAGACTAAGAAAGATGCTAATGAAAATATAGTCAAGCATAAAGCAAGACTAGTAGCTAAAGGCTACATACAAGAGCATGGCATAGACTTTGAAGAAGTCTTTGCACCTGTAGCAAGAATGGAAACAATCCGATTACTATTAGCCATAGCTGTTAATAATAAATGGGAAGTACATCACCTTGACGTCAAATCTGCATTTCTACATGGAGACTTGAAAGGAGAAGTGTATGTTACACAACCCGAAGGATTTGTAAAGAAAGAAGATAATGGAAAAGTATACCAACTCATAAAAGCCCTATAGGGTTTAAGACAAGCACCACGTGCTTGGAACATAAAGTTAGACAACACCTTGAAGTCTTTAGATTTCAAGAAATGCACTTTAAAACAAGCTGTCTACATGAAGAAATCAAAGGACTCAATACTTCTAGTAGGAGTCTACGTAGATGATTTAATCATCACTGGCACACCAAAAGAAGAGATAGCCAAGTTTAAAGCTCAAATGGAAGAAAAATTCGAGATGAGTGACCTAGGATTACTATCCTACTACTTAGGAATTGAAGTCACACAAACTAGAGGTGACATATCAATAAAGCAATCCGCCTACGCAAGCAAGATCCTAAAGGAAGTTGGAATGCTAGGCTGCAAAAACTCTAATACATATGGATCCGTGAACAAGACTAACAAAGGACACTGAAGAAACAACGGTCAAGTCAACTGAATATAGAAGTTTAATTGGATGCTTAAGATATCTGCTACATACAAGACCCGACTTAAGTTATTTCGTTGGATTACTTAGTTGTTTTATGCAAGAACCAAAGGAATGACATATGAAAGCTATAAGGCAAGCACTAAGCTATGTAAAAGGAACAAAAGACTATGGAATCACCTACAAATACAATGGAGGAAACCAAATACAAGGTTATAGTGACAGTAGCTACGGAGTTAACACTCAAGAAGGAGAAGGCACTATTGGAATTATATTCTACTACGGTGAATCACCAATCAGCTAGAGTACACAAAAACAAGCCACAGTAGCTCTATCATCATGTGAATCCGAATTTATTGCAACAACAGCAGCAACAACACAAGCATTATGGTTAAAGATATTACTAAGCAAGCTTACACACACACAAGAAGAAAAGGTTACAATATTGGTCAACAAAAAGTCTGCCATCGAACTAATGAAGAATCTTGTATTTCATAGAAGGAGTACGCACATTGACATAAATTAAAACTATATACGAGAATACGTCGAAAGAGAAGATTTACAAGTCGAGTTTATAAGTGGAGAATTTTAGAAGGCCGACATACTCACAAAAGCACTACCGAAGATCAGATTCCTAACAATGAGACAACTAATCGGAGTCAAAGATCTATAACAAAGCAATTGTGATTAAGGGGGAGAATATTGGGTTAATCCCAATCAATCCAAGTCAACACCCATACGACCCGGTCAACCTAAAAGTCAAAGAAGAAAGTCAACACTGGCAGTTATATGGCAGTTACAAGATAACCGTTATATAGCAGTTATGCCCCAACCGACATATCTGCTGGTTCTCATGAACCAACACGACTCTTCAATTGCACCCATTCATGTTGTATAAATAGATAGTAGATTGTACTCAAACATATGATGACATTTTGAATAATACAAAAGCATTTTACATAATTTTTGTTTCATTTGAACTTGGTATAATTTTGACATAAGTTAGAAAAGATCATAGATCCACCCATTGAGGCCAACATTATATTGTGAACTGGATACAGATAACGACAAAGTTCCAGATAAACACTAGAAGTCAAACGCATGTTGAGTTTGGAGGATAAAGCAACAACACGAGTCGCTGCATAGTCATGTATATATGTGGGCAAAGGCTCATAGATTCATTGAATTTTCAGTTTTGTTGTAACATTGAGTTAACATTTTTCACAGGAACGCTACATATCTGTATATAATTGAATTATTTTAGCATGCATCAATTGCTCAACGGGAGCAAGTTTTCTTTTTCTATTTTAAAAAGAGAAAAAGAAAACTGTAGAAATTATCCGCCACAACTTATTTAATTGTTTTTAGAACGGGGATTATTTTACACACTTATACAGCTTATCTCACACAGAAAATGGCTCTAACCAGACTTGAACCCACAACCTTTTAGTTGATAGGTCACCCGCATACCACTAGCCTTGGATTTTTGCATTTTTTTTGAACGACCGATACCGCGTATGTCACAAATGCCTCCAACGAGGCTTGAACGCCTACAACTTATTATATAAGTTAAAACCGAGTTTTAGCATTGAAAAGTCACTCTACTTTCACATAATATTTAATTCAGTCACTCTACTAATTTTTCTTTTAAAACCATCACTATAATAAAGGAAACCGTTTATTTTCATCACTCCTACAAGTCTAGCTGGTAAATTACTTGGCATTAAAATTAAATATTAAATAATTTTGAGGATTAAACCCTAGTATTGATAAGTCGTCACATACTTTCACACATAAAAAATACATAACCAAAGCCATAATGCACATTTGATCTTGACAGTTCATCTTCATCCATAAGGTAATTTATCTATTTTCACATTTAACTTGTTAATAGGGCTTCAATTTATGTTTCTTTGTTATTTTTTGTTTCAGATGGCGTCATCATCATGTTTTGTATGATTATGGTATGCTTAAGAAACTTGAAAATGTAGACTTGATTTCGATGGATTACTCTCATATTGTTTCTTATCTAGAAACTGAAAGTCATTCGATTTGCAAAGGTTTATACTTTCTTGTGCCTGGTACAAATTTAGAAGATATCGATGGTTTAAGGTCTCTTAAAAATGATGTTGGTGTGCGTAATTGTAGACAATATGTTCTTAGGTGAAATAGATATTTATATGGCACATTCTAAGTTCAGTGAACACATTAGAGCAGATAGTGATGTTAGTGAAAGCGAGGATGATTATCATACTCAAAATTCTTTTCTAATTATTTTTATATGACTCGTATTACATACTGGTGAATATCATACTCAACATTCTTTTCTAATTACTATTATAGGGACTTGTTGAAGCTGCAAAAGAAGCAATGTGCTAGACACATATACAACTTCAGTCTGAACTTTATTATTACTTTTATTTTTATGTATTAACATGTAACCATTTTTTAACATGTAACAATAATACCGTATGTAGATTGGAGAGTTAGTCGTCTAGGAAGGACCATACACTGTACGATTTGTCATCAAGAAGGGCACAACAGAAAAGGCTGCAAATTAGGTGTTCCAATAGAAACTGGTGATGGTGTGCAGCATAATGCAACAGAACTTGAAAGTGGATTTGCGGTTGGTACTAGTTCACAAGCTGCAAATGGTGGTGTTAGGAGAACGAAAAATATGGTAAGGAGGGGTTTTTCAAGTGCTGGTAGGGGTTGTTCAAGTTTTGGTAGGGGAGGATCAGTTGGTGGGTCACAATCTGCTCTACGCGATGCTCAGTAAAGGGGAAAAACGAACAAATGCTCATCCTTTGTTTCCAATGATACTTTAATTTATTTATTAGAACATCTGTGTTCTTGTGACAGTGCCACATGATGATATTTGCCTTTTTGAAACTATGGCAATTAACATGTTGGTTTATTATTTATGATATTACTACTTTTACTTATTCCATTTGTTTGGTTCTGCTGCAACGTTATTTTTTTTTACATATATGACAACCAGATAATCGAGTGACATGCTGATAGCAATTAACAATTTGGCAAATTTTTTTGGAAGATGGCAAGTCACAGACCTGTAACCAAAGTAATTAGTGCATTTCATAATGTGAAGAGATATTATAGCAACAATAACACATTACTAACATCTTATGGCATATATTATAGCAACAGTAGCACATTTCATAGGTATCACTTATTGGGTTATATATTTGTATGATAAATTTTTAGTACCTGAAGTTTCATAGAGTTGACTTTGTCCATTACATCCTTATAATCAAAACTCACGTATAACTACTCCTTATCATGCATGAGGTGGAAAGCAAAATCTAGTGACTTAATAGATTGCAAACTTTTCATCTACTTTAACCGGTTAAGAAGGTTGCAAGTTTTGTCAAATGATGTAAGTGCAAACTTTTGAATGGTTTCACTTGGTCCAAGCCCTAGTCATGACGCATATAGTCATGACACGCCTGAGGGTCATGATACTTTATTGAAAATTCGTCCTATTGAAAAACAAATCTTTGAGGGAAAACTTGTTCTTGTGGGTGACGATGGGAAACCATTAAAACCTGCCGTGACAGTGGATGCTACTTCTTCTATCAAGGGGCTAATCTATTTGAGCATCTTAAGGTGCCGCATGATCACGTAAGGAGCTAGAGGAGATGCTTACTGCTATTGGTTATTATTCAAAACCTCCTCAAGATAGTGGTCCTATGGCTTCTAATGTTAATGCTACTTGTAGTCCTAATAATGCTAATGATAAGGTTGATACGAATGTACATGGGGATGTTGGTATTGAGAAGGTGGGTGTGTATTCTTTGAAACAACCTTCTTCATCGTGATGCCGGTGTTACTTCTATGAACCTAAGAAACACACGCCAAACTTTCGTGAGGTTGGAGTGTAGTAAGAAAGCTAATGGTGTGGATCTTTCTATCCCGATGAAAGTGGTTGAAGAGGTGAACACTAGGTTTGAGAATACTTTGTATGGGTATTTCCTTGGTCAACGCCTTTGCTTTTGTTGTTGATTACTTTGTACGCAATGCGTGGGCTAAATTTGGTATACAAAAGGTAATGATGAATGCAAAGGGTTCTTCTTCTTTAAGTTCAATTCGAAGAAAGGTGTTGATGATGTTCTTGAAGACGGTCATTGGTTGATTAGAAATGTACCTATTATTCTTAAACCATGGACATTGAACACCAACTTACTTAAAGAGGATTTGACCAACATCCCGTTGTGGGTTAAATTCCATGATGTTCCTCTTGCTATGTTTTCTGATGATGGCCTTAGTCTCCTTGCCACATTGATAGGCACGCCCAAAATGTTAGATGCTTTTACTAGCCAAATATGCAAGGACTCGAGGGGCCGTAGCAGTTTTGCTAGATGCATGATTGATGTGAGGTCGGATGAGGTGCTTAGGGACAGTCCTTCTGTTGAGATATCATACTTGATGGGTCGGGTTCGACTATTGAGAAGATATGGGTTGAATATGAGTGGAAACCACCTCATTGTGATAAATGTAAGATTTTTGGTCATACTCTTATTGAATGTCCTAAAGTTGTTGAACCTCCTGCTCAACCTACTAAGCGTGTTAATGATGGTTTCATGACGGTTAATAATAAGAAGAAGGGAAAGCAAGGTGGTTCTACTATTCCGGGTCAAGGAGGATTTACTAAACCTGCTGTGGGTAAGCGGTTTCAATATCAACCCAAAAAGACTCCTCCTGAACCTAAGAAAGTAGAAGTCACTAAGAAGAATGCTTCTGATGTGGCTAGTTCGAGTGGAACAAAGATCTCTACATCTAATCAGTTTGATGCTCTTAATATGGAATATACGGATGCTTTTGGTATTCCGTCAAATGATACCAACAAGGATGTGGATTCCGTCGTACAAAGGAAGTTAATGAAGATAAGTCTACTAAGACAGTCGCATCACAAGAACCCCATGTGAGTGATTTGAAAGAGATGGAGTCGGGTGTGGCTCTTAAAACTAGTGATTCTTGTATTTACCGCCTCTTCTACTAAGAGAGTTAACCCTTTTTCTAAAGTGGGAGAGATCGTGGTGTCCGATTCGAAGATGAGTTGGTTGCTAACCCATTTGATGAGTCTTTAATCTATTCGTGGTGGCCAAGAGTATGAAGATAAGTATGATGACTATGACTACGATGACTATGCGAAGCAGGTTTCGATATTCCAGAAATTTGATGCCTTTAATGCCATGTATGGCACTAAGCTTCAAGGACCTAGGAAGTAATTTTCTTTCGTTATGTCCTTTGTTATCATTTGAGTAGTGGTTTGTTTTCTTGTTTAAAAAATAGGTAGTATCTTGTTATGTAAGCTTTATGCCTATGTAACGGGCTGAGATATGGGATTTCACTCATATCCATTGTACTTAAACGTTTTTGGTTAATATATTTACCAGGGTGCAGGATTACTCCCTTTTACCCAAAAAAAAAAACTTTTGAATGGTTTGATGACTAAAATAAACATTATTCTTAGTAAAGTGATGGTATTAAAAGAAAAATTAATAGAGCGACTGAATTAGATATTATGTGAACCCGACTCGTGTTGAAGTACATAACACGGGATTATAAACTATTATTCATCCAAGCTGGAATACACCCGCACACACCGAATGAGAATGAATCCAGTTGAATAACTAATTCATTTGAAAGATGACAAACTTGAGGGCGAAAACATCCGGAAGAAGAAACATAATTAAGAAAAATAATATAACAGACATGTTTCTAACAGAAGGCCAATAATTCTGGGTCATTTTGAAATGTCTTCATGTCTTGTTCTTCTAAACAAACAGTGGCTTCGATGCCATCATCATTTGGAGTGTTCATCAGAACTATAAGGTTCTTCATCGTACCACCCATGGATACTTTTACAGGCTTTCCCCAACCGAAATCAATCCCATACGTAGGAAACCCACACAAGCTAGAATATAAGTAATAATTATTTCGTCCATTTGACATCGCAGAGAGGGTTTCAGCTGACATCTCAGCAACCGGTCGAGTTACAGCTTCAAAATTTCTTATACTTTGAAACTGTGTCTTCCCTTTTCTTAGTTCGCCAATGATCATATGTGGCTCAAGTTTATTGGATACTAACTTATTAATCCATGAAAGTCAATATTAGTGTAGTATTTATGTATGGATACTAACTTATTAATCCACGAAATACAGTTAAAAACAGTTATGGTAGTTTAGTGAACTGTTGTGTCTGTTTGTTGTGTCGGTTGATGGGTTATAAATACCCATAAAACCCAAGTCTGTGCTTAACGATTGTTATATATCAAATAAACTTAGTATACCTTTCATATTCGATTGTTCATAGAAGATTAGACTAACAATCAAGTTCACTTTCATTTCTTGTAGGTACTCGTATCGCGGAGATAATATTTCCTAAGGTTGTTCCAGGCAATTTCTCTACCAAAATGTTTCTCATATCGACTGCAATTGCCATGCCAGTTGGCGTGAAAGCGCCTGAGTTTGTCTTGGTATTAGCTCTGATTGCACACTTGTGTATAAGCCATGTTAAAGCTTCAAAACGAGTCGGGTTCATGATTGGCTGTCCAGATTCAACGGTCATGGCTGTAACCTTGGCTTTTAGTTCCTTGAACTTTTTGTCAGGGAGGATAGATGAGGACGTAACCCACCGGATTAGAGCGGGGTGGGCGAGATGGAGGGCGGCTTCAGGAGTCCTTTGTGACAGGAACATCCCATTTAAGTTAAAGGGAAAATTCTATAAGGTGGCGATTAGACCGCTATCTTGTACGCTCAATGTTGGCCCATATTAAAGGCACATGCTAACAGGGTAGAGGTAGCGTAATTGAGGATGCTAAGATGAACTTGTGGTAAAACCTTGCTTGACATGATCCCGAACGGAGTTTTCAGAGCAAAACTTGAGGTCGGGAATATTGTTTCAAAAATGAGAGAAGGAAGGTTGAGGTGGTTCGGACATGTCGAGAGGAGGCCACGCCGCTTAGAAGGGTCGAGCGCTTGATGTAGATGGCGGAGAGGAGAGGCACCAATATCGGGTGGGAGGATAGACTTGAGCTTGACATGACGGAGCTTAGTTTGACCGAGGACATGATCTCAAATAGGAAGGGATGGAGGGATAGAATTAGGATTTGCGGCGGGTGCTAGGTGCTTGACCGATTTGCGGGTTCCGTGCTAGGTGCTTGGCTTTTAGGTGTCCCCCTTTGCCTCCTTGCGTGTTTTGTTTTGTAGCCTCTCTTTTGCTTTGACGTAGTCTTAGGCCCCGTGCGTGGTTTGCGTTGCTCTGTTGTTGCTCCCTTAGCTTTTGCCTGCTTTGTCTTGCTCCCTGTGTTTAGTTTTGGTGCTACGTGTTTTTTGCATTAGCTTTATGCCTCGTGTGCTTCTTTGCTTTGCTCTGTGTTGCCTCCTTTTGTTGATCTGCTTTTGGAGTGCCTGGGCTTTTGGTTTTATTTTTGTTGCGCTTTGCTATTGGCTTATTTTCGGTGTGCTTGTGGGTGGTTCCTTTTCCTGTATGCCCAGTTTGCTGGTTTGCTTGCTTTCTTTTACTCTGTTTTTGCCTATTGTTTTGTCGTATTCTATATCTATCCTTTCGCACTAGCACACATACACTTGCCGGAGGTCTCGTTGGAAGCAGTCTCTCTACACAAGGGTTTACCCTGGTGTAGGGGCAGGATCTGTCTACATTTTACCTCCCCCATACCCTGCCTAGGCGGGATTGGGTTTGTTGTTGTTGTTGCTGTTGTTGTTGAACTTTTCGTTAGGGAACGAAAAACTAGTTGTGACACCACCAACACGTGATCTTGGAGTCATAAGTTCTGGTAGATTAGTATTCCTATTTTGGTAATAGATAAGATGGGGATTGACAAGTGACGCATCTTTTGTATCTTTAGAGTGAAACAGTGCTGCATTGACTCTAGCCCAGTGATTTATGAAATTTAACATACTTCGTGCATCGCCGAACTTGTGGTGTAAGGATGTTGCCACTGCTACCCCTCCGCATGCAAAATGGTTGACTTGAACGCTTAAAGGGCAAGTGATACCATCCTCCTGCTTATCACCTAATTTTAGGTAAGGATGGAAGCATATGAGGTCATTTGGAAACAATTGTTCTAGCTCTTTGTGCTTTGAATGTTGGAGAAAATCTCAGAGCACGTTGTCATTTGACGCTTCAATGAACTCAACCCCATTGTCGTTGCAATCAACATAGCTCGGGCTATTTGCTTTTAGTCTACCAGCAAATGGATAGTAGTGAGTCAAAGTTTGTGGCAAAGAATTCTTCAACTGATCAAGTGTTGTATCATGGGGAGTTTGATAAATGTTGGAGCTTGGGTAGAAGGCAACAATTGGCATGTATGCACTTGGAGCAAGCTGGTCGTATACTGATAGATTATACGCTTTTAAGTGACAAGGGGTTGGAGAAGATGGTTTGATCATGTCTCTAGAGACAATTGTGTGAACTTGTCTCTTGCCAAATCTTAAAATCTTGCTCATCATCATCTTCACAAATTTACTTATTGTTGGAAAATTTGGTTACTTCAGATGCTTGTAGCACATTTATCCTTATATAGCCAAAATATGATTCCCAAGTTGCAATGCTTTGAATAAGATTATTTTGCAATAAACAAATATAATGTGATCACTGCACATGGTTCCAGCTTCATCCAAGGAATAAACCAGGGCCGTCTCATGGATTGTGATCCCGTGCCATTACACAAAAAAGCCCTCAAACACACATAATATACATATGTATAAATAGTGCATGAATTAATTAAGCTCGAGTCTCATATTGTGTCATATATATAATAAAGGGAGAATTGCATATATACCCACTAAAACTTAAAAACTTGCATATTTCCCCATAATACAAGTTTTTATTGCATGATGTACAATGCATTTCAAGCATGTTTTGCGTATATATGCAAATATGCAAGTTTTAGTGGGTATATATGCAATTGCCCCTATAATAAAAGTGCATGAAATTTGGTGACCCTCATCAAGTGATGGTTTTGTGCAATCGCACCTCTTGCACTCCCCTAAAACCGGAAATGGAATAAACAAACAAAATCAATACACATATGCATGTATATCAATTGCATTGAATTGTCAAGCAAGACTAAAAAAAACATACTAGTTTTAGTTTAAATGGAATAAATATATTTTAAGATGAATTATAAATCATTATTATCATATCATATTATTAAAGCGCACCGGGATATGTTGACAAGATATTGCTAAAAAAAGATTACCAATGCAACCTAATACAATACTCTATTTACCAAAATGGACCTGCACACTCCACTTTTTCAATGGGCATGCACACCTATTCTTTTGACAAATTGTTATATATATAAACAATTTTAATTAAGTAGCAAGATGACTAAAATTCGTATCAATTATAGAATATTATAGATTAATATCTTCATGTTTAGAATTGCAAGTGTTATTTCAGAATTATTCCGTTTACTCACTAAGTCGCAAGGACTTACCGTTCTTCGTTCTGTTTCATGTAGGTAAATGAAGATGTACGTTGGGGCTTGTTGATAGTAGATAGGAGTGCATTTTGAAGGAAAACGGCTATGCTCGTATCTCTTAATTAAATTAATTCATTTGTAGTCAGGTTAACATTTTAAGCTACTTCTCTAAGGGGGTGTTTGTTTCGGCTTATATACCGGGCTTATGGCTTATTTGGTTTGTGTTTTATATTTCATAAGTTCACTTATTGTGGTTTATTTTGAAACTTTGGGCTTATATAAGCTTATCATGTCATAATAAGCATATATAAGCTGAAAGGTTTTTAAATAAGCCACAAAAAAGTGAGCTTAAGAAACATAAGCCGAAAATCAAATAAGCCATAAGCCCGCCATATAAGCCGAAACAAACACCCCCCAAGCCGCACTTAAATGATATAAAACACTTTCATATCAGAAATTTTTTGGTCAGTAGTACTTACTTTGTATTTCAAATTTGTACAGCTTAATATTACTAAACTAAGTACTGATTTACGTTGTTAAATTTTGAACCATTTAACATCGTAAGATGTAGGGGATATACCGCAATAACGAACACCAACGGATATGCTTAATCTCTGAAAGGCGTGTAATCACTTTCAGATCAAATCAATTTGGCGGTTCTACCAAATTATTCAATCGGATACAATTCAGAGAATGAGAATTTTCTCGTATGTGTTTATCCGAGATATAATGAACCAAGATATTAATAATGACCAAATAAACCGTATATAAACATGATACGGGATAACTGCCAATGACAATTTTAGGGTTTCCAAGTTGTCAAATTGTGTCCCTCAATTTCCGAAACTTAATTTCTGAGGAACAACACTTCAGCAGAATCAATGACTTCAGCAGAATCCATTGTATTTCAGCGAAACACAACTTCGCAGAATCCATTGTATTTTCAGCAGAAACACAACTTCAGCAGCAATTTTTACAAAGCAACATAGTGGAAATAAAAATTTCCTACCGGGGGCTCTGCCCTTGGACCCTGCCTGCCCATGCCCCTTGGATGCTACGGCGCTGCCCCCGGACCCACGTCCCTTAGGGGCTTCGCCCCTAAGATCATAATAAACTCAAGTAGGTGTGCACTCCGCACCTCCAAACCTAAATGATGTATTATCATGATAAAATTGGTCAAACAAGTTAATCCAATTACACTAAAATATCCAACATAAGATTACCCTGAAGTGTTCCAGTATGTGAGCTACAAAGAGCTTAGTTTAGCATAGTTAAATTTTGAACCATTTTACATCGTTTTTGTAGCGGAGAACATACACCATTGGTATTCTCTACAGTGCTAAAGATCACTAAACACAATAATGAATAAGAATGAGGGTAAAATGTACATCTTCATTAATAGCAACATCTATAAGCATATCATCAGATTGTAACTTCTTGCTCACCAAATTTACGACCGATAATATGTCAAACCAAATGATGGTTGCTACCAAAAGCTCAAAATCACCAAGCTCATTTGTTGCTAAAGATTTTGATTCACTTTTAATTTTAGAATCATTATCTTTTTCAGCAACTTGAAGTAAAGCCTCTCTTATTTCTAAAAGTTGATATCTAATGGCTTTCACACTCTCAACATGACTTTCCCAACTGGTTATGGACAATGACTTGAGAGTCAATCCTTTAACATTATCTTTCAAAATCGTCCGCCTCTTGGTAGAATTAGCAAAAATAGTGTAAATACATTGTATAACTCCAAAAAAGTCCGTAGCTTTGCCGCAAGAGCTAGCAATGTCACACAATGTTAAGTAAAGGCTATGGCAACCACATGGCGTTTAAAATGATCTAGGATTTATATCCAGAAATTTATTTTGTACTCCTCGATGCTTACCTTTCATATTAGACCCATTGTCATAGCCTTGACCACGCACACCATCAATATCAAGATCTAGAGACTTCAGTTAATCTTGTGTAACATCAAAAAGACCTTGACCAGTGGTATCATCTACATTCAAGAATCCTAAAAAGGATTCCTCAACTCTAACACACGTGGATGATACATTTACATACCTTAGTATCAAAGACATTTGTTCTTGATGACTCGTATCAGGTGTACAATCAAGTATCACAGAGAAATACTTTGCTTGCTTAACTCTTTGGATGATTTGTGATTTGATTCCACGAGCAAGTAATTGTATTAACTCATTTTGAATGGAATGACCAAGGTAATGAACATGAATTTCATCTCTCGTGATACGAGAACATGCTCTTTGATATGTGGGTCAAACTCTTCCAACATTTCAATCTGTACGAAAGTATAAGCAACACAAGATGAACAATAGAACCTTTATTCAAACCTAAGCCACAATAGTCAGCTTAGATTAAGTTTACAATAGTATCCAAAATGTTACAAGGTTAGATTAATGTCAATGAGACAATAATCATTTAAGTACAAAGACAAGACAAGATCAATGAAATGATCAGAAAGAAGAGAAGAGTGTGATACAATGACTGCACACACAAGTGTTTCTAACCCTAGATTAAGGGACTTATTAAATAGGAGATTAAGTTACACAAAGACCCCTCTAACGGCTATAAATAACTCATCAGCAGAAATGAGAATAGCTTCAGCATAAACGAGCATCTTGGAACTTTAAACCTTTTATTCTTTGTCCATGATTAACCCCTGTAGAATCTCTGCAATTAACATAACTTGAAAGCCATTAGCAATTGATAGAATGATATGTTTGCCACAGATTGATACCCCAAAATTTAACATTCCCCCTTAATCTGATGGGCAAACATATCAAACAATATCAATTTTTCACACAAAAATTTATGCTGATAGACAGGGAGGTTTTAGTGAGTATGTCGCCAGTTTGGTTTGAAGAGCCAATCATTTTAGCACTTATAACACCTCTAGCAATTTTTTCCCTGATGAAGTGAACATCAATTTCAAAGTGTTTTGATCTTTCATGGAAAACAGGGGTTGACAGCAAGTTGTAAAGCATATTTGTTATCACAAAAAGATTAACAGGAGATTAATATCAACTTTTAGATCCTTTAAGATTTTTGAATCCAAATGATTTCACAGAAGCAGAGACATAGATCTATACTCGCTTCGTGGAAGATTTTGAAAGAGTGTTTTGTTTTTACTTTCCATGAGATCGACATCATTAAAGAAAACATAATACCTGTGATGATTTTTCGTTTTCTTGCATTTGGCCCAATCAACATCACTATATCCTTCAAGATGATTTTTGAGAGTTGCTGAAATTGTACCTTAGACCTTTCCTGAGCTCCTTTTAGATATCTCAGAACATTGAGGGCACATTCCAGATGAGATTTCAAGGGAGAATGCATATATTGTGCCAGACAATGAACTGAGTATGAGATGTCGGGTCTTGTATGGGTGAGATAGATAAGTTTCCCAAGTAACTTCTGATAACCAGTGATGTTGACAAGTAAGGGATCATCTACAGTGGGAATGTATGGAAGGACAGAGTTGGGTTCCATAGGAGTGGACATAGGTTTGCACCCAAGAAGGCCAAATTCTTTGAGGAGTTCAAGACAGTATTTTCTTTGGGAGAGACAAATGTCATTCCCAGTTTTTAAAACCTCAATGCCAAGAAAATATTTTAGATTTCCAAAGTCTTTAATATGAAATTTTGATTTTAGAAACTCTTTGAATAGGTTTATCTCATCAATGTAGTTTCCAGTAAGGACAATATCATCCACATAAACAAGCAGAGCAATAAACTTGTTATTCTCTATTTTGGTGAACAAAGAGTGATCATTAACAGATTGAACAAAGTTATTTTCTTTTAAAACACTGACAAGTTTTTCATTCCATTTCCTGGGAGCTTGTTTTAGGCCATATAGAGACTTGACAAGTTTACAAACTTTATTCTTATTGTTCTCATTACAAAACCCCTTGGGGATGGTCATATAGATATCCTCATCAAGATCTCCATACAAGAAAGCATTATTAACATCAAGTTGAAAAAGAGGTCATTTGTTTTTTACAGCTAGGGAAATAAGACATCTAACAAGAGACATTTTCACAACAGGGGAAAAAGTTTCATCATAGTCTATTCCTTCCCTTTGGTTATAGCCTTTGACAACTAATCTAGCCTTGTATCTATCAACTTCACCATTGGCTTTATATTTGATTTTAAAGATCCATTTGTAGCCAATAGGAGTTCTATTAGGAGGTAGATCAGTTATGTCCCAAGCATGGTTTTCATTTAAGGCCTCAATTTCAGAGTTCATAGCATCAACCCAATTACTATCAAGGATAGCTTCTTCATAACAGGTAGGTTCAATACTTTTATTAAGGCTAGACGCAAAGCAATAATTATCTTTGTTAAGATTAGAGTAATTAACAACCTTTTCAACACCATATTTGACTTTTCCTTCTATAATAAAGTCGTTAAGATTACTGGGCAACTTAGAAACTCTAGTTGACCTTCTAGCAGTAGTGGTTGGCAAGCCTCTTTCTTGTTCGCCAGAATCGTGTTGTATCGTAGAATCAAGATGCATTATCATCTATAGATGTTGCAACCGGTTCGTCAATCCTAGTAGGATGACTTACCACAGTGCCATCATCATAGGATGTCACTCTCCCTTCATCATTGGGACTTATTTGTGAGTCAAAGAAATTTTTGTGATTTAAATCTTTTGGCACAAAAGTTTCAACAAAAGGTTTTGACAAGGTATTTTTCATTTTGAAGGGAAAAACAGTTTCATAAAATTTGACATCTCTAGAGTAAAAGATATTTTTTGTTTCTAGGCTCAAGAGTTTATAGCCTTTTTTTCATTTGAGTAACCAATAAGGACACTTTTTTCGCACCTACTGCCAAATTTATCAGAGTTGTTGAGAATGGTGGCATAGCATAAGCAACCAAAGACTCTAAGGAGAGAGAGTGAAGGGTCATGCCCATACACAAGGAAGAAGGGGACTTGCCAGACAGGAACTGAAGAGGGTAACTGCTTATGACATAGGCAGCAGCTTAGAACACATTCAGGCCAAAGATATAGAGGTAATTCCCCCTGAAACATAAGAGATCTAGCTACATTAAGGAGATGCCTATGTTTCCTTTCTGCAATACCATTTTGTTGTGGTGTATAAACACAAGAGGTTTGATGTAAAATTCCTTTTTCATGAAAAAAGTGTTGAAGTTTATTATTGACAAATTCTGTCCCATTATCACTTCTAAAAATCTTAACATTGTGTTCAAATTGATTTGATAACATATGAGTAAAGTTAACAATGGAAACATAAACATCATCCTTCCCCTTAAGCATATAAACCCACACCGCCCTGGAATAGTCATCAACAATGGTTAAAAAATATTTGTAACCATCTCTGATAGTGACTTTATATGGTCCCCATACATCAAGATGAACAAGTTGACCAATTTTAGTTGATTTATGTTCACTTAGAGGAACGGTTCCCTGTTTGTTTAGCTTTATTACAAGTATCATAGAGATGATCAGTTTCAGATGTACTATCAAATTTAAGAGTGGGTTTAAGTATGTGTAGGACTTGGTCAGAGGGATGACCAAGTCTTTGATGCCAGAGATTTCTAGAAACATGACAAACAGATATGCAGTTATTAGAAATAATCTTACATGTAGAATCAATATCAAACATATATAACCCATTGTATTGTTTACCAATCCCCACAATCCTTTTTGATGTAAATCCTGTATATAGCAATTAGATTCATTAAACCCAACAAACATCTTATTGTCTCTAGCAATTTTATGAATGACATGCCAGACTAACATTATACTCAGGAACAACTAGAACATCAAAAGAGTTAGGTCATTATTGACCTTTAAATCACCAATTTTAGTAATTAAGGCCCGAGTTCCGCTTGGGATGTCCAACAGCTTAAGCCAAGATTTGAAATGTTAACAACATTGATTAAAAAATTTCGCATTACGTCATGTGCCGATTTGCACCGAGTCAACAATCCAACCAAGACCGATGTTTCCAGATAAGGATTTTGTGTTGTTGTTAAAAAATTTGTTGAAGTTTACATTAAACTTGACACTGCCATTAAAGAAGGTTCCCGAAAAATTTTACCCGCCAAGTTGGCATTAGTAGATGACGATTGTTGTCATTGAGAAGACTCATAAGTCCGAGAGTCGCTCATTAGACAAGGAGACAGGAGAGTTGCTAGCACTATTATCGGTGATATGATTAGTTTCAGAAACATTATTATGCTGAAAGGTTTACCATTAAAATTCCTTTTAACGTATCCAGCAAGATAACCAACAAGATCATAACATCTATCAACAAGTGTGACCGGTTTTTTGCAATTAGTACATTTGAGATTCATGTTTGGTCCTCGCTATTTGAGCTGTTACTGAATTAAAACCGAAACTTTGTTGTTAAAACTTTTTGTTGTCAAAAAATTTTCCACCATCAAGTTTTTATAGCAAAGGTCATGAGCATTGGGTTTAGCAGAGCTATTCCTAGATGAAACATTTCTGTGAGATTCTTCTCCAAAGACAACAGAGAAAGCAGTTTTGACATTAGGTAAAGGATCTCTGGTTAAAATATTGCTTCGGATGGGGACATAGGAGTCATCAAGACCCATAAGAAATTGCATTAACTTGATTAGTTGATTGTGTTTTTCAAAATGTTTTGCAGCCTCACAAGTGTAGGGAGGCAAAATAATCATACAATCAAATTGTTTCCATAAATAATTAAGGTTGTTATAATAATCAGCAAGAGAGGACCCACTTTGACTAAGAGAGTTTATATTTTTATGCAAATTAAAAAAATAGTGAACCATCAACCTTCTCATAAGTATCTTTAAGATCATTCCACATTTCATAAGCAGTTTTAGCATAGATAGCACCAAAGAAATAGTTCGGGCTAAGAGAGTTAAGAATCCAAGACACCACAACAGAGTTACAAGTATCCCATTGATTAGCAAGACTAGGGTTCGAATCATTTCTTATGCAAGTACCATCAATAAACCCTAACTTATTATGGTTCCTTAAAGCAAAGGTCATGGCCATATTCCATAAGCAACACAAGATGAACAATAGAACCTTTATTCAAACCTAAGCCACAATAGTCAGCTTAGATTAAGTTTACAATAGTATCCAAAATGTTACAAGGTTAGATTAATGTCAATGAGACAATAATCATGTAAGTACAAAGACAAGACAAGATCAATGAAATGATCAGAAAGAAGAGAAGAGTGTGATACAATGACTGCACACACAAGTGTTTCTAACCCTAGATTAAGGGACTTATTAAATAGGAGATTAAGTTACACAAAGACCCCTCTAACGGCTATAAACAACTCATCAGCAGAAATGAGAATAGCTTCAGCAGAAACGAGCATCTTGGAACTTTAAACCTTTTATTCTTTGTCCATGATTAACCCCTGTAGAATCTCTGCAATGAACATAACTTGAAAGCCATTAGCAATTGATAGAATGATATGTTTGCCACAGATTGATAGCCCAAAATTTAACACAATCAAACCGAAAAAGTTTCCATTGCTATTAACATGCAACTTCTCATTTGTACCACGGAATGCTAAATTGTGCTTAACAAGAAACTTCACAATTGAAACTATTCTAAATAGAACTTTCATCCAATAATCTCTTTCTTTCTCAAATTGTTCATGTCACTCTATCGATTGTTTCATTCTTTTTCGGTGTACGACGCATGTCAAACCAAGTAACCATATTTGTAATATGTTCTACACCAATTTCATGCTCTTTAAGTCTTGTACAAAGATGTAACCAATCCGCGAAGCCCTCATTAGCTAATGATCGTTTACCAACCCCTTTTCTAAATAGTTTACAACACAAAAAGAAAACTCAATCAAGCTCTTTGGAATATACTAGCCATCCTCTATCATACTTCTCGTTATTTGGTATCATCATACGCAAAAAAAGAAAAAATATATTAATTGGGTAATTGGTTATGTGCTGATCAAATAATTCTTGTTTTGAAGGTATTTGTGCTTCACCACAAAACTTATGAATATCTATTTTATGTACAATCGATCCTAAATCATTAGACTTAGTTATATTGAATATATATTTAAATCGCCAAACTAATAATTAAAAAAAATAATAATAATAAAATAAAATAAAAAATAAAAACCCGATACTTAGTGAATGGTGATTCGGTGTCGATCAAATCTATACGATTATAATTACTTGTATTTAATGTATCTAAATCATCTAATTATAAAAAATACAAAAGAATATAGCTAATATAAAAAAAAGGGACAAATAAAAAAAAGATACCTAGTGATTGATTGGAGGAAAAGTTGTTCACTTGTTTTTAGATGAGATAGTCCCACTGTCCCAAAGACAATTGATATTGACTGTTTATAATATAAAAAGGTGGTGAGTTATTCACACCTTCTCATAGAGAGGGTATCCAATCATTTGATGCATCATCGGCTTGTACGGTGTGATTGCAGGTTGTACAGTTTGATCAAAACCTCTTAATGTGACAATATATGAATGGTTTGTATAACATAGCCCTATAAAAAGAGAGACTTTATATTGAGGTGAGTTATCCACACCCTCCTATAAAGATGGTATCCGGTCATTAGATGCATCGGCCCCACAATTTATATAGATGAAGATAGAGAAAAAGTAAGACTAGGTTAAACCAATTTATGATGGATTTTATATCAAATTTGGGCCCCGCAATTAATTAACATATATACAATACTCCCTCCGTCTCAAAATAATAGTCCACATTTCTTTTTTGGATGTCTCAAATTAATTGTCCACTTTCCTTTTATAGTAAAAATTAGAGAACTTTATGGGAGAAGATTTCTTTTGAATGGTTAAAAATTAAAGTGGTCCCACTTTTATTAAATTGTGTGTTTCTTGTCTCCTGACAATAATTTTGAGACGAAAGGAGTACTAATTTTTTTTATGTCTTTAAAAGTTGATGGCCATGTTCCATCGATCACTCTGCACACCCATATATCCGGGCCTCGAGAAAATTAACATTGACATGTAAAATAAGATCGAATATCATATATATTCGATCTCATGAAATCATACAAAATCATGGCGCCATTTTTATATTATAATTAAACTAAACATCATGTGATGAGCATGTATCTATAATACTTTATAATGCATTTAGGCCTTCTAAAATTAAAAGGCTTAAAAATTCAAACTTTTTTACTTGCTTATTATAGAAAGAGTTTTTCTAACCAAAAATTGAAATAAGGAGCTCCAATCATGAGATGACATGTGTCACTTCTTAACAAACTCCAAGCCTAACTTGTAACAAACTCCAAACCACTAAAAATTAAGATAAAGAACTCCAATTATAAAATGACACGTGTCATTTCTCAACTAAAAATCCATCTTTATTTTTAAATTAAAATATCTTTTTATCTACTTATTTTTTTTATAATCTAATTTCACCATATTTTCTAAAATTTTATGCTCTTTAATTCAACATCCATTTTGATATATTTTTATGAGTTTTTAGTTTTTTATTTTTTTAATGGGTTTATTTTATTTTAATTCAAATTTTTACAACTTTAACCTTTATTTCATTTATTTCAATCAATATAATCTTGATTCGTCAAAATCATATACTTTTGGGGTAGTGTTTGACGCGTAAGAGATTGCGAGGGCGGGAATAATGATGTCGTGGGAAAGCTACGGGAAACCCAAACAAACACTTACAACTAACACATATACATTCGAATTCACTAAACGGGTAAGCAAACATATATAACTATACTTATCGCCGCCGCTGTGCGCGGGTACCCGGCTAGTACTTATATTATTTGAACGAACAAATGATCGGTTAACCAAGTTGTTAGTACTTTATTAAATATGTCCTACAACTAGCAATGTCTAATCTTCTTAATCAGATCTTTAAGTTTGAAGTCATCATCGAGCCAATAAGACAACGATCACAATCTCAGAACCTCTGTAACAGGTTCAGCAGACTAGCAAGTCCAATGCTGCTTACATTATTTGTTCTGATACTTAGCAGCGTGGAGGTTACCAAGTCACAGTTTTTGGTTAAGACATTGCCAGGCTTCGTTGGTGATCTTCCTTTTACTCTTGAAACTGGGAAAGGTCATGAACCTTATAATAGAATCTGTTTCTATATGATTATTTTCCTTTGCTATACTAACTCTAAACAAAACAATATGGCTTAAGTTACATTGGAGTTGGAGAATCTAAGGATGTTCAGTTGTTTTACTACTTCATTGAGTCCGAAGGGAACCCGAAAGATGACCCTCTAATGCTTTGGCTCACAGGAGGCCCTGGTTGTTCTGCTCTTTCGGGCCTTTTGTATGAAATAGGTATCTCTTAATTAAATTACTGTAATTCATTTGTAGTCAGGTTAACCTTTTAAGCTAAGTCTCTAAGGGGGAGTTTGTTTCGGCTTATATAGCGGGCTTATGGCTTATTTGGTTTGTGGTCTATCTTTCATAAGTTCACTTATTGTGGTTTATTTTGAAACTTTTGGCTTATAAGAGCTTATCATGACATAATAAGCATATATAAGCCGAAAGGTTTTTTAAATAAGCCACAAAAAAGTGAGCTTATGAAACATAAGCCGAAAATCAAATAAGCCATAAGCCCGCCATATAAGCCGAAACAAACACCCCCAAGCTGCACTTAAATGATATAAGACACTTTCATATCCGAAATTTTTGGGTCAGTAGTACTTACTTTGTATTTCAAATTTGTACAGCTTAATATTACTAAACTAAGTACTGATATACATTGTTAAATTTTGAACCATTTTACATCGTAAGATTACCCTGAAGTGTTCCAATATGTGAGCTACAAAGTGCTTACTATAGTGTAGTTAAATTTTAAACCATTTTACATCGTTTTTGTAGCGGAGAACATAAACCGTTGGTATTCTCTACAGTGCTAAAGCTCACTAAACACAATAATGAATAAGAATGAGGGTAAAATGTACATATATTTACAAGTCTAATTATATCCTTTGTTAATCTCACCCTTTACTTTTAAAGGAGCAAATAGAAAACTAACCCAGTGTACATACTATAGAAATTAAATTGTAACTGACACTTACTTTGGTGGTTCTGTGCAGGCCCGTTCACTATTAACGACGCTAAATCCAAATTTGAAAATAAGCCAATACTTGAGCTCAACACTCACAGTTGGACAAAGGTGCATAGACAGTCATTAATGTAATCAGACTAAGTTACCACTTTGATGCAAAATAAGAAACACTCACTCTCACGAAATGTGTAAACTTTACATATTTAAAAGACATAAAGATTTCAAGCAAATACGACAATGATTGACTGAAATTAGTAGAATTTCAGTTGATTTATGGTAGAGGAAAAGGAATTAAAGATGGCCGTTTTTATCAAGCGTTTTCAGTTGATTTATAGTAGAATTTCAGTTGATTTATGAAGTTGTTATTACATTGTAGGCGGCCAGCATAATATTTCTTGATCAACCGGCTGGATCTGGATTCTCCTACGCAAAAACTCCTGAAGGTTACCTAACAAATGATACATCAACAGCAATGGATATTTACAATTTTTTGAGGATGGTATGTCGATCCTCTTGATGAAGGACTTGCTTTTCGACATTTTTTACTTTATCATGCATATATATAGATGACATATTACATATTCAAGGAATATGCGGGTTAGGAAATGCGTTCGAGCTCAGAATGTTTAGGCCTGATCAAAACAGTCAACTCGTATCGACGGGTCAACAGCTTTTATTTACTCATTCGACCCATTTTTATATTGGATCGTAATTTTCATCTTCTACCATTTACACATGTTGCTATCTTATCCGTGAAATGGACAGGTTAATAATTGTGCAATTCACCTAGTCAGTATTTAAGGCATGTAAATGTTAGATGCATCAGGGGCAGATTGCAATTTGTTTGTTCTGGAAACTAACTAAAATAAACGTTTTCTTGGTATGTCTATCATGACAGTGGCTAGTAGATCATCCAAAATTTTTAGACAATCCATTGTATATTGGTGGTGATTCCTACATGGGCATAGTGCTACCGATAGTCGTTCACGATATATATAATGGTACATCTAAATAAGTCATTGCCGTAAACATTTAACTCGTAATATGAATCATGTCTATCTCTTGAAAGAGATAACATTGTTTCCTTGTTTCGTAGGTAATGAAGTTGGAGAAAGGCCACGGATGAACATCAAGGTACAAATTAGATATTCATTTGAATATTTAATATTTTTTAATTATCAGCAGCTATACTTTGTTTTGATGCCTCTTTACGATACTAAAGTGAACTGTTGGTGAATGGGCTTGACTGCACTAAATTTGTTTTTTCGCGCGTGTTAGATAAAATATTTACATAACTTTCTATGGACATTAAATCTGATATATTTTTTCCAACTTAGGGATATCTGCTTGGTAATCCTTTCACAGACCGAAGTGGAGACTATAATTCAAGAATCCCATTTGCTCATAGTAAAGCACTCTTATCAGATGAAATCTACAAGGTAAAAAGCACAAAATAAAGTATCGAGATGTTTCTTGCACCAAACAACAATTCAATTATATCAGGAAATGAGTTGTACGTGTTTACAGTCATGTACGGATAATTGCCATGGAGAGTACTTGAACGTAGATCCTAACAACAGTTTGTGCATACATGATCTTCAAGTGGTGGCAAAGGTAAAATGGTTAGATTATTAGTATTAGGTAATAATGTTAGCATCTGAATATATATGAAGGATATATTTAAATGATTTCGTATTTTCAATCTGTAGTGTCTTGACAGAATTTTCTATAGCAACATATTAGAACTTGCATGTGAAAGTCCAAATACCTCAAATTCTTATATGTTCACGAGGGAGGTGAGATCTCTTGACAAGACCTCCGTGAACTTGTGGTCGTCAGCTCAAGCTAAGATGCCAGCAGTTTGTCGAGTATAATTCTCTCTTTGGAATAAGATATATCATTTAAAAATGAGATAAATGGACTTCTTGAAACTATATATCAATAGCCTTTTTTCTTATATATTTGTCTTTCGCTTTTATATATCGCAGAGTAACACTTATTCTTATGCCACCATTTGGGCTAATACAAGAGATGTGCGAGAAGCTCTTCACATTCGTGAGGTATTCTCAGTTCACATGAGTTCTCATCATGTTTCTTTCGACTATGTCAGTTGATAATTACTCTCATGATCGATTACCAGGAATTTGATAATATCGAGTGGGTGCACTGCAATGAAAGTATTACATTTAATTATAATAAGAAAGAAGTATCTTATGTACACAATGTCATGAATAGTGTCAACTATCATCAACGTCTTGCTGACAAACATTGTCGAGCTCTTGTATACAGGTAATGCCCTTTATTATTCTGCTTCTTCTCATTTATGTGTTGAGAGCAAAAGTTATTCCATAACGGCTTGTTTTTCCCCTTTGTGCTGTACAGTGGAGATCATGACATGGTGGTCCCATATTTGGGTACACTAAAATGGATTGGATCACTAAATCTGTCAGTCCAAACTGATTGGAGACCATGGTTCGTTGACAAACAAGTTGCCGGGTTAGTGGTGTTATCACTAATAGCATTAGCTAGCAGCCATGAACTTTTTTCATTAAGATAAATACTTGAAATAGTTAATATATCGGCCTCATGAAGCTATATATTTTCTTGCAGATACACAATGAAATACTCGAAAAACATCTACAACTTGACATTTGCTACTGTAAAGGTGAGAAGTATGCCGCCTACTACAAGTTTTATTTCATTGCAATGCATTTCTCTCGACTAGACGTGCCCTAAGTGACTTGATCCTGATGTTTTACCTTTTTATGTTCTTGAAGGGAGGAGGTCACACAGCTCCAGAGTACAAACCTAAAGAGTGTTTAAGCATGCTTGTGAGGTGGCTTGCAAACGACACTGTGGATATTCAGCCGTAGTCCGTTGATCTTGATGCGTGTTTTTTATGTTGTTAAAATCTATTCGTATGTTGATTTATATGTATCATTATGAAGTAGAAACATTAACTTGGTCACAGCCCCAATGGTTCTGATCTAGGCTTTTTTTCCTCTTAATAATAAAATTATACAAAACATTCATCACTATTTGATTGCTCATTAAAATGTTTACTAATCAATAGTAGAAATTCAAAAATGTCTAATTACACATCAAAAACTGTTAACAAAAGCGACATCGGACTGAAGCAAACCCACAACTAAAATAAGAAATATAATAAAAGATGACACACGGATATAACGTGAAAAACTCCAATAGGGTAAACCACAGGTAAGGAAAGATACATTTCACTATAATGAATATTAAGAGTTACACCTTCTCTATGATTACAAGGATAAACACCTAATCACCTAATCAGGAGATACCAACCAAACTTTCTAATAGACTCGAAAAACTAGGAGAAGTATGTGAAAGTAGAGAATGAGAATGGGATGCAAAAACTGAGCAAGCATCATTTCCTTTTATAGGCGTTTGTAGCCCAACTTGCATGAACACTTGTAGTTCAACTTGCATAGGATTCCCTCAGATACAATGTATCTTAGCAATTTACATGACCACTTGTAGTTCAAATTGCAAAGGATGCATGCATATTTATTTTATAAATCTCTCACTTGAAGATTAGATTGAGGCTCAATCAATCTTCACAACGTTTTTCTTCCTTGCACTACCATGTTGCTTACGTTTTCGCTAGGCCGCATGAGGATCGACACCATATAAACTTGTCATAGTTGATTGCTTTCGTCAGATAATCTGCCATGTTATCATCAATATGAATTTTCTGCATATCCACGGTTCCTTCTTCAACTTTCTCACGAACGAAGTGATACTGAACTCGTATATGCTTTGTCTTGGAATGAAATCCTGGATTCCTTGCTAGATACAAGGCGCTCTCAATCTCTCATAGTCACAAAATAGAGTAATTTTCTCTTGTTCGTGTCCGAGCTCTTCCAACAACATCTTCAACCATACGGCTTCTTTGCTGGCTTGAGCAGCTGCAACATATTCTGCTTCCTTCATTGAGATAGCCACAACTGACTGCATTTTTGAGACCCAGCTTACTGTTCCGCCAGAAAGTGTAAACGCATACCGGTGGTTGATTTACTTCCGTCAAGATCACCTGCATAATCAGAATCAACATATCCCCTGACAGTTAAACCCGATTCCCCATAACATAATGCAACATCTAAGGTTCCTTTAATATATCTAAAGATCCTCTTCACAGCTTCCCAATTATCTCTACCAGGTTCTGCCATGTACTGACTCACTACTCCCACTGCATGTGCAATGTCTAGTCTTGTACAAATCAATTAAACTTCCCATTGCTGATGCATACGGTACTCGAGACATTTCCATCCTCTCTTCTTCATTTCTAGGTCTCATCTTGGAGGATAACTTGACGTTAGTAGGAAACCGGGTTGATATTGGCTTACAATCTTGCATATTGAACCTTTGCAACATTTTCCTCACATAATTTTTCTGTGAAAGCCAAAATTTTCTACTAAGTATCTCTATGAATTTGCATCCCTAAAATCTTGTTTGCGGGTCCAAGGTCTTTCATTCCCTAGCGAGTTGTGCCTTCAGTTTACTGATACGATCTTTGTTGGGGCCTGCGACCAACATGTCGTCCACATATAACAGCAAGATGACAAAATCATTATCTCCAAACCTCTTGTAATATGCACAAGGGTCTGCGTATACTCTGTTATATCCATGGCCAATGATGAAAGAATCAAATCTCTTGTACCAACACTGCGGCGCCTGCTTTAAACCGTACAGAGATTTGTTTAACTTGCAAACCAAGTTCTCTTTTCCTTTTTGTTTAAAACCTTCAGGCTGGAGCATGTAAATTTCCTCCTCAAGATTTCCATGAAGAAATGCGCTTTCACATCTAGCGTTCTAGATGTAAATCATACGTACATATTGCCGTAACCACTCGAGCAGTTGTCATTCGAACCACGGGGAAAATATTTCATTGAAGTCAACTCTCTTCTCGAGCATATCCTTTGACTACCAATCTTTCACGATACCTCTCCACCTGGTCATCACGTTCCTCTTGATCTTGTACACCCATTTGTTTCCAATGGGTTTTCTACCTGCTGGTAGTGGCATCAGTTCCCAAGTTTTATTCTTATGAAGAGCTTCAATTTCTTCTTGCATCGCTGTCATCCAGAATGTTGAATCTGAATTATTCAGTGCTTCTTGAAGAGTTGATGGCTCTCTTTCCTCTGTGAGAAGATAGTATACAATGTTGCCCTCCATAACATAATCTGAGTGGCACACCGAACGTTTTCTTTCAAGATTAAGAGTACGATTCATTGGAGTTTGAGACTCGGTTGTCTCATTCAACTCGTGTTGTGGCACGAATTCAAAAGAATCACTCGACTGGAATTGCTTTTCCACCTGTATTGATGTAGTTTCTCTTGTAGTGCTATCACCTTCATTTTCTTGAATTTTGTTTTCCATAAAGACAACATCTCTGCTGACGATTACTTTATGGGCAGTGAGGTCCCACAAGCGATACCCCTTTACTCCGTTAGCGTACCCCAAGAACAAGCACTTTCTGGATTTCGGATCCAGCTTTGTAATTTCTTGGGAGTTGTACATTACGTACACAGGACTTCTAAATATATGAAGGTCTGAGTAGTTGAACGGCTTTCTCATCCACATCTCCAGCGGTGTCTTCAACTCAACTGCAGTTGAAGGTGATCGATTTATCACATAACATGCGGTATTGATTGCTTCTGCCCAGAACGATTTTTCCAAGCTTGCAGGTGTCAACATTTCTCTTGCACTTTCCAACATGGTTCTGTTCATCCACTCTGCCTCTCCATTCTGTTGAGGAGTGTATGCTGTAGTGAACTGCCTTTTGATTCCTTCATGCCTGCAAAAGGTATCAAATTCATCACTAGTGTATTCGCCTCCATTATCTGTCCTCAAACACTTGATCTTTTTTCCAAAATCAAGCTCAACCCGCACTTTGTAAACATTGAAAACTTCAAGCACACCAGACTTCTTCTTGATTGGGTACACCCAACATCTCTTGGAAAAGTCATCAATGAAGGATACAGAATACCTTGCTCCTCCCAGGGATAGAATCGGTGCTTGCCATACATCAGAGTGAACCAATATTAGAACATAGACACTTCTAGAATTTGATGTCTTGAATTTTAGGCGATGCTGCTTGCTGATAACACAATGCTCACAGAAAGGTAAAGAAACCTTTGTGAGGCCAGGAATTAATTTCCTTTTAACAAGAATCTTCATTCCTGGTTCTGAAATATGTCCAAGCTTCTTATGTCGTGTTACTGCAACTCTATGACTTGGACTATGTGAAGCAACAGATGCTTCCCCCTCCTCCATTATCTCTATCTTTAGTTGGTATAAGTTTGCAGCCACCTTTTCACCTTTCATAAGTATAAGTGCGCCTTTTATAACTTTCATGATCTTGTTTTGTATTTCAATCTTACAACCAAGATCATCCAATTGTCCCAGAGACAATAGATTCTTTCTCAGGCCCTCCACGTGTCGCACATCCCGAATAGTACGAACTGTACCATCATGCACCTTCACCATGATATTTCCAATTCCAATGATCTTTAGTTCATGATCATTGCAACTATACACATATCCGCCTCCAGAGATAGGTTTATATTGATGAAACCATTCTCTTCTTGCGGTTATATGAAAAGTAGCTCCCATATCTGTAACACCCCGCCTTTTCGGAGCATTAAAAACCTCAAATTTACCTTATATCAGCGGAAGCTTCTACTCATAGTCAATCTCAAATAATCTCCTGATTCCTAAGCAGCTCATCTGGGTTGCACAAATTTTAAAAGAGTTTTGGATCATCCAAAGGCCTAGTGAGAATTCATGGTTTTCACGTATAAAACAATTCTTATAATATCAAACACTTTTCCAATAACATCAAACTTGTAAAACAATCATGCAATTTGCTCAAATATCATTTAATTACTATTCAGTGACCACATATTCTCAATACTTATCAACAGTTAACAAAATCAACGATTCAACACATATCACCAAACCATATAAACCAACTATTCATTATTTTCCGTTCGGTTCAACGGTTCCAACTTTCTTTATTTCGTCGTTCAACGGTTCCAACTTTTTTTATTTCCACGATTCACAATTCAACATTTATACGGTTCACGATTTATAATCCAACATTTATATATCTCTACATGTACATATAGCATATTTCTCAACATTCGCTTATTATCGAAGAATCCAAACACGTAGCAAATAACGATCATTTAAACAAGTTTGCATGATACTATTTCGAATAAAGTGCAACCTAATTTAAAAAGCACATGAAAACTCACCAATGCTCGAATTACAGCTTCACTTTAGGCAAAAAAAAACGTCACCCTTTCTTCAATGAATCTACATAGATTAAGGTTCGTATGATAAATATCTCAAAGTTTAGGGTTTGCATGCGCCAATATCTAAAAATGAGGGTTAAAAGTGAAAATTCATATAAATACTAACATGAAAATGTAGTAAACCATTCGTATAGTAGCAAAGTATTTCATTTTGTTTAGTTATACTATTATCCCGACATGCCAACTTCAACCTCGATCGCGGTTCAAACGGCTAACATCTACGACCAAGTAAAAATGTATTATGATTAACCCCCGGCTTGGCTTCCCTGACACGCTTTCAAGATACAACTTGACTCAATCGATTTTCCCGCGATCGCTCTCAAACTTACCCTCAAGACCATGTTTTAGTACATTCTTATGTTCACTTGATTCTTTTACTGGTTTAATGCTACATATATCAATGCACATGCGAATACAATTTATCAAAGACTCCATGCATGTAATCTATACTCACACATACAAATGTCAAGACCCAAAACCTACATATACAAACAAAGATGTGCACCAAAACAGGACCCAACTTATTCGAACCCTTTCGCAATATTTATACTAGTTAAATATGATTTGACGTTAAGACAAACAGAACATGATAATATTAAGAATTGCGCATGAAAATCTAGGCCAAAACACAAAACAGATTTACATTACGCATGCATGGTCCCATGATTCATTCGACAATATATGAGGCTTTATTTATGATTTCATGTAGACTAAAACTTGATTATCTTAGTTTAGTATCAATGGTTTAAGAAACATGTTTTGCAAGTGATACCAAGCATGCGCATGGTGAATATATGGGGTCAAAAAGGTTATTGGTCGAGAACACGAGAGTCGAAAATAGGTTTAAAGGGCTTCATATGGGTTGACTTAAATGGTTCAAAACAGGAGCATGCACGGGTCGAATTATATATGTTCATTACATTCAATAATTTACGTGATTCTAATACATGATTCCATGCGACAATTTTTAGTTTAATACGAAAATAATAATGTGACTATGGCATACAAGAGGGTCGAAAACAGATTCAATGAGGAGAATACGAGTGGGTCGAAATGCAATTCATGACCTACTTGATATTTGTATGTTTCTTGCTCTGACATCATGCGACTAGATAACTGTTTAAGTGGTTGGTTTCATTAGTATTCAAGTATGCAAGTGGATTGAATCATGTACAAATACCATTCTTTATATTATGTTATCATAACACCTTATGAGATGAAGGGTTACAGTTGCATGCATTCTTGTGACTCCTCATTAACGACAGAATAAGAAACAAAGAAGAAAGTTTGAATGTAGTCTTGAGGATGCAAACCTTTGTAGTGAACGAACAGCAGGAAGGGAACAAAGAACCATCGAATCGACTCTCGCGATCACAAACACCTTTCTGTTGCTTTGGTCGAATGGAGAAGGAAGGATATCACAGCTTGCCGCCACTTTATTGCTAGGGTTTTGTTTGAGATAATATGGTACATTTAATATGATAGTGAGATCCTAAAATTTTGGGATTTGGCGTGTGAGAAGGGCCGAACAAAGGGGCAATTAGGAGACCAAAAATCATGTCATTTATTTAGTTACCATAATATTATTGTTACACATTTTATTTAATTATCAACATGTACATTACTAGTCCAAGCAACATTTGATGTGTTATATGTATACTTTTATTTGTAAATTAAAATAAGTGTTATTATTATTCCAAGTGTTTCAAATAAATTTATTATCAATAGTACTTATCGGAAAATCGAGCATAGTTTTATTTTACGGATTATAACTCGAGGGTAGAATAGTCTTTCAACGTGTCCACGGTTTTTAGGGTTTTACAATATCGAACAACCATACATCTACAAATCTCTTTCGCCTTTATTTACAAACGCTTCTTCACAACACGTAGACATTACCATCTTCAAGTGCTAGCGAAATTTCCCTGAGGAATAAAGGTATTTGAACCCCGACAATCTTTCTTAAAGTGACCCGGCTTGCCACATTTGTAGCATTTAAAAGTCTTCTTCCTTCCTCTTTTAGGTTTACAAGGATTGTGACTTCCATGAAGCCGTGTTCCGTTGACCTCCCTCTTGTCCCCACCAAAGCCTCCACCTGTTTTGAACTGGTTTGTCTGTCCTCCCTATTGTTACGCCTATTTTCTTCTTCCAGAATAGCGGCTGCAACATCATCGAAGACTAGATAGTCTGAAAGAACATTACTGATTAAGTTGATTATGAGTTGGTCATATGAGTCACGTAAAATTTGAAGTAGAATTTCAAAGACTCTTGTGGCTCTATTTTACAACTCAAAGACGTGAGTTGAGAAAATAGAGTATTCGTGGTTATTAACGTGCTCAATCAATCTGAAGTAGATTCCGTCATGAGGAGCATAAAATTTCCTCTTAAGAATTTTTTATTGTGGAGCGATCTTGCCTCGCATACCGAGCAAGATGATCCCAAATATCCTTTGCAGTCTTCTTCTCCTCTATGCTTGACAAAACTCCATCTGCTAGCGCCATATGAAGATTTGCAATAGCATTTCCGTCCATCTTGTCCCATTTACTGTCATCCGTGACCTCAGTTGGTCTTTCGTCAATGGCCGCTAAACATTTATCTTTTCTAAGGATAACCTTCATCTTTAATTTCCACAACGAGAAATTATTCCCATTGAATTTTTCAATTTTAAATTCACCGCCATTGCTACAATCACAATCTGCTTTTCAACAAAACTATTATTTGTTAATAATAGTAACGAACACCTTTTGAGTGAGTATAATCTTACTTATCTTTTGATGTGGAGGGTCCACTAATTAGTGGCAACCACAGAGCATATGATAAATAATTATACACACACCCAACCTTAGCTCTTGATACCACTTGTTGATAAAAGCGACACTGGACTGAAGCAAATCACAACTAAAATAAGAAATATAATAAAAGATGACACACGGATATAACGTGGAAAAACCCAATAGGGTAAAAACCACTGGTAAGAAAAGATACGTTTCACTATGATGAATATTAGGAGTTACACCCTCTCTCTGATTACAAGGATAAACACCTAATTAGGAGATACCAACCAAACTCTCTAATAGACTTAATAAACTAGGAGAAGTATGTGAAAATAAAGAATGAGAATGGGATGCAAAAACTGAGCAAGCATCATTGCCTTTTATAGGCGTTTGTAGCCCAACTTGCATGACTTGTAGTTCAACTTGCAAAGGATTCCATTAGATACAATGCATTTTAGCAATTTACATGACCACTTGTAGTTCAAACTTGCAAAGGATGCATGCATTTTTATTTTAACAAAAACGGCTAACTAACTAAGAATTGATTACTCTTTCAAAATAGCTAACTACCGAATGATAACACCAACATATGGGTCGTACCTTGAAATTGTTAAAACTTATGAGCTTTTAAGGTTTTAATTTGACAACTTTATTTTATGTTCTTTTTGAAAGGCAATTATAAATATTATATTTAATACATGCGCATAGCGGTGAAAGGTATATAATACCGTCAACTTGTTTGTGTGTATTTATTTTATTATTTTTTGTAGTTCATTAAAATAGTCAATATAGATATATAATCCATAAACGCCTCACAAATCATAAAATGTTCTACACATGAGCAAATCATAACTCCTGTTTACTAGTCTATAGGGTTCTATGGTATCACAATAAACATATAAACCAACCAAACACCATAACATATATTATGTTCACCGTGCATATAAATTCTCCGAAATCAAGAAACACTCATACAGAAGTTGCATAACATCATTTTCAAAATAATATCTCATTTTTAAATGATAATATCTAAAAAATGAGCCTTATTAAATATTTAATATTAATAGTTAAGTAAAAGTATCTAAAATATTATTATTTCTCTTTATGCCAAAGTTTTGGTTTATGGGTGAGCAACGTGTCAAAACCGACCTGACCCGATAGAAATCGATTCGACACGAAAACTGAAAAAGGCAAAAACTCAAATCGGGAAATATATATCAAAAAACCGAACCAATAACTCCGGTTCCTGGTCGATTTTCGTGGTTCGGTCGATTTTCGTGTTTCAACCTAAAACGAATCAAACTGAACTGAACCGAAATCGAACAAAATAAACAACACCCAAACCGAACCGAAAATAGTTGGTTCGATTCCTTCGTTTGCTTGATTTGTTTGTTCGATCGATTTTCGGATGAATTTGCTCGCACCTAATAAGTATGGTTAGCAAGAAAAATGGACCCATAATCATAAGTGGTTTATCTCTTTACTTTTATTATTGCATTATACTATTACTTGTGATGTGGTTTGATGTTCATGATTATGTGACAACTTGTTTTACTATACTTTATATTGGTCACAAACAATAATTGAAACTTTCATATTATAACAAGCTTCATAAGCTATTTGATACTAAAGATCTAAAGTTTTTTTAAATGGTAACGATTTCCCCTACGTTTTCACACTTTGTATAAAAAATGTCTTTTTTTAGATAAACCCACTAATACCTAGTACAAAAATCTAATCTAAGTGGAGTTTCCAAATGCATATTCTCTAATGTCCAACTAGCTGTCGTCACACATTCTTGTTAACCCTGAGGTCCTGCAACGGAATAAAAAAAATGCAGCTGAGCTAATTAACCGATGCGCGGATGTAGATCACAAATAACAATAACCCTGAGTGCCTGCCACGGAAGAAAAGAAAACGCGGCTAAGCTAATTAACCGGTGCACGAATGTAGATCACAAATAACAATTACAACAACGTAATATAAAAGAATAAATACGGAATATAAAGATCGTTTTTAATTTCAAAAGATAATTCCCCATCATATCATTACCTCAACATACTAGTCAAAGAAATATAAGGCTGAAAAAAAAGGTTTATGATTTTTAATCCGAGTATCTTACATCATATCATATCAAATGCACTTTCACGTGCTAAAATCATATCGTATCATAAATCATATTACAAATCATAGTGATACACTAATCGCGACTCCGGTGCATCTAAAATTGACGGAAGGTGTGTATGCACTACACTACTCGACCGCATGATCACATCAGATCATAAATATATCATATCATAACATAACCTAGGATGCATCCATAAACGCCTCCCAAATCATAAAATGTTCTACACATGAGCAAATCATAACTCGGTTCTATGGTAGCACAATGAACATATAAAGCAACCAAACACCATAGCATATATTATGTTCACCGTGCATATAAGTCTTAAAGGAAAGGAAATCAAGAAAAGCTCGTATAGAAGTTGCATAACATGATTTTCAAAAAAAAAATCATTTTTAAATGATAATATCTAAAAAATGAGCCTTATTAAATATTTAATAATTAATAGTTAAGTAAAAGTATTTAAAATATTATTATTATTATATATGCCAAAGTTTTGGTTTATCAGTAATTTAGGGGCGAGTATCGGGTCAAAATCGACCGCACTTGATAGAAACCGATCCGTCCCGAAAACTGAAAAAGGCAAAAACTCAAACCGGGAAATATATATCAAAATCAAAACCGAATCAAAAAGATCAGTTCAGTTTGGTCCGTTTCGTCTGGTTTCATTAATTTGTTGGTTCGGGTCGATTTTCGGATGAATTTGCTCAGCCCTAATAAGTATGGTTAGCAAGAAAAATGGACCCAGAAATCCGAAATGAATGTGAATAATTATAGTAGAATTTAAAGTAAAAGAAGAATATATGGGCAATTGCATATATACTCACTAAAACTTGTATATTTGTATATTTATCTAAAACATGCTTAACTTGCATTGTACATCATGCATCAAAAACTTGTATTTTGAGAAAATATGCAATTTTTTAAGTTTTAGTGGGTATATATGCAATTCTTTCCTGAGAATATATTATCATGGATGTGCTTCAAACAATATATGTGTTTAGCACTAGGGAATACTTCTGCTAATGCCGAATGATACCTGCACAAATAAACATGAATTCCTTACTAATAAAACTTGCATTTAACGAAAATACAAGTGAATCTAATCAACTAAATGGTAAAATCACCTTTTGCCCTGTCGATAAAAGTGTAGTTTGAGTTTGGTTGCAAGTCAAGATAATCTCTTACACATTCAAGAAACCAAATCCATAAGTCTTTGCTTTAGAACACGCAGAGGCTACGGGTATATTCCATCGTTGTCGTCTATACCGACCGCTGTAAGAAGTCGGCGCGGATAAGGACCCCTCATAAAAGCACCATCTAACCCCAACAACTCTCTTTGACAAGCTTTATATCCTTCCTTCAAAGCCCCTAAGCATACATACATTCTCTTGAAAACTCGGTTGGACTTGTTGCATCTGCTGCGCTTTTGTACACCAAATTATCCTAACCGTTGTATATGGGTTAGTTTTCTCGCAAATCTTCAACATAGTCTCTTATTGCTGCTTATGATCACCCCTAATCTCATTTTCTTGTTTTTTGCCAATACTTTTTGCATTTCAAAACTGGTGATCTTGAACAACCCCGATTGGAATATCCGATTAACTTGAACTTGGTCAACTATTTGCTTCGAAAGAAACTTGTAGTCATAAGCTTTAATGTCTCTTGATTGCAAACATTTGTGTTCATCCTTGTAAGTTCGAACAATCCATACATCTTTATCTGTATTTTTGGCTACATACAACAACCATGGACAATCTGTTGCTTGCTCCCGTTTTGTTCAAGAAATATACATCCCTACCAAGGCCTCTAGTTATCGGACCATTTTTCCTCTTTGGGCTTTTCCCACCGAACCTTCGGTTATTCCACAAAGCGGTATTTGTCCAAGACACGTAACTCTAATTCTCTGTTTGTCATTCTTAATTAGTTGCAATTTCCTCCTAGTCTTTATTGAAAGGTGTAGATCCTATCTTTCACTTCTTTGCGCAGTTACAAAACTTTGACCACGAAAAAAGATTTCGTCCTTCGTTGTCTTTGCCTCACTTAACTTTTGTTTCTTGTATGCCCTCAATTTGTTCCTCCTGATAACATAGTCATCCTCATTCTTAGAACCACTTGCAAAATCATTATCATCTAGCAAATCCAACTCATTTTTCTTAAAAAAATCATGTGGTAGCTGGCTGGTGGTACCTATAGATGGTAAATTTGTAGTCTCGGTCACTTTGAACATATTAACATCAAAATCGGGCTCTCTCAAAAGTATTAGCCTCTATCAAACTGTGTTTCCATCACTATTGTTCTCAATATCATCATCGTCACTCATATAAGTGTCTGTCTCACTCACATTGTCATCACTTACAGCTTCATCGATTTCACTAACCTCGCACGATTTACCTTTTGGATATGATCCACAGGATTACATGTTTCCTCCTCATGATGACCAAACTCTTGATCATTTTGAGATACCTCTTCAGGACTATCTATTTGGATATGCTCAACATGTTTATCTATATGCTGGTTGACATCACCTACAACATCTTCAAGAAGTAACAGACTCTACAGATGGAAACAAGGGTTGTGTTTCGGCATCCGACTAGATTGTACCAAAGTATTGACTTCTAAAGGTTGATGTGTAACCTGACATATATCCTCTACCACAGATTTATTAACAATGTTTTCTAAGAACAATTTCTTTGAGCAATATGGAACAATAGCAAGAGTGCTTTTTCTTTGTTGCATCCACATCAGAATAACTGCCTAATTGACTTTGGTGACATTTGATCAACGTCAAATGTTGTCTTACCATTTTCAACATAAACCTCTATCATCTTATGGTCATCAACAAGATCTTTCAATATTTCTAAATTAGCACTCTCACTTAAGCTATACAGACCATCATCTAAATTACTACCAGGCTTAACAAAGTAATAGTAATTTTTTGAACCAAGCTCATAACCCAATTCATACATAAGAACATCCAACTTTTCAACTGACACACTATCAACATCAACCAAATCAACTAAACTTTCCATACCTCCAACGTATATTCTACCATGCCATTAGATTTAAAGACACCATTGTGATGAACCCTCATACTAAACATATTAGATCTACCACCAGAAAACATGTCAATATATGTTTAAATAATTCTAAAAACTTAATTGGGAAACAATAAATACCACAATTACAAATTCCAATGATCTGAATAAAAAAAAAAAACATTACCAGTATTTCTTCTTAGCAGAGTCGATAGACGGTATCATCAACTGGATAACCTGGCTGTCTTCTTACTTTCCATAGAGTAAAGTCCATGTTTCGGTTTTATGATTGATAAAAAGGGGTTTTGTGACATGCAATTAGGGTTTGTGAATTCTGATAATTGTTGTAACGAAAGTTTTGGGACGAATGATAATGCGACTATGTGTTTATTGGGGCGGGAAGAGGGTTAAATTACATGTGGCAATAATTAGGAAATTTTTAATTGAAATTTGGAAATGACAAAAGTGCCCTTGGACTAAAGACAAATCTTATGCCAGAAGATGTCCTTGACTAATGGCAAAATGGTCAAAGGACTTGTAGCGAGTATAAACCTTGAAATAGGGACCCCGACGATGAAAAGGGCGAGTTTTGTCCCATCGCGAGCGTCGTCGTGCCAACTATAGGGACCAACGGTGTATTTTAGTCTACATTAAAGTTATGTACTATTATGTGAACTTATTTGACGATGTGTGCTTGAACATAAACTATAACATTTTGGGTAATGGGTTGTAAACACACAAGTTGCAAGTTTTGTATGGGCGGAACTTGGAACTGAGTGGATTTGCAATGCCTTTACTGCATGAACGTTCTTTAACGGTTTTTCATGATAACACAAGCTCTATGAACTCACTCAACCTTTGTGTTGACACTTTTAGCATGTTTTATCTCGGGTATTTAGCATATCATCATGGCTTGCATGAAGTCATTGAGTTGACGCGTCTCACATGGATTTTATGCACTTAACTATCGTTTGATTGTAACAAACTCATGTTGGTACTTTTGGAAATCTTTTGAGACCTATATTTTGTAAACTCTGAATGTTTTAATAAATCAAACGATGTATTTTCAAAACGACACTTTGGTCGTTCAAGATAACTGTAGTCTGTGATGCTATGGCGTCATCCCCAGTATTCTATTCCGCTACAAACAGTAATTTGGGGTGTGACAAATACCTAGTACACAAATCTAATCTAAGTGGAGTCTCCAAATGCACAGTCTCTAATGTCCACTTAGCCGCGTCACACATCCTTGTTAACCCCGAGGGCCTCGCCACGTAATAAAAAGAAAACGCAGCTAGGCTAATTAACCGGTCGCGCGAATGTAGATCACAAATAACAATAACCTTGAGTTCCTGCCACGGAAGAAAAGAAAAAGCGGCTGAGATAATTGACCGGTGCACAAATGTAGATCACAAATAACAATTACAACAACGTAATATAAAAGAAAAAATATGAAATATAAAGATCGTTTTTAATTTCAAAAGATAATTCCCCATCATATCATTACCTCAACACGGTAGTCAAAGAAATATAAGGCTGAAAAAAAAGGTTTATGATTTTTATACCGAGTATCTTAGATCATATCATATCAAATGCAATCTCACGTGCTTAAATCATAACGTATCACAAATCATAGTGATACACTAATCGCGACTCCGGTGCATCTAAAATCGATGGAAGGTATAACACCCCCAATTTCGTAATACGCAATAAATTCAAACTGGGTATTACTTCATGGCACAATAGTCATAACAATAGAAAACAAACTCTAATGGAGTCGTTTTAAAAGATTTATCATTCGATTTATATAAATATCGAGTTTACAAAATGAGGTCCCAGTAGTTTCACGGTTTACAAAATACATTATATGGGTTTTCGAATGATAATAAAATTTATAGCCTTCTTGAGTATTCGTGCTCCTCCCGTACGACCTCGCATAATATGGACCTAAAGTACATGCTTAAAACTGTCAACACAAAGGTTAAGTGAAATTCATAGAGTTTGTTTGATGGTTGAACACATTATGTTTGTAGTGTGAGCTATAGACTCACACCAATGGTTTGAAAACAAAACAGTTAATACTAGACTAAGCATCATGCAATCAAGGCGTTAACATGCTCCAAAATTAATTGGTGAAAATGTCGGATTGAGCCCTAACGGTAAAAATTTCCGTTTTTACTAATGTTACTCAAATATAGTGCGTTTGTTTGCCTACCCGGTCAACACAAACGGGTTTCGTCAATCCCAATAAATCTATTCACAATATTCGCGCCCACTCTCACTAGTGATTAATGATTCATGATTTAGGGACTTAAGTTTGAAAAATGCAGTAACTTAGTGCTAATAAAACAATCAGATAAGTGTACATTTTGAAAGAAATGTGTTCGGTTTAAAATAAAGCATGTATCTCCCCAAGGGTTTGTAAAACAATTAAGTAATAGAAAGTGGGGCTATGAACTTACTATAGTGATCACAGTGAGTGTAACGATATAGCGTATGTCAACAATAGAGTATGGCAAGACCACGATCTTTAACGATTACCTAAGAAAGCATAGTATTCGTGTTTTAGTATAATGTACGATATAAGTGTACAAGTATATGTAGTTTGTTGGCTTATGATGTTGTACATGAATACTTAGGTTAAAGTATTCCTTAAATGTTGTTTCGCTTATAGCCCTTTTATAAATAACCTCGTACCATTGTTCAGGCTATCAAAATCAAGAGGTCGTGAAGTAGTTTAACATGTCATATGGTCATTTACTTAGTTTGTCAAAGTCTAGTGAACAAGTTTTAAAAACAAGTTTCGGTCATTAGACTTATACTAGCCGTGCGGCTAAGTTATGGTTAAGCAATAATAATAAAGACCATATTAAGGATGTGTCTAAGTTAGAAAACCTCAAGAAAACAATCTTGACTTAATCTTGGCTTTATATTAGCCTCAAATGATCAATATATCACTTAAAGGTTTCTCACTAAGGTTGTGTTCTAGTCAACAACATGTCAGTTTAGTTTTTGTAGTTTTTAGCATTTTCTGTTCACTTTCTGCTTATGTGCACATGAGTTTTTGTAAAAAAAATCATTTTGAGAAACTTTCGTGTTTTACACTTTTGCTGATTCAGACTAGAAAATGGTCAAAATCGTGATTTAAAATCGTATCTGTAAGCTTTTGCTCCAACACTATATTTTCATCTAGTAAAACTTAACTAGGCATAACTTTTTAACCACAAGTTCTTTTTAAGTGATTCAAAAGCCCAAGTTCATATTTTCATATTTTCTAACAGATTCTTAAGCTTAATTAAGTCTAAGGTCCAAAGGCTATTTATATCAATAGTCTAATTACAAGTATATACTTATATTTCATTGCAGAAAGTTTGGCTGCACATTCAGTCCTGCCAAAACGACTATAAGTTGAGTTCTACAACTTGTTTTGACACTCGGATTTCGCCAAACTTCAAGCTTAGGTGTTGGATACATTTCATAAAACTAAGTCAACTTCCAGAAATGACTAAAACCATGGGCTTTTCCCAAATGAAATCTGGTGTGCAGATTTTGACATGTTTTGCTATTTTGGCTCTCATTTACTCATCGGGATGAGTTATGAGGTGCGCCACCCGGAGAAACGACCGTAAGACATAATTCTAAAAGCCTATCTTACTGAATTAACCTCAAAGTTTACTGAGATGATCAGTTTAATCAAACTTTGGGACTGTTTCAGAATTTATGTTCATAGAACTTACCTAGGACTTGTTTTAGCTTGTTTTTATGGTCACAACCTCATGTACAACATCAATTAAGCCATATTACATATACTACTTATATCAAATTTCATCAAATAAACATAAATTATTACAACCATATTTAATGAATATGAAGATAAATAATAGCTTACAAGGATTGGAATAACACAAGTATCACAACTACAAATCAACACCTAAACCCTTCTAATCTTTCACCCTTCTCTTTAATCTTTATATATTTTTATAACACCTTGATAATCACCAAATAATCCCTTTTATCTCAGCCCTTAACACATTGAATAACTCCAAATCTAACCATGGAATCACTAAAACAACACTTGAACTATGTAGAGCTCACTTAGGCCTTCATCTTCTTAGTGTAACTTATTGTGTGAATCAAAGTGGGTGATGGTGATATGATTTTAGAGATGGACAACCATGGGAGGAAAGGATGAGAGGATTTGATCACTTTTGCATGTGAGAAAGATAAGAATGAGGTGATATCTTATCTAGTGGGGGACAAAGGTGATGTGTGTAAGGCTAAGTGCCCAAATGAAGGCCACATGGCTTGTGTTAGTGCCATTGCACGCCACCTCTCTTTGAGGTGGTAGTGTCTGTTTGATTTGTGATAATTATTGGTTTATGAGGTGTAGTTTGGTCCCTAATTACTAAAAGTAAGTTAAGTCACGAACCTTAAAACCGGTAACGAAAAATATAATACTTATGAAAATGTCCGAACTTATCAATATACTCTAACTAAGTATATTAAATGTGTGATAAGTCTCATAGGGCGCTCTATGTTTTAAAACCTAATAACGTAGGTTTGAATAAGCGCCTTACGTAAAAGTAACATATCTACTTAAAATGATAAAATAGTAATAGTTCATATAAATTATGATTATTGGTGAAAATAAAGTATTTTGAACATATAGACTTATCGTAGTCTTGTGTTGGTCACAAGGAAAATTACCAATTACTACCGGTTATCGTATTTGCTTTTACGTTATGGTAAAAGTCAAATAGTCAAAAGTCAAAGTCAAAGGGTAAAATAGTCATTTTACCTTATGAAAAATTACGGGTTGCTACAGGTATGTATGCACTACACTACTCGACCACATGATCATATCAGATCATAAATATATCATATCATAACATAACCTAGGATGGATCTATAAACGCCTCCCAAATCATAAAATGTTCTACACATGAGCAAATCATAACTCCTGTTCACTAGTCTATAGGGTTCTATGGTAGCACAATGAACATATAAACCAACCAAACACCATAGCATATATTACGTTCATCGTGCATATAAGTCTTAAAGGAAAGGAAATCAAGAAACGCTCATATAGAAGTTGCATAAGAGCATTTACAATGTATCAAATTATTAAAAACTTGGTGCATTTGATGAACATGATATTTAATAACTAAAACTTTGAGTAAAGATTTGAGACCTAACAAGTCTTTATTGAAAAGCTTTTTAAAACCTTTTAATGCAATGCAAAAAACTTTCTCAAATAGCTTGTAAAAAGCTTTTATCAACTCTACTCATTATAGATTTTCTGACATAATTTTTCAAAAAAATTTCATTTCTAAATGAAAATATCTAAAAAATGAGCCTTATTAAAATATTTAAAAATTAAAAGTTAAGTAAAAGTATTTGAAATATTATTATTTCTATATATGCGCGTTTATACATGAAAGTGGATGCCAAAGTTTTGGTTGGTTTATCACTATGATTAGCAAGAAAAAAAAGCATATATAATCAGGGGCGGATCCATAATTTTTAAAAAAGTGTTACACAAAAGATTTGATAGCTAATTTAAGTTATATTGTAAAAAATAAAAGTAAAAAAAAAAAAAAAATCATTGGGTGTTGCACATACTAAAAAATGACGGTTTTAATTTTTTTTTTTTTATAATTACGACTTAAAACGTAAGTAAATGCAGACACCCGCATAACACTTCTTGCACGTCCATCCATGTATATAATCATAAGTGGTTTATCATCATCTGAAATTAGAGTAGAATTTAAAAGTAAAAGAAGAATATTATTATTACGAGACTTTGAAGGTAAAATGTTTTTATTGTATTTAATTTAATTTTTTAATAAGATAACAACAAAATCAAATACTCCGTAGTATATCTTCATCTTCTCAGCAACAACAAACCACCTACAAATTAAAATTCACACCACCTTTAACCTAATCTTCAAAGTCATATCTAACTAGTACGTAGTAGTAGTATTTTGCTTGATACCCACATCTTCATTTTTTTTTATAAATATACTAAAAGGTATATTTATATATTCCAAAAAAAATAAAAAAAAATGGGTGTTGAAGAAGAGGTTCCAGATCATCATCAAGAATTAAAACCTCCTTCTGATTCTGATGTTGTTGTTATTCCTATTGTTGTTCAGAAAGACCCACCTTCTTGGTTCACTCCTGTTTTAATTTTAAGAAAATAATTAATGTATCATCAATTTTAAGTGTACCACCTTTTTTGTTAATGAATATCATATAGGTTTCTTCTCAGCCCATTAACCACTAACTTTAATGTCCTTTAAAGTCCATTTTTTTTTATAATACTAAAAGGTATATATTCCCAATGAATCATCATCAGCCCCTGCTAATGTGTTGATTTTTTTTTTTTTTTTTAGAAGATAATTAATGTATCAATTTTAAGGTACCCATTTGTGCTAATGTGTGATTTTTTTTTTAGAAAATAATTAATGTATCAATTTTTAAGGTACCCTTTTGTGCTAATGTGTGATATTTTTTTTTATAGAAGATAATTAATGTATGAATTTTTAAGGTACCCATTTGTGCTAATGTGTGATTTTTTTTTTTTTTAGAAGATAATTAATGTATGAATTTTTAAGGTACCCATTTGTGCTAATGTGTGATTTTTTTTTTTTTTAAAGATAATTAAGTCGAAAAGTGTCTGCAACTATGGCTATCTAGTGTCTCAAGGTTAGGGTTATATGGAGATATTCCACAAAAAAGTGTATATCTACTTTTGGCACCAGCCATTGTCCACCCCACAAGTAATAGCTCCGGCAACTCTCGTGGCCTAGTGGGGCACCAACTGGAGTGAGCACGAGCCAAGACTCGGACCCATGAGCTCTTATTCCACAAAGTAGATATTATTGGTTGGGGTATAATGTAGATATTATTGGTTGGGATTTACTAATTAAATTGTATCTATACTATACTATACAGGTTGCTTGTGATATTTTGTGTCATCAACATGATCAATTATGTCGACCGGGGTGCCATTGCCAGTAATGGTGTTAATGGGAGTCCAAGACTTTGCACCGCTAAAACCGGTGTGTGCTCCCACGGTACTGGAATTCAGTAAGTCTTATACTTCTGATGGAATTATAAAAGTCATTGCCTTTTACGTCTTTTGTAGTAACGTGTTTTTGGGTCCTTTGTGTTACAGGGGTGATTTTAACCTAAGCAATTTCAAAGATGGCGTTATTTCTTCTGCTTTCATGGTTGGGCTTCTTGTCGCCTCTCCCATATTTGCATCCTTGGCCAAGAGGTAATATTGGTATCCTAACTTATAACTTGCCCTGTATCATTTTTCAGTGCGTCATCATTAGCAAAGATTAAGGCTGCCAATTAACATCCAAATATTCTGCATTGTGTCGACAAAGGGTATATAAGGCATTTGACTTATAGTTGAAAACTTGAAATAGATGGATCTTGTGCCTAGTATGTTAGGAGTGCATTGTTGACTTATCCTGATTAGTCTACCAATTCCAAAGTTATTACTTGTCTCGTATAGTTGAGTATTTCCATCTTATGAAGAAACCAATATTTCCATTTTTCCCTGTTCTATAAAAATAGCAATGTTTCCTGTTTTGAGAGATAAAATTAGTTATCTCTTATCATTAACAAAGATTAATGCTACTATTCAACCTTTGACTGGGCAAACACTTTAAAATTGGTCTAATTCGGTATTTTAAGTCCAAAAGGGTGTTGTGCGTTCTGTGTTAGAAGTGTATTGTTGACTTGCTTGCCCTGGTTAGGTATTCTTTGACGCTTGTTTATATGTGCAGCATCAATCCCTTTAGGCTTATTGGAGTTGGATTATCCGTCTGGACTTTTGCTGTAGCTGGTTGTGGGATTTCAATTGATTTTTGGTCCATCACAACCTGCCGAATGTGAGTTGTAACCATTTTAACGCCTGACTTCTTTGTTTCAACGCTTCCTCACTCTTTTGATCACCCGCCAACTTTTCAGGCTAGTTGGTGTTGGCGAGGCTTCTTTTATCAGTCTTGCTGCTCCATTTATTGATGATAATGCTCCAGTAACTCAGGTTCGATATTTATTTTCCTACTAATTACCCAACATTTGTACCCCGTGGCATGTTTTCGAGATCAGCACCAACACTGCAGTATTTTGTACTTGCAACTAAATATTCCAGTTGTTCTCAAATCAATATTCACTGTTAATTTTAACTGTTTCATTACTTTGTACTAATGTTTTTCGGATTCTCCAACGTAAAATGGGTAAAACTGTATCCTTTTTTGTTACAGAGAACGGCTTGGCTGGGAATATTCTACATGTGCATACCGACTGGAATCGCCCTTGGTTATGTTTATGGTGGATGGGTAAGTAACCACTTGTAATTGGTTCTTTAGCTGTGCTTCTTTTTTAAGAATGCTGATGATTCCGGCCATTTTACTAGGACTATTTATCCCCACAGAATCATATATACAAATGATTGTTTTTCACAAGCTGCATATCTTAAATTTATTAAACAGAGGTCAAACTAATCTTTCTCCGTATCTAGGTTGGAGATGCCTTTGGTTGGCGGTATGCATTCTTTGGTGAGGCTATTCTGATGTTGCCGCCTATTTTGGGTTTTGTAATGAAACCTTTGCAAATGAAAGGTATATGTCTAATAACATGGTGTTGGTTGTTGATATGTTCTTCTATGGTGCATCCATATTAGTCCAAACTATTAAAAACAACATATTTACAATTGTCTGGTGTTGGTTGCCAATTTAAAATTGCAGGCTTTCTCCAGCTGGGTCAAAAAGTTCACTAAAACACCGAGACGAACGTTATAGAAGTTGAAGGTACTCCAGCTCACAATTCTATACAGAACAAAGCAATCCTTGACCCTTTGTAGCTCACTTCCGTTCTTACTTTTCGTGTCAATGCAGTGATTAAAACCGATAAAGATGTCCCAGTGTTGAATCAGAGTCCAAGCAAACCTTCCAGGTGTGTTCTCAAACCAATACGTCTGAAATTTTAAGACTTCATTGTCATGAACGGCTTGTTACTAACAATTAATCTTTGATCCAGTTCCGGTTTAGTTAGATTTTGGGAAGATATAAAAGCTCTTTTGCTTGAGAAGATATATGTCGTCAACGTTCTAGGTACCTCAATTTCAGAATCTGTGATTACACACAATCTTTATTTGCTATGTACTAATTTGTGCATTATAAACGGTATTTCCTAGGTTATATTGCATACAACTTTGTCATAGGCGCGTATTCATACTGGGGACCGAAGGCTGGTTATAGCATATATCATATGGTAGGCATATTGGAGTTAATTTTTGGTAACATATAAGTAAAAAAAGGCGTTGATTCCTTTCATCTAAGAGTTTTATTGTTTACAGAACAATGCTGATATGTTATTTGGAGGAATCACGATTGTGGGTGGAATTGTGGGTACATTGGCCGGAGGTTTCATCCTAGATCGCATGAACTCCACAATCCCCAATGCTTTTAAGCTTCTTTCGACAGCAACTTTTTTCGGTGCAATATTTTGCTTCAGTGCATTTTGTTTCAAGAACTTGTACGCTTTTATAGTTTTCTTTCTCATTGGAGAGATACTCGTATTTGCCACTCAGGTAAGATTTATAACATTATATATTCCTGTTAATATTTCTATTTCAATACATCCTTACATATTTCCCTATTGCAGGGTCCTGTTAATTTCGTGTGTCTCCATACCGTGAAACCAAGTTTGCGGCCATTATCTATGGCTATGTCCACTGTGTCAATTCATGTCTTCGGTGATGTGCCTTCCTCTCCTCTTGTTGGAGTTATCCAGGTATGTTTCCCTGGTTTGACAACTACAGTTAAACGAGTTCAAAATTTTAATAATTCTAAAGGTGATATCGAATGTTGTACTTACTCTTTTGTATGTAATACAGGACAATATTAACAATTGGAGGACGTCCGCGTTGATCCTAACTTCAATACTGTTTTTGGCATCTGGGATATGGTTTATAGGTATAGCTTGGTTAATGTGCTTAATTTGAGTAAAAACAGGACACAGTTTATATAGGTTGCCTTGTGTTGCAGGTATTTTTCTTCACGGCGTGGATAGATACAATGAAGATAGCGAACATCCGGATACAACTGTTGAACGATCTAATACAACACCGTTGCTTGATGACAAGATGGCCAAGACACCAGTTGCGTCTACATCAGCTGAATTGTGAACTTAGCGGGATTTTTTTTACACTTGTTCAGTGTACACTGTACAGCTTCGGTAGCTATTTTTTCCCCTTATTTTTTTGTCCCTTCACTGTAATTATCTTCATTTTGAGATAGGAAAATTTCAAAACTGTCTATAGTTAAAACTACAACCAAGTTTCTAGGCCTACCTGTCGCAACTAACAAACAATTTCATGGATCTGCTAATTATTTGCGGGCAGCGACTTTGTACAAACGAGAAACGGTTTCTTTGCAAGTCTGCTGATCGATCATAGCCCTATGTATGAATGAGAAACTTCTCCTTTTTGGGTATATAAGGCTTATGAGCTTTTACATGTTCTCAAGTAGGCCACTAATCATTTGTGATTGACATTAGTAAGAAATGTGTAGGAACTGTTTTTAGAAACAACAGCTCCAAAGTAGCAATTAAACCTGTTACTACTCCCAACTATTTGCTTTTTTTTTCTCCGGGTACATGTTCCTGGTTTTTTGACCGACTAATTCGTAGAGTTTGAGCTCACTGATTCAGACCGGGTAAAAGCCCTCTCGTTCATACCGGTAAAGCCCTCTCTTGTATTGGAACAACTTTACAGGTTATATAGTATGTGTGGTTTTGTGTATGCTAATTTTGACCAAATTTGCTCGCTCCCCCATACGTTACTAAACTTTTTAAAAACATTTGACTAAGGTAACGAACTTTCATTTTATTCATTTGGATTACTGAACTTATAAAACATGACATTTGAATCATTAAACTTATAAAAATATATGTACACGTCACTGAACTTTTTAACACGACATTTATGTTTGGTCAAACGTATGAAGACAAAAACAATGTGCAAGTAGAGATGAGAAAGACCCACGCCAACAGAGAAAAAAACACACACAGGAACACAAAAACACGTGCATGCGTACATCATATGAATGAATGGTTCAAAAATAATAAATACAAACCACAGGCTGCCCATAGTACAGTATAAAACTACCCTGCCTGCCTGTCTATATATATAACTCTATATCAATCACAAGAACTTCAAGAACAAGAAATGGCACCAACTGCAGCAATGCTAACACTTATAGGCGACCACCACAGCGCCACGGTGAAGTCCATGTTTCCTCAGGCGAAAACCGCTGCTAATATAATGAAATGGTTCATGAATATGATGCCACAGACGACATCATGTGATGAAACAAAGCGCGTAACTCAGTTGGTTTCGGAGGACTCTGCAGATCATGGATTGAATAAGAAATTATAAAAAGTTACGAAATATGTATATATGATGCAAGTGCAGCTTTCATTATTGTACTACTTTTGATCCGAAATATGAAATGCAGATAGCTTTTTTTGTAAAAAGATTCATATAAGAATCTATGTCTTTACAATAGGCTTGAATTGTTTGCATTCAACAAAGCTTAGACCATGATTCATTTGTCTCGGAGATCACTTTTAGAGCGTAATCCTGTTGTTCAAATAACAATTCATTTATCTCGTGTCACACGAATGCTATAGCAATTTGGATATCGTACGAAATCTTATTAGTTTTCACATTTTGAAATTTTAAGCTAAATGTATACCTTATTTTTTTTTGAACTGGCAAGTTAGTAGTTAGTGATTCGAGCCCACAGTGACATCCAATTTGGCAAGATGCAGTTTCTAACCTCGGATAAACCCCACTCATGCCCACCTGGATACCTCCCCAAAGTTACCCTTGATGGCCAACTGAACTAGCCCCGTTGGTTTAAATGCATACCTTATTAGCTGCTTTGTTTCCGAGTCCAAACTTGCTGTCTGGTTTTCCATCTGGGATCTTGTCAGTGTCATTTATGAAAAGAAAACTAAGATCGTTGTCTCCACATGCCCCATTGACATCAGGGTTTGCAAATGATGGAGCTTCCCATGTTTGTGGAAGAAATCCATTAGGAAACATTGCACAAATGTTGGTGAACAAAATAGTTGTACAAGGAAAACTTATACATTCATCACTACCTTTGACTTGGTAATACATAACTACAAAATCAATGGAATTCTGCAACAAACCGACACCAGTATATCCAGGTTTCTTTAAACAAGCCGTGACTTGAAGAAACTTAGCTCACTTTCAAGGTACAAAATATCTAACAACAAAAGTCAAAGTTTTATTCTTAGTGAATAAAAAAGGATGCTTGTGCAAGTTTTTGGCCCAAGACGGGTGAAATTTTTGAGATGGCCTGGGAAAAAGTCTATAAATGGGCACAGGAATTTAGGCCAAAAACGTAAACATATAGCAATGGGTCATTTGTAACAAAACTTCCCTTTAATACCCATTTGTAACAAAACACATTTAAAGTTGCCCCATAACCCTTATTCAATCTTAAAAGAGGGTTTACCCTATTAATTGTCGTGCCTTCGGCGGATTAGTAGGGGGTTTCATCAGTATTTGAAATAGGCATTTCCGCTTCGAAAGTGTCTAGCAACCCTGCATAACGTAGCTTATTACCTATGGTAACCGCTTAAAATGTACTTAATAAGAATTACCTTTCAAAAACTAAATGCTACTGCAAGATTTTTAATTTTTATTTATTTATTATTAATTTTATTTTATAACTATACTGTAGTATTGTACTAACTCAGTTAAAAAATATATAAAAAAAGATAAAAAAGGCCATAAATAAGCTTAAACAAATAACCCCAAAATGGGAATCTTCCAATCAAACGCAACAAAATAGACTTTTAACTCAGATGTACGTGGCTTAATAATGTATTTTTGAGATGGTTTTTAACTCTTGTGACGAAGTCAAGTGCTTTTCCACTAGCTTCAAAAGTATTTTTTAAAAGCTAGCCACCCATCACGCGGACCTTGAGGCTAGTATTTCATAAATACTGTAAAAGTTTATGGTAATAAATTTATATGAGCTCACAAGAAACTTATTAAATCTATACTACTTTATAATGCATTTAGGCATTCTAAAATTAGAAGGCTTAAAAATTAAGCCTTCTAATTTTAGAAGACTTAAAATTAAGATAAGGAGCTCAAATCATGAGATGACATTTGTCACTTCTTAACAAACTACAAGCCTAACTTCTAATAAACTCCAAGCCTAACTCCTAATCATAAAAAATTAAGATAAGAAGTCTAATTATAAAATTATTACGTCACTTCTCAACTAAAAATTCATCTTTACTTTCAAATTAAAATATCTTTTTATCTACTTATTTATATTATAATCTAATTTCACCATATTTTTAAAATTTTATGCTATTTAATTCAACATCTATTTTAATATATTTTATGAGTTTTAGTTTTTATATTTTTAGTGAGTTTATTTTATTTTAATTCAAAATTTTACAACTTTAACCTTTATTTCATTTATTCCAAATATATTATATCATTATTCGGCCATAGAAACACTTCTAATAAAAGCCAAACACCCCCCTTGCATAAACCCCTTTCTGTTTGAAGAAGAAAAAACCCAAATCCAAGTTCCAATCTTTACTCAACAAAACCAAATCTTTATTCAAAACCACTTGATAACCAAAACCCACAAATCTTTTTGACCCAAAATGACTTCAGAAATAGAAATCATATCAGATTCTTCTCCAAAAGAAGCTCCTGTTATAACAGATGTATTCGGGGCCTGCGCTTACGGCGATCTTCCGAAACTGCGTCTTTTCGTCGAAAAGGAAGGCGCTTCACTTACTCATCAAGATGGAAATGGCTACTACCCTCTTCAATGGGCTGCTTTGAACAACTTTGCTGATGCTGTTCATTATGTTATACAGGTCAAATTTTGATGCAAGTTTGTGTTTTTCAGATACCCTTTATTGAGTTTGATCTGTTTCTAAACTTGGAGTGTGTTTTGTTGTTGATGTAGCGTGGCGGAGATGTACATGCTGTTGACAATGTGAGGCAGACTGCATTGCATTGGGCGGCTGTTCGGGGTTCAGTTGCAGCTGCGGATGTGTTGTTGCAGAACGGTGCTCGTGTTGAGGCGGTTGATGTCAACGGTTATCGGGTATAAACGCTGGACATTATTTGTACCATAGTTGCTTAGATATGTAATTGTAATTGTAACACCCTAGGCAAATCCCACGGCTGTGGCCTGGAGAGATGCTGGGTTCATAAGATAACATTCGCCTTACAATGACACAACGCGTTTTGTGGTCTACTGCGGTGGAGTTCTTAGGAACTGGCAGTTAAGTGTGCTGATGTGAGAGTAGTATTGGCTTAGGTGACCTGCCGGGAAGTCTTCACATGAGGCCACAAAAACAAACACCATTGAATGTTCGGATTGATTCTAAGTTGCATTACCACTTTGTAAACGCAAATCCAAACACCATTGAATGCCAAATTGGTCTCACATGTCGGTTAGCAGTTGTTCGAATAGGTCACAAATCAACTGTATATCGCTAAATTGAGCTAACCAAAATGTTAAGTCTGTAAGTTAATTAAATGATGAATCATTCTGAGTTGAACGTCCGTGCAGGCAGTTCATGTTGCTGCTCAGTATGGGCAAACGTCATTCTTGCATTACATAGTATCCAAGTATCATGCTGATTTTGATGTACCCGACAATGAGGGAAGGACCCCTCTTCATTGGTATGTTAAAGCTTCCTTTTTTTTTTCTTTCCTATCCGGCTATTGGCTTAGTAGCCATGTAGTCGTGGAAACTAATAAAGGCAGTAACGAAGCACTTCAAATTTAATCACAATTTTGGGTTCTTTAAGTAGTTTGATTAAAGCATCCGAGTTAGATAATCTGCTCTTTTTGTGTCAATCAGGGCTGCTTATAAAGGATTTGCAGATACAATTAGATTACTTCTTTTTTGGGACGCCAACCAAGGAAAACAAGATAAAGAAGGTACTTACCTGCTTCTTATAATTCATTATTTTCCATTTAAACATCCCATAATACAAGTTAACCTTAAGACGAATGTCGATAATCCAAAATTAGGTTGCACCCCTTTGCATTGGGCGGCATTGAGAGGACACGTGGAGGCTTGTGTTGTACTTCTACACGCAGGGACAAAAGAGGAGTTAACGGTGAAAGATACCGCTGGATTTACTCCTGCACAGATTGCAGCAGATAGAGGCCATCGCCAGATTTCTTTGATTCTTGTATGTATCTTATTTCCGATAATATCTAATTTTTTTCTAGGATTTGTATCATAACGTCGAAAATGTTTTAATGCAGTCTAATGCTCTTCGTGCACACAACAGCTGTTGGAAAGACAAAGATTGGGTGAAGAAAGTAGGAGATATAGGTTACGCCCCCTTTCTGTTTTGCATCGTGTTTGTCAGCACAATAATCTTCATCAATTCTGTTCTTTTTGGTGGGTACAGAAACAATAAATATTTTCTTTACTTGATTAACTTTTATCCCCGTTAAAGGATGTAATGACCATGCTAATCAGGATCTTTGCTTCTTTATTCAATGTTAGCTTCGAATCTTTTAAAGGTCACTGCTGTTGTTGCGCTCTGGGGTTGGACTGCTGTTTCCCTTTCAGTCGCTGCACTATTGATGTTTGTCCGCTGTAGCAGGTAAGCTTCACTTGAATAGCCATAAATTAGAGGGTTTGGTTGAACCGGGTTGGGTTGACTTGCAAACACTTCTTTGTCCTATTTTGTTACCTATAAATTTTCGAACAGGGTGACTTTTGACACTTTCGAACCATTTGACCAGTTCCTTTTTTAGTTGGAATTTCTATTTGATCTGTTGAGATAAACGATACCTAACTTCGCTCGTTTATTTTAGTAAGTGCATTGATACATTACCTTCTTTAATTACTACCTATAATCTTGTGTTTGGTTGCAGTAAAGACCCTGGTTATGTGATGTCAAAAGGGACACAGAATAATGCCGAGGCCGAGGTACTGCTTCTATCTAATTAATTGATTAATCCTCATAGATATGCCCGGATAAGTAACAATATATATTATTGACAACCATACACTTAAAGCAACTGTATGCTAAATCGAGTATGGCGAGTACTAAGTAGCCTTGTCCTTGTCTCTAATAATCTAAAATCTAATACCTAAAGTAAAATGGCTTAGGTATTTGTATAGGGATAAAAAGGTCGGCTCAACCTGACACTATTGCTTATTATGTCCGGGTCTCTACGGGTCTTAAGGATGTTACCCCAATCCAACGTAACCGAAGTGATTGTAGGGTCAGATTTCAGGTGTGATAGTGTGCCAATGTCAGGTTTCGGGTTCAAACCAGTTAGACATTTAGACCCAAAATTATTTAAAAAGAGCTCAACCCAAATCGACCTATTCATTAA
>OU343223.1:316609410-316629498 GCA_910596185.1 Chrysanthemum makinoi
CTGTGCTTCTTTTTTAAGAATGCTGATGATTCCGGCCATTTTACTAGGACTATTTATCCCCACAGAATCATATATACAAATGATTGTTTTTCGCAAGCTGCATCTCTTAAATTTATTAAACGGAGGTCAAACTAATTCTTTTCCGTGTCTAGGTTGGAGATGCCTTTGGTTGGCGCTATGCATTCTTTGGTGAGGCTATTCTGATGTTGCCGTTTGCTATTTTGGGTTTTGTAATGAAACCTTTGCAAATGAAAGGTATATGTCTAATAACATGGTGTTGGTTGTTGATATGTTCTTCTATGGTGCATCCATATTAGTCCAAACTATTAAAAACAACATATTTACAATTGTCTGGTGTTGCTTGCCAATTTAAAATTGCAGGCTTCTCTCCGGCTGGGTCAAAAAGTTCACTAAAAACACCCGAGACGAACGTTATAGAAGTTGAAGGTACTCCAGCTCACAATTCTATACAGAACAAAGCAATCCTTGACCCTTTGTAGCTCACTTCCGTTCTTACTTTTCGTGTCAATGCAGTGATTAAAACCGATAAAGATGTCCCAGTGTTGAATCAGAGTCCAAGCAAACCTTCCAGGTGTGTTCTCAAACCAATACGTCTGAAATTTTAAGACTTCATTGTCATGAACGGCTTGTTACTAACAATTAATCTTTGATCCAGTTCCGGTTTAGTTAGATTTTGGGAAGATATAAAAGCTCTTTTGCTTGAGAAGATATATGTCGTCAACGTTCTAGGTACCTCAATTTCAGAATCTGTGATTACACACAATCTTTATTTGCTATGTACTAATTTGTGCATTATAAACGGTATTTCCTAGGTTATATTGCATACAACTTTTGTATGTATTCATACTGGGGACCGAAGGCTGGTTATAGCATATATCATATGGTAGGCATATTGGAGTTAATTTTTGGTAACATATAAGTAAAAAAAGGCGTTGATTCCTTTCATCTAAGAGTTTTATTGTTTACAGAACAATGCTGATATGTTATTTGGAGGAATCACGATTGTGGGTGGAATTGTGGGTACATTGGCCGGAGGTTTCATCCTAGATCGCATGAACTCCACAATCCCCAATGCTTTTAAGCTTCTTTCGACAGCAACTTTCTTCGGTGCAATATTTTGCTTCAGTGCATTTTGTTTCAAGAACTTGTACGCTTTTATAGTTTTCTTTCTCATTGGAGAGATACTCGTATTTGCCACTCAGGTAAGATTTATAACATTATATATTCCTGTTAATATTTCTATTTCAATACATCCTTACATATTTCCCTATTGCAGGGTCCTGTTAATTTCGTGTGTCTCCATACCGTGAAACCAAGTTTGCGGCCATTATCTATGGCTATGTCCACTGTGTCAATTCATGTCTTCGGTGATGTGCCTTCCTCTCCTCTTGTTGGAGTTATCCAGGTATGTTTCCCTGGTTTGACAACTACAGTTAAACGAGTTCAAAATTTTAATAATTCTAAAGGTGATATCGAATGTTGTACTTACTCTTTTGTATGTAATACAGGACAATATTAACAATTGGAGGACGTCCGCGTTGATCCTAACTTCAATACTGTTTTTGGCATCTGGGATATGGTTTATAGGTATAGCTTGGTTAATGTGCTTAATTTGAGTAAAAACAGGACACAGTTTATATAGGTTGCCTTGTGTTGCAGGTATTTTTCTTCACGGCGTGGATAGATACAATGAAGATAGCGAACATCCGGATACAACTGTTGAACGATCTAATACAACACCGTTGCTTGATGACAAGACGGCCAAGACACCAGTTGCGTCTACATCAGCTGAATTGTGAACTTAGCGGGATTTTTACATGTTCAGTGTACACTGTACAGCTTCGGTAGCTATTTTTTCCCCTTATTTTTTTGTCCCTTCACTGTAATTATCTTCATTTTGAGATAGGAAAATTTCAAAACTGTCTATAGTTAAACTACAACCAAGTTTCTAAACCCTACCTGTCGCAACGACTTTCGCAAGTCAGCTGATCGATCATATCCCTCTGTCGCAACTTCTCCTTTTTGGGTATATAAGGCCACTGAGCTTTTACTTGTTCTTAATATTTTGACGGACTAATTCGAGGTGTTTGAGATCAGTGTCAAACAGATTCAGACCGGGTAAAAGCCTCTCATTTAGACCGGATAAAGCCCTCCCGTGTATCGGAACAACTTTACAGGTTAAAAAGTAGTATATGTTTTCGTGTATGCCAGTTTTGACCAAATTTGCTTGCTCCATTGGTATAATAAAAATGGTTTATACAAATACGCTAATAAACTTTCTAAAAAAGTTTGCCCAAGGTAACAAACTTTCAGTTTGTTCATTTGGGTTAATGAATTTATAAAACATGACATATGGGTCATTGAACCTATAAAAAAATACATGTACACATCAGTGAACTTTTTGTTTTTGAATTACACTTGTTTGGTTTGGTTAACCCCAAATAATAGGTTTATTACTCACACATACCTATTTTTCAAACTTGTTGCCCATTTAGTATCTATTATAGGAAATAGGGACTATCCGTGTAATAAAAGAAACTGTAAATAATTACACAGATGATCCTTATCTTTTAAAATAAGGACTAAATGGGCAACAGGTTTCAAAAATAGGTATGTGTTGTGTAATTAAAACGGCTTAAGGACTAAACCTGTTATTTGAGATAAACCACAACGACCAAATGTGTAATTTTTTCTGACATTTATATTACTTAAATTATCCAAAAATATTCGTTCGATCAAGTCACTCGTATTAGTACTGAAATTATAGAATAGTAATCTAAATGTCAATTGCTACAACTGGCCTCAAGCATACGCTAAGGGAGAAAAACAATGGTGGTTCGGTGGTTGCCCTACCGAACGAAAGAAAAAGGATTTACGTGTGTGTGTGAGTGTGTTGTGGGGTTATATGGTGATACGTTTGGTGGTGGAAGTTGATGCTAACGTAGCACGACGACCACACACCATTAGCCGTAAAAGTGGCAAAATGAGCGGGTCAGGTCGGGTCACGGGTCTTAAATCACCCCTCTACCATGATTAGGTTTGGTCAAACGTATCAAGACAAAAACAATGTGCAAGTAGAGATGAGAAAGACGCACGCCCACAGAGAAAAAACACACAAAAACACGTGCATGCGTACATGATATGAATGAATGGTTCAAAAATAATAAATACAAACCACAGGCTGCCCATAGTACAGTATAAAACTACCCTGCATGCCTGTCTATATATATAACTCTATATCAATCACAAGAACTTCAAGAACAAGAAATGGCACCAACTGCAGCAATGCTAACACTTATAGGCGACCACCACAGCGCCACGGTGAAGTCCATGTTTCCTCAGGCGAAAACCGCTGCTAATATAATGAAATGGTTCATGAATATGATGCCACAGACGTCATCATGTGATGAAACAAAGCGCGTAACTCAGTTGGTTTCGGAGGACTCTGCAGATCATGGATTGAATAAGAAATTATAAAAAGTTACGAAATATGTATATATGATGCAAGTGCAGCTTTCATTATTGTACTACTTTTGATCCGAAATATGAAATGCAGATAGCTTTTTTTGTAAAAAGATTCATATAAGAATCTATGTCTTTACAATAGGCTTGAATTGTTTGCATTCAACAAAGCTTAGACCATGATTCATTTGTCTCGGAGATCACTCTTAGAGCGTAATCCTGTTGTTCAAATAACAATTCGTTTATCTCGTGTCACACGAATGCTATAGCAATTTGGATATCGTACGAAATCTTATTAGTTTTCACATTTTGAAATTTTAAGCTAAATGTATACCTTATTTTTTTTTGAACTGGCAAGTTAGTAGTTAGTGATTCGGAGCTCATGTGACATCCAATTTAAAGATGCGCAGTTCGAACCTTTCGCCTTAGGGGATAAACCCCACTCATGCTTCTATTTATTTCCGCCCTGAAGGTCCATAGTGAGACTCGAACCTGGATACCTCCCCAAAGTTATCCTTGATGGCCAACTGAACTAGCCGAGTTGGTTTAAATGCATACCTTATCAGCTGCTTTGTTGACGAGTCCAAACTTGCTGGCTGGTTTTCCATCCGGATCGTGTACTTAAGCCAAAAATACATAAGAATCATTTAACTTGATGAAATGCATATATAATATATGTATATGCATCTACTTTTTTGTTCGAAAATATATTATGATGCATATAAAAGATTAAAGATACATCTAATTCAAATCAATGCATCTCTACTAATGTGTGGTTATTGTTATTTCTCATCTTTCTTATTTTAAGATTTTTCTCATTTGATCTTTAGTCAATAAGATATTCTAAATTGTTACAAAGATTAGAATGTTACGAAAACAATGATGGTTTTGTTATGTAAATGTAAACATTAAATGTGAGCAAAAAAAGGTAAGTATTTAATGATTTGTTCTGAATTCATGTTTTGTTACAAAGATTAAAATACACGTTTTAAAGTTGCCTGCATTACTTATTCAATATTCAAGACTTTATATTACTATTGTTATTTTTAACTTTTAAAGTGTTTCATCAATAGGCCAAATAACTTTTAACTCCCAAAGTGTCCAAATCAGTAAAGTAACGCTTATTAAATATGGTAAATGTTTTTAAAATGTATCATATTTGCTATAATTTGATTTTGTGGGTAGCGAATAAATTATTTTTATTTTTGTGGGTATTTTTTTTTAAAGTATTATATGACATTTTTGCTCTTCAGATAAAAAATAAATTCTATTAGCTAAGAGAATAAAAAATGTCAAAAAAAAATGGCAAAATACCAAAAAAAAAATAAATTTAAAAAAAAATACCTATAAAAAGCAAAAATTATTATTCACTACTTACAAAAACAAATACAGTAATACGGAGTAGCAAATATGATATTTTTTTAGGTGAAAATCATCAAATAGTAACCAAGTTTGAGATCTGTTCCAATTTGGTACCTCAAACTTTATATCAATCATAAAAACCATCAAAGCTTCAAACTGTTCCATTCTTATGGCTTTTTATGAGAGCCAATTGAATTTGGAACACCAAACTTAAGTTATTATTTTGTGGTTATTGTTTATGTTTAGTATGCATTAACGGGCTTGTACATAAAGTTGGTTGAAATTAGTTAATTCAGAGGATGAGGTTTAAATTAATGTACAAACATGTTAATGCATAAATTAGTACTTTAAACACAATAACTTTAGAAAATTACATAAGAATGAAACACTTTTAAACTGATGTTTTTGTGATCAGTAGAAAGTTTGAGGTATCAAATTAGAACACTCATGAAACTTGATTACTATTGGGCTACATATTCCCTTTTTTAAAAGATTTGCCCTATTAAATATTTTTCAAAATTATTCTCAATAGAAACACTTCAATAAAAAGCCAAACACCCCCCCTGCATAAACCCCTTTCTGTTTGAAGAAGAAAAAACCCAAATCCAAGTTCCAATCTCTTTACTCAACAAAACCAAATCTTTATTGAAAACCCATCTCACATACCACTTGATAACCAAAACCCACAAATCTTTTTGACCCAAAATGACTTCAGAAATAGAAATCATATCAGATTCTTCTCCAAAACCAGAAGCTGCTCCTGTAATAACAGATGTATTCGGGGCCTGCGCTTACGGCGATCTTCCGAAACTGCGTCTTTTCGTCGAAAAGGAAGGCGCTTCACTTACTCACCAAGATGGAAATGGCTACTACCCTCTTCAATGGGCTGCTTTGAACAACTTTGCTGATGCTGTTCATTATGTTATACAGGTCAAATTTTGATGCAAGTTTGTGTTTTTCAGATACCCTTTATTGAGTTTGATCTGTTTCTAAACTTGGAGTGTGTTTTGTTGTTGATGTAGCGTGGCGGAGATGTACATGCTGTTGACAATGTGAGGCAGACTGCATTGCATTGGGCGGCTGTTCGGGGTTCAGTTGCAGCTGCGGATGTCTTGTTGCAGAACGGTGCTCGTGTTGAGGCGGTTGATGTCAACGGTTATCGGGTATAAACGCTGGACATTATTTGTACCATAGTTGCTTAGATATGTAATTGTAATTGTAACACCCTAGGCAAATCCCACGGCTGTGGCCTGGAGAGATGCTGGGTTCATAAGATAACATTCGCCTTACAATGACACAACGCGTTTTGTGGTCTACTGCGGGTGGAGTTCTTAGGAACTGGCAGTTAAGTGTGCTGATGTGAGAGTAGTATTGGCTTAGGTGACCTGCCGGGAAGTCTTCACATGAGGCCACAAAAACAAACACCATTGAATGTTCGGATTGATTCTAAGTTGCATTACCACTTTGTAAACGCAAATCCAAACACCATTGAATGCCAAATTGGTCTCACATGTCGGTTAGCAGTTGTTCGAATAGGTCACAAATCAACTGTATATCGCTAAATTGAGCTAACCAAAATGTTAAGTCTGTAAGTTAATTAAATGATGAATCATTCTGAGTTGAACGTCCGTGCAGGCAGTTCATGTTGCTGCTCAGTATGGGCAAACGTCATTCTTGCATTACATAGTATCCAAGTATCATGCTGATTTTGATGTACCCGACAATGAGGGAAGGACCCCTCTTCATTGGTATGTTAAAGCTTCCTTTTTTTTTTCTTTCCTATCCGGCTATTGGCTTAGTAGCCATGTAGTCGTGGAAACTAATAAAGGCAGTAACGAAGCACTTCAAATTTTTGGGTTCTTTAAGTAGTTTGATTAAAGCATCCGAGTTAGATAATCTGCTCTTTTTGTGTCAATCAGGGCTGCTTATAAAGGATTTGCAGATACAATTAGATTACTTCTTTTTTGGGACGCCAACCAAGGAAAACAAGATAAAGAAGGTACTTACCTGCTTCTTATAATTCATTATTTTCCATTTAAACATCCCATAATACAAGTTAACCTTAAGACGAATGTCGATAATCCAAAATTAGGTTGCACCCCTTTGCATTGGGCGGCATTGAGAGGACACGTGGAGGCTTGTGTTGTACTTCTACACGCAGGGACAAAAGAGGAGTTAACGGTGAAAGATACCGCTGGATTTACTCCTGCACAGATTGCAGCAGATAGAGGCCATCGCCAGATTTCTTTGATTCTTGTATGTATCTTATTTCCGATAATATCTAATTTTTTTCTAGGATTTGTATCATAACGTCGAAAATGTTTTAATGCAGTCTAATGCTCTTCGTGCACACAACAGCTGTTGGAAAGACAAAGATTGGGTGAAGAAAGTAGGAGATATAGGTTACGCCCCCTTTCTGTTTTGCATCGTGTTTGTCAGCACAATAATCTTCATCAATTCTGTTCTTTTTGGTGGGTACAGAAACAATAAATATTTTCTTTACTTGATTAACTTTTATCCCCGTTAAAGGATGTAATGACCATGCTAATCAGGATCTTTGCTTCTTTATTCAATGTTAGCTTCGAATCTTTTAAAGGTCACTGCTGTTGTTGCGCTCTGGGGTTGGACTGCTGTTTCCCTTTCAGTCGCTGCACTATTGATGTTTGTCCGCTGTAGCAGGTAAGCTTCACTTGAATAGCCATAAATTAGAGGGTTTGGTTGAACCGGGTTGGGTTGACTTGCAAACACTTCTTTGTCCTATTTTGTTACCTATAAATTTTCGAACAGGGTGACTTTTGACACTTTCGAACCATTTGACCAGTTCCTTTTTTAGTTGGAATTTCTATTTGATCTGTTGAGATAAACGATACCTAACTTCGCTCGTTTATTTTAGTAAGTGCATTGATACATTACCTTCTTTAATTACTACCTATAATCTTGTGTTTGGTTGCAGTAAAGACCCTGGTTATGTGATGTCAAAAGGGACACAGAATAATGCCGGGTCGAGGTACTGCTTCTATCTAATTAATTGATTAATCCTCATAGATATGCCCGGATAAGTAACAATATATATTATTGACAACCATACACTTAAAGCAACTGTATGCCAAATCGAGTATGGCGAGTACTAAGTAGCCTTGTCCTTGTCTCTAATAATCTAAAATCTAATACCTGAAGTAAAATGGCTTAGGTATTTGTATAAGGATGTAAAAAGGTCGGCTCAACCTGACACTATTAAGCTTATTATGTCCGGGTCTCTACGGGTCTTAAGGATGTTACCCCAATCCAACGTAACCGAAGTGATTGTAGGGTCAGATTTCAGGTGTGATAGTGTGCCAATGTCAGGTTTCGGGTTCAAACCAGTTGGACATTTAGACCCAAAATTATTTAAAAAGAGCTCAACCCAAATCGACCTATTCATTAAATGAGTTCAAAATAGCACGGACATGTTAACAATGTTTTCCCTTAAAAGTCTCAATTATCAGATTTTAGAGCATCCACAAACATCTCCTTAATCAAGCTAAACTCAACGACCGCTGGATTCATGATTTCTACAATTCCTATCAGGATCAGGACTGTCTCTTTGAAACATTCCGTGCATATAAATCTGTCAAATTCATATGAAACTTAACGACCACTACTGTGATTCTTTTTATGACAATATACAGGGTCCTTTGCTGACTATTGATTTGTCCAACACGCCTTATTGGACCGGAAATTGGTCTCAACTGTGTCCTACTTGCAAGGTTCGTATAAAGGGATTCTCTTGTTTTTTAAAATCTTGACGCAGCTATACGTCAATATATTGGTGCTAAATGGTATATCCTGAACTTTACATACCCTCCCGCTGTCCCAGATAATAAGACCTATTCGCCTCCAAGCATTGTCTTCATGCAAACACTGCGGAACAGTTTGACCATCACTGCCCCTGATTCTAACTGTGTGGGAAAGGTATGAACTCATACACATACTAAAGTTGATAGACTGGAACTTTTCCTTTCACTTTTTAAAATTTCTGCAGTTGTTCCCAAACCGATTGCATTCTGTTTTTTCTTTCTGGCAGAAGAATAAATGGGACTTCTTTGTATTTCTATTCCTTGGAACTTTGACTTCGGCGATAAGCGGGGTGGTTGCTGTTCATAGTAAGTGTGCACTCACCTGTATTTGTTACATCGTTCTTTGCATTCCACTAAAGTCAACACTGCATCTTTATCTCTTACTATGACAGGAACGTGGACTTCAATACCATCATTGCAGAGTGAAGAATTGTGGATCATGCATGTCATTTTTCACAATACTGGTGCTGCCGTCTTCCTTTTCATCGATTTCTTTATCTTGCTTGCTTGTGGAACTTTGATCACGGTGCAAGCGTACCAGGTGATCATTTCTGTATATTCTCTTGATCTTGGGTATTTGGATTTGAGCTTTTGAAGTGATTATCTTGGATGTATTTTTTATTGTTATGTTCCGATGAAGGTTAGTTTTGTGACTACAGTTTGAATATTATTTTCTGAATGCAGATTGCTCGTAACATAACAACAAATGAATCAGTGAATGCTACAAGATACGGGTACCTTCAAGGAGAGGGCGGTTTAGTAACCCATATAACCACGGGGTTGTCAAAAATTGTTCAGACTTTCTAATTCGAGGCTATACAGATGATGGCGAAACTACTTGGCCTCCTTTGCAACAAGTTACCAGCAGATAGTATAACATCATACATATATATATCCCTACAAATTTTATATAGATAATTTCCCTTTTGAGAAATCGGCCGGGGGGTATGCACTATACTTCATATTTGTTTCACAGTAATTTGTTAGGAAAATGTTAGATGTTGATTGTGCTGTAGAAAATACTAGTGTAAAGAGGAGGCTTTGATACTCTTGTAACATGAGAATTATTTTTTATTTTTAAAATGACCAAAACACATTTAGACCAGAACCCAACCCATTTAGACCTATGTTTCTAGAAGACCTATCTAGATTCGGACTTGTTTAGACCTAAACCATCTAGACCTGTGACCCAAACCCGACCGACCAACCTATTTTGCCACCTCTAATTGGCATATCATAAACATGTCGGATCTTATCATTTATGTCTACGAAAATTGAGTCAGATTACCATATTACCCTTAAATTTATTACTCGTTACAAACTTTAAAGAAAAGTATACCTAATTAATTAGTCAATGTTAAAACTATTATTTCACAAAATGTAGAAGAACAAAGTAATAATAGTAAGGCCGGTAGCGGCGGTGACCTAAGTCGACCTTGCCACATCAGCTTTATCTCTCCGACGACCTGACGACGACCTAGTTGACACAGTGGTGACCTAGTTAATTTTATTTTATTTTTAATTTTTTTTTCAAATATTTTTAACAACAAAATTAAACTTCATTAATAATAAAAATATTACATAAATCATACAATAAACATAAGAACTAAAATATCCTAATCTGAATGCTCCCCGGATGCAGAATCAACGAAGGAGACCGATAACCAGCCAATTCCTCGATGTAAGTCAAACGTTCTTCTTCCGCATTCCTCGATGTAGGTCTAGCAGACGAACTTGATGCACCCACACCATCAGTTTTGTTCTCCTGATAGCTCCAATTGATTTTGGTGCTGATGTTGTTTTGTATTTGTTGAACACACCCCCACAACGTGTCAGCAATGTCGTCGTCTTTGCGGGCTTCATCCATAAAAAATTTGTCGATCACAGCTTTTCTTCCAGGCGAAATGTCGTTGCAAATCGCGTATTTTTCTCTCAAACGTTGCTTCTCTTGCTTTGCGAGCTCAAACTGCTTAATAACGCCGATAATAGCGTTTTGTCGAGCCGCATCGTGTTCTTCTCATTATTTTTTAACATACGTTTGCATTTGTTCGACGGAATGGGGAGACGATAAGCCATAATAATTTTGTGTTAAGAGAATTGTGTTTGAAATTGTGTGTTTAAAAATTTGTTTGAGGTTGGTATATATAATGTGTTAAAAGTAGTAAATTTTTTTAAATTTTTTTTTTTTTTTTTTTTTTGGCCAAACGGGTAACTTTTTTTATTTACAACTCGTCTGGCCAAGCAACCTAGTTCGTCCATATTGCCTCGACCGACCGACCATCACCCAACACCCACAATGAGGCAACCGAACACAACCCTTTGGGTCGACCGACCCACTGTGGTGAGCCTAATGCTTTTCTTAAAAAAATATTTTAAAAAATATGAAATATATTATATATATTTTTCTTTGACAAAGTAATAAGTGTGAACTTAATTGAATTATATATTTTTCTTTCGAGAAACATGCTTTATTTAAGTCAGCACAATAGAACAAAACCACACACGTGTCAGCACCTAATAGGTTTTGACCAAGCCATGTGGATGGTTACCATTAAAATTAGCCATACATCTCTGCCTTATGCCTAATAAATCAGTTTACATCATCCTCTTGTTATTTCACCTTATCAATACGTACGTACCCTTTGAACTTGATCATAATCTTATAAAGCGAAAATGTCGTCTACAAATTGTTGTGGAGGAAGCTGCGGTTGTGGCTCCGCTTGCAAATGCCAAACAAGTTGCGGCGGTTGCAAGATGAGCCCTGACTTCACCGAAAACACCACTGCCACTACCACCACCCCCGTCATTGGTCTTGGACCCAACAAGAGGTACTATTTGCAATTCCTTTCTGTTGTATGCACGTGCATGTGAATAATTTTGCGCATGCACGTACAATTTATAATCACATGCATATATATTGTTACTAGTTCATGTCAATGCATAATATTTGCATGCTCAAGCACCTAAGAATTGGCGTACCTATAACTAGTAAATATGTCATATGTAAAGATTTTAACCATCTATTTGAAACTCAAAAATGTTACGAAACATTGTAGTATATAATAAACAGATACATATTTTCCTACATCTATTTGAAACTCAAAAATGGGTAAGAGATTTAATATCTTCTAATAGCGCGTGTCCTGACTAGCTAATTGTAATGCGATAATAACTTGTGCACAAGTCCTATAAATTAAAGGTCTTGTATACACGAACTTAGCAAGCTAAGTACGTTTGTGTGTGTGTGTGTTCTTGCAATATGCAGATGCATCGTATAATGATCAACCGAAGAATCTTGATATTACAGTGAATGAGTCATTCTTCTTCATGTGTTAACATGTTTGTTGATGATTTGGTATATATAGTAGCCATGAGGGATCTGCAGAGATGGGAGCTTCAACATCCGAAAATGATGGTTGCAAGTGTGGCGATAAATGCACATGTGATCCATGCACTTGCAAATGAGCCAACAATCGAACCCGACCATCAAGTACTAGTGTTAATTTTTAGCTTTCAATACCTTTGAAGTTAATAAAAAATTAATCGCAATAAATATACAGTAGATTTCTTCTTTTTCATGTAATAAAAGCATTCAAATTATGAAGATTGTATCGAATGAATAGTGTAATAAGTTGATTTCTCGTGATTCTGCTTCTATTTCCAATTTTTGAGTAAATAGTTTCCCAAGTAAAATATATTACTCTAAAATAATAAGTACATAGGATGTGGGTGAATCTCACATCTCAGCCCGTTACAGACAAATCAACGCAACTAATATTGTGCTTCAAACAAAATCTATAATAAAAGAGACATGCCAATCTTATTAACCTACCAAAATAAAACGTCAACAACAAAACTAGATATACTTCCTAACTCTACCGCGGATATGGATGTGCTACGCGTCACAGAAAGCAAGTTGTTCCTCAGTTAAGTCATTAACATCATACTCATAGCCATCATAACCATCATAATCTTCATATTCAAGAAGACTTGCATCATTAGCTCCTCCACGAGCACGATACGGGTTAACCATATATTTCGAGCCATGTCATCATCAATATCATCCACTTCATCACTATCATAATCTTCCCCTTGCATCCTTCTGCTTCTATTTCTAACGGCAGGGTTAATACTGCATGACTAACGTTAGATGTAGGAGATATTAAACGTTCGTGTACAAATCACCCTCATTTATTGAAAGAACAAATTCATATATGTTTTAATCACACTAATTCATTGAACCTACATCTAACGTTAGTTATGCACATATTACCTTAATTAAAAAGGATGAATTTGAAATAAGAGTACCCACAAAAGCAAAAAAATTTGTTCGCTACCCACAAAAGAAAATTGTGGCAAGTATGATACTTTTTTCAATCATTTGCTCTAAAAAAATTATATAATGCATTTCTAATCAATAACAATATTAAGAAATTTTATGCTCTTATTCCATTTATGCCCTTGTTTCGAGCACTGGCTAAATCAAAATTTTGTAATGTATTGGGGCATCCGATTGGCCCAATGTTGCATAAATTTAAATCGAATGTGTGTTATATAATGTTCCCTTAGATAATTAACCAAGTTTGCTCGACTTTTACCTTCAAAAATATCGTGGATCATTTCAACATCGATCATATATTTGTCGTTATCGAGTGAGTCCGAAGATTCAGTCTTATCCAAAAAATGGAACTCCTAATATAGTAGAAACACGGAAAACTAATAAAACAGATACGTATAAATTGCATAAAAAATATGTAAGTTACTTCTTTGGCTAGTGCGACTGATTCCTTTCACTTGAGAGTGGAGATGGGTATGCGGGGAATGGTTAATACCATCCTCATCTCCGAAGTTAAATAGCTATCCTCATCCTCGTTCCCATCTCCGTCGGAGGTCACAATTATGTCCTCATCTCCGTCGGAGGTCACAATTATGTGTAAGTTATTTCAAATGATACTTGAGTGGGATTCTCTTCTGTTAAGAAAAAGAAAGTAAAATTATTCTAACATATAAAGATTTACCAGATGCTCCAAAAGTAGTTCAAATTCTACAAAAAGATACTTCTACTTATATGTCCATGTTTAGCTTATACCACCCATTGCAACTTCAAACCCAAAAGTAAACAAAATAATGTACAATTTATTTAGCACAACTAACCCATTTTAAGTGTGTCAGTATCACTATCACAAATCAGTAATTAACGTAAACAATTTTGCTAATTACTATCACAAATGATTCTAGTAACAAATTAACATACATGATCCATCAAAACTTAACAAATAATTTGTGAACACGTTGTAAAGTACATCGGAGAGTTAAAGCATCACCATAATAAAATACTACTTAACAAATAATTTGTCCATCAAACCTTAACAAATAATTTGTCCACATATAATGTATTTTGTACAGAAAATATATTCGGGGACGGGTTCGGGGATCCAAGGGTATTAGCATACCCGCCTCCATACCCGCTTTTCAGTATCGGGGATTCCCCGCTCCCATCCCCATACCCGGTCAACTCGAGGATTACCCGGTCAAATCGGGATCGGATATCGAATTCTCCATCGGATTCGGAGTTTTTTGCCATCTCTACTTGAGAGTTCACCACACCGCCACCACTTGATGTTTAGCTTGTTGCATTTGTTAAAGACAGATTATATTTATTGAAAACTCTAGAAAGTACTTCCACAACCTTTGCTAATTGTGGCTAGTTTTTACCATAAAGCTTTTGATAGCTAAACTCAAGAAACGAATAACATCGATGATCAAATACTACATATATCTTCTCAACCTTGTCCCATTAATCTATAGAGGGACAACTTTGATTACTTGAGTCACCCATGTTAAGGGACGATAATAAATGGCACTTGAAAGCATCCTATAAGTTGAATTCCACTTATTAGGGACATATTGCGCCAAAGCTTTTTGAATCTAAACCGGTTTGTAAACAACATTCATAAAACTTAACTTTTCTTCCGTCAGAACTCTTGATATATTTCACAGTTACTCTAATCTTATCTACGACATCATCTATTTGCTCCAAACCATTTTCGACAATCAAATTTAGAATGTGTGCACATGCAACATTTGAGATGAAATAGTCTACCATTATATAACAACGAATTCATTGTAGGAAATTGATTCTTTAGCAAGTCAACACAAAAATCCTTTGCAAAAGCATTGTCCAATGTGATGGAAATTAAAAGTTACGGATCTTGTCCATGTGGTTTTTTTTAGCGGGTCTCGTCCCTGTGGTTTACAAATGTTACGGATCTAGTACAAATCTTGACTCGGGGTTAAAAAACACTACACCAAAACAAAGGTTTGGGGACGCCCAAAATATTTGGGTAGACATTGTCGTACCAAATTGAAGATGGGTCCCACATATTTTCAACAAAAAGAGCAGTCAACAAAGAGCTTTTGGCCCACACAGTTTGGGACGACAATGTCGCCCCATTTTGCAATTATTTCATTTTTTAGTATTTAAAATCTTTATAAATAACCTTTCACGAAAATTAAATACATCCCGCCATTATTTTTGGACCCGCCAAACACTTTGGGACGACATTGTCGTCCCAAACTGTAAATCTAATTTTTTTTAAAACTTTATAAACCAGTTTTTAATTAAATTATTTAATTTTAAAAAATTATTTTTATTTAATTTAAATAATTTTATTTAATATAGAATTAAAATTAAATAGTTTATATTTATAATTAAATACTTTAATTTAAAATTAAATACATTTATAGAATTAAAAAAAATATTTACCGCCAATAGTTTCCCACCATTATTTTTACCGTCAATAGTTTCCCGCTATTATTTTCCCCGCAAAGTTTTCCTTATATATCCCGACAAAACATAAATAACCCAATCGTCAATTCCCACAAAACACACGTAACAATATAATGGCTGATTACACGCCGGAAAAAGAGTGGTCACTGGTTTTGTCGTCGATATATCTCTTTACTCGAGTTTTTGATACGTATGGGTCAGAAATTTATGATGAATATGGTTCTTATAAGAACATAGACCCGTTGATGAGAGACCGCATTCTGGAATAATTAAGGAAAGAGCGATTCTACAGGGTGTATTTGGACTGTGAAACTAATGGTGTTGGATGAGAAAACACGCTGGAAGCTGAAGCAATGTGGGAGCAGTTCGTCAAGCAAAGGAAGGAAAAAGATGAAGCTGAAAAAAGCCCGTTCGATTACACATTTGATGATGCGGGAAATAGGGTAACAAATCTTGAAGCATTGTTTGAACTGTTCGTCAAGCAAAGGAAGGGAAAAGATGGTGCAGGTTCTAGCAGAGTGGGAAGTAGCAGGGAAAATAATTGAATGGGCGAGTTGTTTCGTTTGATCTGTTTCGTTTTGTTGTCAAGTTGTTTCGTTTGAGTTGTTTCGTATGTCGTGTGTAGCATATGGTCTATGTCGTGTGTATCATATCGTTTGAGTTGTTTCGTTTGATCTGTTTCGTTTTGTTGTCAAGTTGTTTCTTTATTCATGTGTAATTTAGTATTGGAAAAGGGGTGTTTGGAAACCATAATCTTGTTAACTTAGAACATGGTCACCATAATCTGGTATTGGAATTAGTATTGGAAAAGGGGTGTTTGGACACCATAATATGGTTAACTAAGAACATGACTAGCTTTACAAATCCAGCATGTGCTTTGATTTATAAAAATACTTGACCGATACATACAACAAGAACAACAACAACAACTACCAGAACAACAACTACATCAACAACAACAACAACAACTAAAAGAACAACAACAACAACTACAACTACAACTACAAGAACAACAACTACTACTACATACGAAGATTTTCCATGTCACCTAACAACTCACGAAGTAATGCATCCGACTGACATGCGTGGTCGTCAGGAATCCTTGCCATTTCAAGTTTGGCCTCCAGCAACCTTACTCTTGTCTCTAGCACATGTTTTTGTGTTTCCAGCAAGCTTATCCTAAGATCTTTTTCATGGCAGCTCGAGCACTCTGTTGGTGCAGAGATTGTTCTTAAGTACTCGTCAAATGCATCCTTCCACATAAAATATCCGCACCCATTATCTTTTATGGGCTGTTACATAATAAGAAAATTATAAGAGATTACAACCCAATTATTTGTATATTTACATAAATAAGAAATGTATGATTGTTCACCTTTGACAGAGGACATGAATAATATTGTCGTCCAGATGAATATTCTCTATGCGATGTTCTTAATTTTATATTTCCTGCTCCACAAGAACACATAAAAGGATTAAATGGCTCCATCTCAGGTTTTGAAATTTGTGTGAAGATAAGAGGTTGTGAGGTTGATCAGTGATTTTGAAGGTAAGATCTGGTGGCTTTTGGTGGGATAAGATCTCAAGTTTTCTTTATGTGATATATAAAGCAGATCTGATAGATTTTGGTGGGAAGTTTTGGCGCCAGTATTTTTGGAGGGAAGTTTTGGCGCCATTATTTTTGGAGGGAAGTTTTGGCGCCATCATGTATCACGATACTATATCGATTCATCCGTTTTAACATGTCATGTATAACGACATCATCTTGACTCGTTCGTTTATCATTTCATCCGTTTTAATTTATATAAAAAATTTATAATTAATTTTAAATCATTTTCAATCAATTTAAATATTTTTTAACTAATTTAAATTATTTTTAAATTATTTAAATTTCTTATAACTAATTTAAATTATTTTTAAATTATTTAAATTTTTTGTTACTAATTTAAATTATTTTTAATTTATTTAAACTTTTTATAACTAATTTAATTAATTTTAAAATTATTAAAATTTTTATAATAAATTTAATTTATTTAGTATTAATTAAATATTCTAAACACATTTTAATATACAAAAGATAAAGAAAAAAAAACAAAAAAACAAAAAGGACGACATTTGTCGTACCCTTTTTTTGACCAAAATTTCCCTGAAAACTTAAACAACGCGCCAAATATTTGGCAAATAAAAAACAAAAAGAGACGACAATGTCGTCCCTTTTTGGTCGTCCCAATTTTATATCAATAATTGACACAGATCTGCTTTTCTCTTCTCTCTCAACACTTAGTAAAAAATAAACTTAACCCACCAAACTGCACGTAAAAAACCGAAAAAAAAGCCATAAAAATCCCCAAAAATGGCTATTTTCTTCAATTCGACACCACCAAAACACTACTATCACTCGTAACCATCAATTACACACGCACCACTGTGCACAATTTGTATAATTTTTGTTATTTTGTAACATTTAAAGGTATTTTTTTTTTGTTAAAATTTGGTTTGTTAATTTAATTTCTTTAATTATGGTTTGATTAACTATGGTTTTATGTTGTGTTTGTGTTGGTTAGATGGTCCACCGCAGTAGCAGCTCACCACCGTGAAACACCGTCGCAGCTCCACCACCAACAACTGCACGCAGCAGCCGCAGCTCCACCACCACCACCTTTTGTGTTGGTAAGTGACTTTTTTTTTTTTTTTTTTTTTTTTTAATGTATTTTGGTACGACAATGTCGTCGTAAAAAGTTTTTATTAATTAATTTGGTACGACAATGTGTTTTGGGACGACAATAGTTTGTTTAACTATGGTTTTATGTGTAGTGTTTGAGACAGCCGGGACCGTCGTGGTGTTTGGGACAGCCGGGACCGTCGGGGTGTTTGGGACAGTTTGGGACAACCGGGACTACCTCTTTTTCTCTTTCTCTTTTCTTCACTTCGTGTATTTCAGCCGCGAAATAGGTATATATATATATATATATATAATATATATAATTATAATATATATATATATATATATATATATATATTATATATATACTTTTATTACATCGCAGATAATGTATATACTTTTATTACTTTGTTTAAAATGAAAATGATATGTGATATCGGAAAAAATGTCATGTGATATGTTATTAATTGTCGATAATGAAAATGATACTTTGGTTAGTAATATTGTGATTGTTAAACTTGTGTTACTGTTGTTAGGATTTTAGTGATTAATTTTGGAAATTCCCCGTCCGAATTTAATCATCCTATAGAAAGCCCGTCCGAAATTAATTTATTAGAAATTAATTTCGGAAAGTCCCCTGTTTGGGACTGCTTTTTGAATGTTTTGTCTCATTTAGGATATGGATGCGTATAACTGTTTTACTATTTGAGAGAAATTCGACAGTATTTCCCTTTCACTCCTACGAATATGTCTTTAATGCACATATTTGGGGAGTTGAGGGGAAATGCTGCCGAATTTTTTTCAAATAGTAAATCAGTTATACGCATTCATATATGAGACGACACATTCAAAGAGTGGGTTAGGATTGCCTTCCATAGTTGCACTAGGTAAACAGAACAGCTCATAATTACGCCTTTTCATGTTTGAATATGTATGTATATATATAAATTCATTTTTTTTAATATGTTTTTTTACAACGCAGTCATGACAATTGATAAGAGTTGGACCACTGTATCCAACCGTAATTCCCCAGAATTTTTAAATGGTCTTTTTGCATTCATCGTGCATTGTGAGCCATTGGTAAACCCCATCACAAAAATGATTCATTGCCTATGTGTTCGTTATGGTAACGCTCCAACTAAATTGGGTACGCTCAAAACTCTTGAGTCACACATATCTAAATACGGGTTTGACACACTTTATACCCCTTGGAAATATCACGGTGAACCACTTCCTCCACCCGTAGTACACAACACACCACAACTACCTTCACCTGAACACATGGACATGGATGCATTCTTCCAAGATATTTCTACTAATAATGTCCCAACTCCACCATCTCAAACAACAGTTTCTCAACCAGATCAAACAACAGGTCCTCAACCAGCTCAAACCAGTGATCCTAACATTACTAACAAGTACGAAGAGTTACTTGCTAGGTCCACCCAAAAGTTGTACCCAGGTTGTGATATGACTACATTGGGCTTTACGTCAGAGCTTTCGCACATCAAGGTCTTACATATAATAACTGATGTCGGATTTAACAAGATTCTAGCTCTTTTGCAAAAGGCATGTCCCCCTAGTAAAGGATTCAATTTCCCACCGTCATACTATGAAATCAAGAAGACATACAAAGAAATCGGGTTAGGATACGAATCGATCCATGCTTGTATAAATGATTGATTTTTATTTTGGGGATCAGATGAGAACAAAAGTCTCAATAATTGTCCAATCTGCAACGAGAGTATATGGAAAAACCAAAAGACAAAGGGGAAGAAAGTTGCCAACAAGGTGTTACGTTACTTTCCGTTAAAACCTAGACTACAACGTATGTTCAACACATAAGACATCGCAAAGTGGATGACTTGGCATGCTACTGGCAGTCCCTAAGGAAACGGTAAGATGAATCACGCCGTGTGATGGTCAAGCATGGGAAAATTTTTGACATAATGAAA
>OU343223.1:316629598-316766213 GCA_910596185.1 Chrysanthemum makinoi
ATATCTGCTTGGTCTCCTTGGTGACCCGGTGGAGACTATAATTCAAGAATCCCATTTGCTCATAGTAAAGCACTCTTATCAGATGAAATCTACAAGGTAAAAAGCACAAAATAAAGTATCGAGATGTTTCTTGCACCAAACAACAATTCAATTATATCAGGAAATGAGTTGTACATGTTTACAGTCATGTGAGGATAATTGCCATGGAGAGTACTTGAACGTAGATCCTAACAACAGTTTGTGCATACATGATCTTCAAGTGGTGGCAAAGGTAAAATGGTTAGATTATTAGTATTAGGTAATAATGTTAGCATCCGAATATATATGAAAGATAAATGTAAATAATTTCATATTTTCAATCTGTAGTGTCTTGACAGAATTGACGTTAGCTACATATTAGGTCTTGCATGTGAAAGTCCAAATACCTTGAATTCTTATATGTTCACGAGGGACGTGAGATCTCTTGACAAGGCCTCCGTGAACATGTGGTCGCCACCTCAAGCTAAGAAGCCAGCAGTTTGTCGAGTACGATTCTCTCTTTGGAATAAGATAAATCATTTAAAAATGAGATAAATGGACTTCTTGAAACTATATATCAATAGCCTTTTTTCTTATATATTTGTCTTTTGCTTATGCATATCGCAGACAGCCACTTATTCTTACGCCACCATTTGGGCTAATAGAAGAGATGTGCGAGAAGCTCTTCACATTCGTGAGGTATTCTCAGTTCACATGAGTTCTCATCATGTTTCTTTCGACTATGTCAGTTGATAATTACTCTCATGATCGATTACCAGGAATTTGATAATATCGAGTGGGTGCACTGCAATGATAGTATTACATTTGATTTTGATAAGGAAGAAGTATCTTATACACACAATGTCGTGAGTAGTGTCAACTATCATCAACGTCTTGCTGACAAACATTGTCGAGCTCTTATATACAGGTAATGCCCTTTATTATTCTGCTTCTTCTCATTTATGTGTTGAGAGCAAAAGTTATTCCATAACAGCTTGTTTTTCCCCTTTGTGCTGTACAGTGGAGATCATGACATGGTGGTACCATATTTGGGTACACTAAAATGGATTGGATCACTAAATCTGTCAGTCAAAACTGATTGGAGACCATGGTTCGTTGACAAACAAGTTGCCGGGTTAGTGGCGTTATCACTAATAGCATTAGCTAGCAGCCATGAACTTTTTTCATTAAGATAAATACTTGAAATAGTTATTTATCGGCCTCATGATGCTATATATTTTCTTGCAGATACACATTGAAATACTCGAAAAACAACTACAACTTGACATTTGCTACTGTAAAGGTGAGAAGTCTGCCGCCTACTACAAGTTTTATTTCATTGCAATGCATTTCTCTCGACTAGACGTGCCCTAAGTTACTTGATCCTGATGTTTTACCTTTTTATGTTGTCGAAGGGAGGAGGTCACACAGCTCCAGAGTACAAACCTAAAGAGTGTTTAAGCATGTTTGTGAGGTGGCTTGCAAACGGCACTGTGGATATTCAGCCGTAGTCCATTGATCTTGATGCGTGTTTTTTATGTTGTTAAAATCTATTCGTGTGTTGATTTATATGTATCATTATGAAGTAGAAACATTAACTCGATCACAGCCCCAATGGTTCTGATCTAGGCTTTTTTTCCTCTTTAAAATGTTTACTAATCAATAGTAGAAATTCAAAAATGTCTAATTACACATCAAAAACTGTTGACAAAAGCGACATCGGACTGAAGCAAACCCACAACTAAAATAAAAAATATAATAAAAGATGACACACGGATATAACGTGAAAAACTCCAATAGGGTAAACCACAGGTAAGGAAAGATACATTTCACTATAATGAATATTAAGAGTTACACCTTCTCTATGATTACAAGGATAAACACCTAATCAGGAGATACCAACCAAACTTTCTAATAGACTCGAAAAACTAGGAGAAGTATGTGAAAGTAGAGAATGAGAATGTGATAAAGATCAAAAGGATAGCAGTTAATTAGAGCACACTAGTGACAAGTTATGGATAGATAAATCAAGCCTGGCTTTTGAGACCCAGGAATCTCCTATTGTTTAACAAGAAGAAAGCAAAACCAATTTTCTGAATGAATCCCCAAAACCAGTAATCGACCCTAGTATAGGCAATAAACCAAATTAACATAATTGACTAGTAACTATTAACTAATGACGTTCAGCCCCCTCGAGTCTTGCGCTTGTACACATGGCGCCAACGGTTCATATCATCACCCCTCACCGAAAAACCACCTTGTCCTCAAGGGGAAACTAGGAAACTGGCCTGCTGAATGTGCTAAAGTATCTACCAATTGAGCTTCAGTTGGTGGTACAACCCTTCCATCCATCGAACCTCCCGTTGTTCCCCATCATACGAGTTCCCAACACCGCTCGCTCCATTACTCTCCAATTCCTCGATAGGTAGCAGGCAACTCCGAATGAACCTTCTAATTCCAATCACCTTCTTAAGGCTGGACAAAACATGAAAAACCGGATGAATGGTCGACGTAGGAGCAATTTCAAACCTGTACGCCACCATCAACCGATCCTTTCCATCACCTCATACGGGACCATAGAATCGCTGAGCTAACTTCGATGGCCCCTGCACCACACCCCTTCTATATGGACGTACTTCAAGGTAACCATTTCCCCAACATGCGACCGTAGACCATTACCCCGACCTCCGCTTCCCATCAGCCTGCTCTTTCATCAACTGTTGAGCGTAAAATTGTCTTTTCAGCTCCTCCAACATCTGATCCCCTCTCCTAGTAAATACTGATCCACCTCAAAAGTAAGAGCGGTTCCGCGATCATAAGTAAGCATACTAGGCGGGTCTCGGCCGTATAACACCTTAAAGAGTCGCACGAATAGCCGAGTGATCGAAGTATTATACCAATATCAGCCCACGGCAACCATTTCACACCCATTCCTTCTTCGAAATGCAAAACACAGAGGTATGTCTCCAAGCTACGGTTCACCACTGCCGATTGGCCATCCGTTTGTGGGTGATAAGCCGTCTCCGCTTGAGTGTCGTCCCGATACTTAAAGAGTTCCCTCCAGAGTGGCTAACGAATCCCATCCCATCAGACACGATCGATTTTGGAACCCCATGTAGGCGTATTACCTCGAAGAAACACCGTAGCACGATGCGGCGGTGTAAGGATGCTTTAAAGGCACGAAATGAGCCGACTTGCTCAAACGATCGACAACCACCATTATCACCTTTGATCTGTTGAATTTGGCGCCCATCTGAAATCCATAGTAAGGTCCTCCCAAATTCGTTGTGGCAATGACAGAGGCTGCAATAATCCTGCTGGAGATAGGTTAGAATGCTTGTTTCTTTGACATACCCCGCACTCAGCCACCATCTTAGCCAAATCCCGACGCATCCCAATCCAGTAAAATTCCCGAGATAACCGCTGATACGTCTTTTGAGTACCCTCGTGACCCCCCATGACTCCCCCATGCATTTCACGAAATAATAGGGGAATCAACTCAGATACTTGCGGTAATACCAGTCTCCCGTGATAACGAACCAAACCCTGGTCCAAACTATAGCCGTCCGTCCCATCCTCCCCTAACTCCACTCGTCCCCCGCACTTCAACGATTTCAGGATCGTTCGGATCCCATCTGCTGATCTGATAATCCCACCGATGTCACAGACAACATACCATACTCCATATCCTCCCCACGTCTAGATAACGCATCAGCCGCGCCATTCTCCTCCCGGTCGGTACAAAATCTCAAAATCATACCCTGACAACTTAGAAACCCATCTTTGATGCTCCCCAGGTACTGTTCGCTGCTCCAACAGAAACTTCAAGCTCTTCTGATCTGTGATAACAGTGAACTGACGCCCTAACAAATAAGGCCGCCATTTTTGAACTGCCATCACTATTGCCATCAATTCCCGCTCATATACTGATTTCAGCTGTGCGCGTGGTCCCAAAACTTGGCTGAAGTAAGCAATCGGTTTACCCTCCTGCATCAAAACCGCCCCTAAACCCTGTCCCGAAGCATCAGTTTCCACCGTGAAACATTTCGAGAAATTAGGTAATGCCAAAACCGGCGCTTGGGTCATTGCTCCTTGAAGTTTTCGAAATGCGTTTGTCGCCTCATCTGTCCATATAAAACTGTCTTTTTTTAATAAGTCAGTTAAAACCCGAGCAATCTTCCCATAATCTTTTACAAATTTCCGATAATAACCTGTCAACCCCAGAAACCCTCGCAAGTCCCTAACACTTCGAGGAACTGGCCAATCTGTCATGGCCGAGATCTTTGATGGATCGGCCTGTACCCATCACCGTGTCACATGTGTCCCAAATATTCCACCCTTTTTGCCCAAAAAACACACTTCTTCTGTTACAATACAACTTTCAGCTCGTAGCTCCCAAAAACCACAGACAGATGCTCTTGATGATCCTCCATTGTTTGGCTATAAACAAGGATATCATCAAAAAATACCAACACAAACTTCCGCAAATACGAGCGAAACACCCTGTTCATCAAAGACTGGAAAGTAGAGGGCGCATTAGTCAACCCGAATGGCATTACTAAGAACTCATAATGCCCTTCGTGCGTCCTAAAAGCTGTTTTGGAAATATCCGAGTCTTTCATACGAATCTGATGGTATCCCGATTTCAGATCCAACTTACTGAATACCGTCGCCCCATGTAATTCATCCAGCAACTCATCAATTACGGGTATAGGGAATTTGTCTAGAACCGTTGATTTATTGAGAGCACGATAATCAACGCAAAAACGCCAACCCCTGTCTTTCTTTTTGACTAGCAAAACCGGGCTTGAATACGGGCTAATGCTGGGGCGAATAATCCCCGCCTCTATCATCTCTCCTACCAATCTCTCAATTGCGTCCTTTTGTAGTTGCGGGTAACGGTAGGGTCGCACGTTTATGGGTTCCGTGCCACATTTCAATACAATAGCATGCTCATGGTCCCGCGAGGGAGGTAAACCTGTCGGCATAGAAAACACATCTGAAAAATCGGTTAGTATTTTATCCAAATCCGGATGAACCTGCGATTCAGACATTTCGAGACCACCCAGATTTGCTATAGTAACAATATAGCCCTCGTCAAGATTAGATAACCCCCGTGCCAGAGCCCGTAGGGAGGTTTCCCCACGGTGCAAGCCAGACTCACCGTTCAACGTTACCTGCTCCCCCGCATACTGGAATGTCATGGTTAGTTTTATCCAATTAACCCGGGTTTCTCCCAACTGTCTTAACCATTTCATCCCTAGTATAACATCCGTATTGCCTAGTTCTAATGGATAAAAATCATCCGTAACAACCAGCCCTAGTTGTACTGCACCCCACGACATAAACCGACACTCTTTTCGGATCTCCCGTTCCCCAAAATCACCCTAGTTTCACGAGTCCCGGTAACTTTCAAAGTCAGGGGTTCAACCAATTTAACAGATACAAAATTGCGGGTTGCCCCACTATCGATTAGAACTATCACCTCAAAGCCATGGATGTTACCTCGCAGTTTCATTGTATGAGGATTTGTGATACCTACCAGATTGGACGAAACCTCCACATAGTCCAAATGCGGGTGCTCCTGCTCGTCTTCCCCTGCCTCTTCCTCCTCATCCTCATCCTCGGGAATGATCATCACTCGAAGCGATTTTTCTGGACACCTATGGCCGGGAGCAAACTTTCCGTCACATCGAAAACATAAGCCCTTTGCCTTTTTATCCGCATAATCTGCCTCTGACATACGTTTAAAAGGCGGTTTTCCAGCACCCGCTACCTTGTCCTTCGGTCCATCTCCTGTCAACGCGCTCGAGATACGAGCGATTCCCCCAGTGAAACGTGTGGTCGATTTAGGGGTTGCCCCCTTGTGTGCCTCAACGACCCCATCTGATCGACTCTCATCAATGACTAAGGCTAGTTTCATCGCATGACCCAACCCGGCTGGCTGTTGAGTTCGAACAGCGGTACGCAACTCCTGTTTCAGCCCCTTAATGAAAACCCCCTCAAGTACCTCCTCTTGTAACGCCGGTAATTGAGCAGCCATCCTCTCAAACAAAGTGATGTATTCCCGGACTGTCCCCATTTGACTAATGGCAAAAAACTGTTCATGTAAACTTCCCGCCTGCGAGGGTTGGAAACGAGAAAGCAAACGCTGTTTTAGCTCTTCCCAACTACGAAACGGTTTCCTGCTATCACTCCATCGAAACCAAGATAACGCTGGACCCTCTAAACACATCATGGCGGCTCTAAGTCTCTCCAAAGTAGTTTGTAACGCTTGAATATCGAAAAACCGCTCAGCCTGGTATACCCATTCATAAACATCATCCCCATTACACAAAGGCATCTTGAGTTTTCGCAAACGATAATCAGTCCCTGTTCCCCACCCCCGTTCGTGTCCGTGAACTAGACGTGGTGGCGTCATCCGCGTGTTCCCTGATAATCCTCCTCCTGAATTTCCCAAAGACAAGTCCTCAAAATTGTGAAACGATCCTTCCCTATTCACTGGTGGTCCGTGATTACGGTTACTCTCTTGTTCCCCCGTTGAGAACGGACCAGAAAATATCGACCCCATTGGGATGGGAAACCCTTGAGAGTCGAAGGAGAGGCCAGAAAAACTAGTATAGGCCACCGTGGAAGGTTGTGTAGAGTGGTGTGGTGGCTGATAAACTAGCGGTTGGGTGAAGGTAAAGTTGTTGTAGGATGTGGTCGGAAGTGGAAGGGTAGGTGGCGGTGGTTGATGGAGCGGCGGTAGGGTGGTCGGCTTAGGGTGGTCGGTGGGTGTGGTTATCGGCGGCTTTAGGGTTTTGATAGCATTCATGATTTCAGCGAATTGTCGATCCGCTTCAACCTTGTTTTTGTCAATCGTTTCTTGCAACAAAGCCCGTTGTTCCGCTGCCTCTGAATTGATTGTGGCCTGATCGATCTTGTATTGTTCCAGATTCGCCTCTAAATCGGTTATCTTTGTCATCGTGAATCAATAATTCCTCACAGGTGGTTGGATTAGGGCTCTGATACCAATTTGATAAAGATCAAAAGGATAGCAGTTAATTAGAGCACACTAGTGACAAGTTATGGATAGATAAATCAAGCCTGGCTTTTGAGACCCAGGAATCTCCTATTGTTTAACAAGAAGAAAGCAAAACCAATTTTCTGAATGAATCCCCAAAACCAGTAATCGACCCTAGTATAGGCAATAAACCAAATTAACATAATTGACTAGTAACTATTAACTAATGACGTTCAGCCCCCTCGAGTCTTGCGCTTGTACACATGCCCAGCGGTTGTTCATATCAGAATGGGATGCAAAACGGAGCATCATCATTTCCTTTTATAGGAGGTTTGTAGCCCAACTTGCATGAACACTTGTAGTTCAACTTGCATAGGATTCCCTCAGATACAATGTATCTTAGCAATTTACATGACCACTTGTATTTCAAATTGCAAAGGATGCATGCATATTTATTTTATAAATCTCTCACTTGAAGATTAAATTGAGGCTCAATCAATCTTCACAACGTTTTTCTTCCTTGCACTACCATGTTGCTTACGTTTTCGCTAGGCCCCATGAGGATCGACACCATATAAACTTGTCATAGTTGATTGCTTTCGTCAGATAATCTGCCATGTTATCATCAATATGAATTTTCTGCATATCCACGGTTCCTTCTTCAACTTTCTCACGAACGAAGTGATACTGAACTCGTATATGCTTTGTCTTAGAATGAAATGCTGGATTCCTTGCTAGATACAAGGCGCTCTCAATCTCTCATAGTCACAAAATAGAGTAATTTTCTCTTGTTCGTGTCCGAGCTCTTCCAACAACATCTTCAACCATACGGCTTCTTTGCTGGCTTGAGCAGCTGCAACATATTCTGCTTCCTTCATTGACATAGCCACAACTGACTGCATTTTTGAGACCCAGCTTACTGTTCTGCCAGAAAGTGTAAACGCATACCGGTGGTTAATTTACTTCCGTCAAGATCACCTGCATAATCAGAATCAACATATCCCCTGACAGTTAAACCCGATTCCCCATAACATAATGCAACATCTAAGGTTCCTTTAATATATCTAAAGATCCTCTTCACAGCTTCCCAATTATCTCTACCAGGTTCTGCCATGTACTGACTCACTACTCCCACTGCATGTGCAATGTCTAGTCTTGTACAAATCAATTAAACTTCCCATTGCTGATGCATACGGTACTCGAGACATTTCCATCCTCTCTTCTTCATTTCTAGGTCTCATCTTGGAGGATAACTTGACGTTAGTAGGAAACCGGGTTGATATTGGCTTACAATCTTGCATATTGAACCTTTGCAACATTTTCCTCACATAATTTTTCTGTGAAAGCCAAAATTTTCTACTAAGTATCTCTATGAATTTGCATCCCTAAAATCTTGTTTGCGGGTCCAAGGTCTTTCATTCCCTAGTGAGTTGTGCCTTCAGTTTACTGATACGATCTTTGTTGGGGCCTGCGACCAACATGTCGTCCACATATAACAGCAAGATAACAAAATCATTATCTCCAAACCTCTTGTAATATGCACAAGGGTCTGCGTATACTCTGTTATATCCATGGCCAATGATGAAAGAATCAAATCTCTTGTACCAACACTGCGGCGCCTGCTTTAAACCGTACAGAGATTTGTTTAACTTGCAAACCAAGTTCTCTTTTCCTTTTTGTTTAAAACCTTCAGGCTGGAGCATGTAAATTTCCTCCTCAAGATTTCCATGAAGAAATGCAGTTTTCACATCTAGCTGTTCTAGATGTAAATCATACGTTGCACATATTGCCAGAACCACTCGAACAGTTGTCATTCGAACCACAGGGGAAAATATTTCATTGAAGTCAACTCCCTCTTTCTGAGCATATCCTTTGACTACCAATCTTTCACGATACCTCTCCACCTGGTCATCACGTTCCTCTTGATCTTGTACACCCATTTGTTTCCAATGGGTTTTCTACCTGCTGGTAGTGGCATCAGTTCCCAAGTTTTATTCTTATGAAGAGCTTCAATTTCTTCTTGCATCGCTGTCATCCAGAATGTTGAATCTGAATTATTCAGTGCTTCTTGAAGAGTTGATGGCTCTCTTTCCTCTGTGAGAAGATAGTATACAATGTTGCCCTCCATAACATAATCTGAGTGCCACACCGAACGTTTTCTTTCAAGATTAAGAGTACGATTCATTGGAGTTTGAGACTCGGTTGTCTCATTCACCTCGTGTTGTGGCACGAATTCAAAAGAATCACTCGACTGGAATTGCTTTTCCACCTGTATTGATGTAGTTTCTCTTGTAGTGCTATCACCTTCATTTTCTTGAATTTTGTTTTTCATAAAGACAACATCTCTGCTGACGATTACTTTATGGGCAGTGAGGTCCCACAAGCGATACCCCTTTACTCCGTTAGCGTACCCCAAGAACAAGCACTTTCTGGATTTCGGATCCAGCTTTGTAATTTCTTGGGAGTTGTACATTACGTACACAGGACTTCTAAATATATGAAGGTCTGAGTAGTTGAACGGCTTTCTCGTCCACATCTCCAGCGGTGTCTTCAACTCAACTGCAGTTGAAGGTGATTGATTTATCACATAACAGGCGGTATTGATTGCTTCTGCCCAGAACGATTTTTCCAAGCTTGCAGGTGTCAACATTTCTCTTGCTCTTTCCAACATGGTTCTGTTCATCCACTCTGCCACTCCATTCTGTTGAGGAGTGTATGCTGTAGTGAACTGCCTTTTGATTCCTTCATGCCTGCAAAAGGTATCAAATTCATCACTAGTGTATTCGCCTCCATTATCTGTCCTCAAACACATGATCTTTTTTCCAAAATCAAGCTCAACCCGCACTTTGTAAACATTGAAAACTTCAAGCACACCAGACTTCTTCTTGATTGGGTACACCCAACATCTCTTGGAAAAGTCATCAATGAAGGATACAAAAAACCTTGCTCCTCCCAGGGATAGAATCGGTGCTTGCCATACATCAGAGTGAACCAATATTAGAACATAGACACTTCTAGAATTTGATGTCTTGAATTTTAGGCGATGCTGCTTGCTGATAACACAATGCTCACAGAAAGGTAAAGAAACCTTTGTGAGGCCAGGAATTAATTTCCTTTTAACAAGAATCTTCATTCCTTGTTCTGAAATATGTCCAAGCTTCTTATGTCGTGTTACTGCAACTCTATGACTTGGACTATGTGAAGCAACAGATGCTTCCCCCTCCTTCATTATCTCTCTCTTTAGTTGGTATAAGTTTGCAGCCACCTTTTCACCTTTCATAAGTATAAGTGCGCCTTTTATAACTTTCATGATCTTGTTTTGTATTTCAATCTTACAACCAAGATCATCCAATTGTCCCAGAGACAATAGATTCTTTCTCAGGCCCTCCACGTATCGCACATCCCGAATAGTACGAACTGTACCATCATGCACCTTCACCATGATATTTCCAATTCCAATGATCTTTAGTTCATGATCATTGCAACTATACACATATCCGCCTCCAGAGATAGGTTTATATTGATGAAACCATTCTCTTCTTGCGGTTATATGAAAAGTAGCTCCCATATCTGTAACACCCCGCCTTTTCGGAGCATTAAAAACCTCAAATTTACCTTATATCAGCGGAAGCTTCTACTCATAGTCAATCTCAAATAATCTTGATTCCTAAGCGCTCATCCGGTTGCACAAATTTTAAAAGAGTTTTGGATCATCCAAAGGCCTAGTGAGAATTCATGGTTTTCACGTATAAAACAATTCTTATAATATCAAACACTTTTCCAATAACATCAAACTTGTAAAACAATCATGCAATTTGCTCAAATATCATTTAATTACTATTCAAGTGACCACATATTCTCAATACTTATCAACAGTTAACAAAATCAACGATTCAACACATATCACCAAACCATATAAACCAACTATTCATTATTTTCCATTCGTTCAACGGTTCAACTTTCTTTATTTCTCAACGGTTCCAACTTTTTTTATTTCCACGATTCACAATTCAACATTTATACGGTTCACGATTTATAATCCAACATTTATATATCTCTACATGTACATATAGCATATTTCTCAACATTCGCTTATTATCGAAGAATCCAAACACGTAGCAAATAACGATCATTTAAACAAGTTTGCATGATACTATTTCGAATAAAGTGCAACCTAATTTAAAAAGCACGTGAAAACTCACCTGAATGCTCAGAATTACAGTTCACTTTAGGCAAAAAAAAACGTCACCCTTTCTTCAATGAATCTACATAGATTAAGGTTCGTATGATAAATATCTCAAAGTTTAGGGTTTGCATGCGCCAATATCTAAAAATGAGGGTTAAAAGTGAAAATTCATATAAATACTAACATGAAAATGTAGTAAACCATTCGTATAGTAGCAAAGTATTTCATTTTGTTTAGTTATACTATTATCCCGACATGCCAACTTCAACCTCGATCGCGGTTCAAACGGCTAACATCTACGACCAAGTAAAAATGTATTATGATTAACCCCCGGCTTGACTTCCCTGACACGCTTTCAAGATACAACTTGACTCAATCGATTTTCCCGCGATCGCTCTCAAACTTACCCTCAAGACCATGTTTTAGTACATTCTTATGTTCACTTGATTCTTTTACTGGTTTAATGCTACATATATCAATGCACATGCGAATACAATTTATCAAAGACTCCATGCATGTAATCTATACTCACACATACAAATGTCAAGACCCAAAACCTACATATACAATAACAGCATGTGCACCAAAACAGGACCCAACTTATTCGAACCCTTTCGCAATATTTATACTAGTTAAATATGATTTGACGTTAAGACAAACAGAACATGATAATATTAAGAATTGCGCATGAAAATCTAGGCCAAAACACAAAACAGATTTACATTACGCATGCATGGTCCCATGATTCATTCGACATATATGAGGCTTTATTTATGATTTCATGTAGACTAAAACTTGATTATCTTAGTTTAGTATCAATGGTTTAAGAAACATGTTTTGCAAGTGATACCAAGCATGCGCATGGCTGAATATATGGGGGTCAAAAACAGGTTATTGGTCGAGAACACGAGAGTCGAAAATAGGTTTAAAGGGCTTCATATGGGTTGACTTAAATGGTTCAAAACAGGAGCATGCACGGGTCGAATTATATATGTTCATTACATTCAATAATTTACGTGATTCTAATACATGATTCCATTCGACAATTTTTAGTTTAATACGAAAATAATAATGTGACTATGGCATACAAGAGGGTCGAAAACAGATTCAATGAGGAGAATACGAGTGGGTCGAAATGCATGCATGACCTACTTGATATTTGTATGTTTCTTGCTCTGACATCATGCGACTAGATAACTGTTTAAGTGGTTGGTTTCATTAGTATTCAAGTATGCAAGTGGATTGAATCATGTACAAATACCATTCTTTATATTATGTTATCATAACACCTTATGAGATGAAGGGTTACTGATTGCATGCATTCTTGTGACTCCTCATTAACGACAGAATAAGAAACAAAGAAGAAAGTTTGAATGTAGTCTTGAGGATGCAAACCTTTGTAGTGAACGAACAGCAGGAAGGGAACAAAGAACCATCGAATCGACTCTCGCGATCACAAACACCTTTCTGTTGCTTTGGTCGAATGGAGAAGGAAGGATATCACAGCTTGTCGTCACTTTATTGCTAGGGTTTTGTTTGAGATAATATGGTAGATTTAATATGATAGTGAGATCCTAAACTTTTGGGATTTGGCGTGTGAGAAGGGCCGAACAAAGGGGCAATTAGGAGACCAAAAATCATGTCATTTATTTAGTTACCATAATATTATTGTTACACATTTTATTTAATTATCAACATGTACATTACTAGTCCAAGCAACATTTGATGTGTTATATGTATACTTTTATTTGTAAATTAAAATAAGTGTTATTATTATTCCAAGTGTTTCAAATAAATTTATTATCAATAGTACTTATCGGAAAATCGAGCATAGTTTTATTTTACGGATTATAACTCGAGGGTAGAATAGTCTTTCAACGTGTCCACGGTTTTTAGGGTTTTACAATATCGAACAACCATACATCTACAAATCTCTTTCTGCCTTTATTTACAGCCGCTTCTTCACAACACAGAACATTACCATCTTCTGAAGTGCTAGCGAAATTTCCCTGAGGAATAAAGGTATTTGAACCCCGACAATCTTTCTTAAAGTGACCCGGCTTGCCACATTTGTAGCATTTAAAAGTCTTCTTCCTTCCTCTTTTAGGTTTACAAGGATTGTGACTTCCACTGAAGCCAGGTTCCGTTGACCTCCCTCTTGTCCCCACCAAAGCCTCCACCTGTTTTGAACTGGTTTGTCTGTCCTCCCTATTGTTACGCCTATTTTCTTCTTCCAGAATAGCGGCTGCAACATCATCGAAGACTAGATAGTCTGAAAGAACATTACTGATTAAGTTGATTATGAGTTGGTCATATGAGTCACGTAAAATTTGAAGTAGAATTTCAGCACTCTTGTGGCTCTATTTTACAACTCAAAGACGTGAGTTGAGAAAATAGAGTATTCAGGTTATTAACGTGCTCAATCACTGAAGTAGATTCCGTCATGCGAGGAGCATAAAATTTCCTCTTAAGAATTTTTTTATTGTGGAGCGATCTTGCCTCGTACAGTCGAGCAAGATGATCCCAAATATCCTTTGCAGCCTTCTTCTCCTCTATGCTTGACAAAACTCCATCTGCTAGCGCCATATGAAGATTTGCAATAGCATTTCCGTCCATCTTGTCCCATTTACTGTCATCCGTGACCTCAGTTGGTCTTTCGTCAATGGCCGCTAAACATTTATCTTTTCTAAGGATAACCTTCATCTTTAATTTCCACAACGAGAAATTATTCCCATTGAATTTTTCAATTTTAAATTCACCGCCATTGCTACAATCACAATCTGCTTTTCAACAAAACTATTATTTGTTAATAATAGTAACGAACACCTTTTGAGTGAGTATAATCTTACTTATCTTTTGATGTGGAGGGTCCACCAATTAGTGGCAACCACAGAGCATATGATAAATAATTATACACACACCCAACCTTAGCTCTTGATACCACTTGTTGATAAAAGCGACACTGGACTGAAGCAAATCACAACTAAAATAAGAAATATAATAAAAGATGACACACGGATATAACGTGAAAAACCCCAATAGGGTAAAAACCACGGGCAAAGAAAGATACGTTTCAATATGATGAATATTAGGAGTTACACATTTTCTCTGATTATAAGGATAAACACCTAATCAGGAGATACCAACTAAACTCTCTAATAGACTTAATAAACTAGGAGAAGTATGTGAAAATAAAGAATGAGAATGGGATGCAAAAACTGAGCAAGCATCATTGCCTTTTATAGGCGTTTGTAGCCCAACTTGCATGACTTGTAGTTCAACTTGCAAAGGATTCCATTAGATACAATGCATTTTAGCAATTTACATGACCACTTGTAGTTCAAACTTGCAAAGGATGCATGCATTTTTATTTTAACAAAAACGGCTAACTAACTAAGAATTGATTACTCTTTCAGAATAGCTAACTACCGAATGATAACACCAACATATGGGTCGTACCTTGAAATTGTTAAAACTTATGAGCTTTTAAGGTTTTAATTTGACAACTTTATTTTATGTTCTTTTTGAAAGGCAATTATAAATATTATACGAATACATGCGCATAGCGGTGAAAGGTATATAATACCGTCAACTTGTTTGTGTGTATTTATTTTATTATTTTTTGTAGTTCATTAAAATAGTCAATATAGATATATAATCCATAAACGCCTCACAAATCATAAAATGTTCTACACATGAGCAAATCATAACTCCTGTTTACTAGTCTATAGGGTTCTATGGTATCACAATAAACATATAAACCAACCAAACACCATAACATATATTATGTTCACCGTGCATATAAATTCTCCGAAATCAAGAAACACTCATACAGAAGTTGCATAACATCATTTTCAAAATAATATCTCATTTTTAAATGATAATATCTAAAAAATGAGCCTTATTAAAAATTTAATATTAATAGTTAAGTAAAAGTATCTAAAATATTATTATTTCTCTTTAGGGTTATTATACAAAAAAGTCACTAAAGTTTGCGAGAAATTTGTCCTAAGTCACTATAGTTTAAAAGTTGTCATTCAGGTTACTCAACTTATTGTGACCGGTTATATTTGTTACTCTTGTTTTAGTAACCTAGAATTACCGGTAATAATACTACGTGGCAAATATTTTATATTTCATTTATATTAAAAAAATGAATTAATATACAAATAAGTTACTAAAGTTTGTCAAAATGTTCATTTAAGTTACTATACGTTTACATTCTTTTACATTTAAGTTAATATACAAATAAGTTGCTAAAATTGTGTATATTTTTATACGCTTTTTTACAACAACTTTTTGGACGTTATTATACGTTTACATTCTTTTACATTTTTGTCTGTTTTTGCACCTTTTTTTACAATTTTGCACACATTTGTATTTTTTATTTTTATTTATTTTTATTTTTTTTACATAATTGGACGTTATTAGACTTTTTTGGAAGTAATTTTTTGTTTTGATATGTTTTCATACGTTATTATACATTTTTGAATGTTATTATACGTTTTTGGATGTTATTATACGTTTTCTTACATTTTATACGTAAAAACGTATAAAACATACAAACGTTTTAAAGAAGATAAAACGTATAGAACATAAAACCATATAAAACATACAAATGTATGAAAATGAACGAAAATGAACAAAACCATACAGTAATGTATGAAAACGTAAAAAGGTATAGAGAAAACGTACACACACATATAAAAACGGATAAATACATACAAAAACGTACAAAAATGGACAAACATATATACAAAAATGTACAAAACGTAAAAAAGGTACGACAAAAGAAATGCATACACAAACGTATAAAAACGGATAGAAACGTAAAAAAAATATACGAAAATATACAAAAACGTACGAAAATGGAGAAAAACGTAAAAAAGAACGACAACAAAGAAAACGTACACAACGTATAAATACGTATAAAAACGTACGAAAATGGAGAAAAACGTAAAAAATACGAAAACAGATAAAACATACATAAATGTATAAAAACGGATAGTAACTTTTTTAAAAAGTTCAGTAACCTATTTAATAAACCCCGTGAACTATAGTAACTTGCTTGTAACATCTCAAACTATAGTGATGACGTGGACAGAGAACCGTAAATCATCCGGTTGCCCACCCTCGTAGTAACAAGAATGTCACTTTTTAAACGTTGAGTAACCCATATAATAAACCCGTTAACTTGAGTAACCTGAATGACAACTTTTAAACTATAGTGACTTAGGACAAATTTCCCGCAAACTTTAGTGACTTTTTTGTATAATAACCCTTCTCTTTATGCCAAAGTTTTGGTTTATCAGTATTAGGGGTGAGCAACGTGTCAAAACCGACCTGACCCGATAGAAATCGATTCGACACGAAAACTGAAAAAGGCAAAAACTCAAATCGGGAAATATATATCAAACCGAAACCGAACCGAATAACTCGGTTCGGGTCGATTTTCAGGTTCGGGTCGATTTTCAGGTTTCGAACCGAAAAACTGAATCAAACTGAAACTGAACTGAAATCGAACAAAATAAACAACACCTGAAACCGAACCGAAAATAGTTGGTTCGATTCAGTTCGGTTTCGGTTGATTTGTTTGTTCGGATCGATTTTCGGATGAATTTGCTCAGCCCTAATAAGTATGGTTAGCAAGAAAAATGGACCCATAATCATAAGTGGTTTATCTCTTTACTTTTATTATTGCATTATACTATTACTTGTGATGTGGTTTGATGTTCATGATTATGTGACAACTTGTTTTACTATACTTTATATTGGTCACAAACAATAATTGAAACTTTTATATTATAACAAGCTTCATAAGCTATTTGATACTAAAGATCTAAAGTTTTTTTAAATGGTAACGTATTCCCCCCCCCCCCCCCTCTACGTTTTCACACTTTGTATAAAAAAATGTCTAAACTCGGGTTACCCATCCCAAGCTTTTTTTAGATAAACCCACTAATACCTAGTACAAAAATCTAATCTAAGTGGAGTATCCAAATGCATATTCTCTAATGTCCACCTAGCTGTCGTCACACATTCTTGTTAACCCTGAGGTCCTGCAACGGAATAAAAAAAATGCAACTGAGCTAATTAACCGATTCGCGGTTGTAGATCACAAATAACAATAACCCTGAGTGCCTGCCACGGAAGAAAAGAAAACGCGGCTAAGCTAATTGACCGGTGCACGAATGTAGATCACAAATAACAATTACAACAATGTAATATAAAAGAATAAATACGGAATATAAAGATCGTTTTTAATTTCAAAAGATAATTCCCCATCATATCATTACCTCAACATACTAGTCAAAGAAATATAAGGCTGAAAAAAAAGGTTTATGATTTTTAATCCGAGTATCTTACATCATATCATATCAAATGCACTTTCACGTGCTAAAATTATATCGTATCATAAATCATATTACAAATCATAGTGATACACTAATCGCGACTCCGGTGCATCTAAAATTGACGGAAGGTGTGTATGCACTACACTACTCGACCGCATGATCACATCAGATCATAAATATATCATATCATAACATAACCTAGGATGCATCCATAAACGCCTCCCAAATCATAAAATGTTCTACACATGAGCAAATCATAACTCGGTTCTATGGTAGCACAATGAACATATAAAGCAACCAAACACCATAGCATATATTATGTTCACCGTGCATATAAGTCTTAAAGGAAAGGAAATCAAGAAAAGCTCGTATAGAAGTTGCATAACATGATTTTCAAAAAAAAATTTTCATTTTTAAATGATAATATCTAAAAAATGAGCCTTATTAAATATTTAATAATTAATAGTTAAGTAAAAGTATTTAAAATATTATTATTATTATTTATGCCAAAGTTTTGGTTTATCAGTAATTTAGGGGTGAGTATCGGGTCAAAATCGACCGCACTTGATAGAAACCGATCCGTCCCGAAAACTGAAAAAGGCAAAAACTCAAACCGGGAAATATATATCAAAATCGAAACCGAACTGAAAAAGATCAGTTCAGTTTGGTCCGGTTTCGGTCTGGTTTCAATTAATTTGTTGGTTCGGGTCGATTTTCGGATGAATTTGCTCAGCCCTAATAAGTATGGTTAGCAAGAAAAATGGACCCAGAAATCCGAAATGAATGTGAATAATTAGAGTAGAATTTAAAGTAAAAGAAGAATATATGGGCAATTGCATATATACTCACTAAAACTTGTATATTTGTATATTTATCTAAAACATGCTTAACTTGCATTGTACATCATGCATTAAAAACTTGTATTTTGAGAAAATATGCAATTTTTTAAGTTTTAGTTGGTATATATGCAATTCTTTCCTGAGAATATATTATCATGGATGTGCTTCAAACAATGTATGTGTTTAGCACTAGGGAATACTTCTGCTAATGCTGGAATGATACCCTGCACAAATAAACATCAATTCCTTACTAATAAAACTTGCATTTAACGAAAATACAAGTGAATCTAATCAACTAAATGGTAAAATCACCTTTTGCCTGTCGCTGATAAAAGTGTAGTTTGAGTTTGGTTGCAAGTCAAGATAATCTCTTACACATTCAAGAAACCAAATCCATAAGTCTTTGCTTTCAGCTTCTGCAACCGCGTAGGCTACAGGGTATATTCCATCGTTGCTGTCTATACCGACTGCTGTAAGAAGCTGGCCAGGATAAGGACCCCTCATAAAAGCACCATCTAACCCCAACAACTCTCTTTGACAAGCTTTATATCCTTCCTTCAAAGCGCCTAAGCATACATACATTCTCTTGAAAACTCTGGTTGGACTTGTTGCATCTGTTGCAGTTTGTACACTTATCCTAACTGTTGTATATGGGTTAGTTTTCTGCAAATCTTCAACATAGTCTCTTAAAAGGGAGTGTTGCTGCTTATGATCACCCCTAATCTCATTTTCTGCCTTGTTTTTTGCCCTTAATGCTTTTTGCATAGACACCTAAACTTCAAACTGTTTACTGAGCTGATCTTGAACAACCCTGATTGGAATATCTGGATTAACTTGAACTTGGTCAACTATTTGCTTCGAAAGAAACTTGTAGTCATAAGCTTTAATGTCTCTTGATTGCAAACATTTGTGTTCATCCCTGTAAGTTCGAACAATCCATACATCTTTATCTGTATTTTTGGCTACATACAACAACCATGGACAATCTGTTGCTTGCTCCTTGCGTGTTCGCAAATATACATCCCTACCAAGGCCTCTAGTTATCGGACCATTTTTCCTCTTTGGGGCTTTTCCCAGCCCTGAACCTTCGGTTATTCCACAAACAGGTATTTGTCCAAGACATGTAACTCTAATTCTCTGTTTGTCATTCTTAATTAGTTGCAATTTCCTCCTAGTCTTTATTGAAAGCAGGTAGATCCTATCTTTCACTTCTTTTGCAGTTACAAAACTTTGACCACAGAAAAAAAAGATTTCGTCATTCGTTTGTGCTGCCTCACTTAACTTTTGTTTCTTGTATGCCCTCAATTTGTTCCTCCTGATAACATAGTCATCCTCATTCTTAGAACCACTTGCAAAATCATTATCATCTAGCAAATCCAACTCATTTTTCTTAAAAATCATTGTGGTAGCTAGTGGTGGTACCTATAGATGGTAAATTTGTAGTCTCGGTCACTTTGAACATATTAACATCAAAATCAGGCTCCTCAAAAGTATTAGCCTCATCAACAACTGTGTTTCCATCACCATTGTTCTCAATATCATCATCGTCACTCATATAAGTGTTTGTCTCACTCACATTGTCATCACTTACAGCTTCATCGATTTCACTAACCTACACAGATTTACCTTTTTGGATATGATCCACAGGATTACATGTTTCCTCCTCATGATGACCTAACTCTTGATCATTTTGAGATACCTCTTCAGGACTATCTATTTGGATATGCTCAACATGTTTATCTATATGCTGGTTGACATCACCTACAACATCTTCAAAGACAGACCTCTACAGTTGGAAACAAGGGTTGTGTTTCTGGCATCTGACTAGATTGTACCAAAGTATTGACTTCTAAAGGTTGATGTATAACCTCACATATATCCTCTACCACTGACTTATTAACAATGTTTTCTAAGAACAATTTCTTTGAGCAATATGAAACAATAGCAAGAGCTGCCTTTTTCTTTGTTGCATCCACATCAGCAATAACTGTCCTAATTGACTTTGGTGACATTTGATCAACGTACAATGTTGTCTTACCATTTTCAACATAAACCTCTATCATCTTATGGTCATCAACAAGATCTTTCAATATTTCTAAATTAGCACTCTCACTTAAGCTATACAGACCATCATCTAAATTACTACCAGGCTTAACAAAGTAATAGTAATTTTTTGAACCAAGCTCATAACCCAATTCATACATAAGAACATCCAACTCTTCAACTGACACACTATCAACATCAACCAAATCAACTAAACTTTCCATACCTCCAACGTATATTCTACCATGCCAGTATTTAAAGACACCATTGTGATGAACCCTCATACTAAACATATTAGATTTACCACCTGAAAACATGTCAATATATGTTTAAATAATTCTAAAAACTTAATTGGGAAACAATAAATACCACAATTACAAATTCCAATGACTGTAATAAAAAAAAAAAAACATTACCGTATTTCTTCTTAGCAGAGTCGTATAGGACGGTATCATCAACTGGATAACCTGGCTGTCTTCTTACTTTCCATAGAGTAAAGTCCATGTTTCGGTTTTATGATTGATAAAAAGGGGTTTTGTGACATGCAATTAGGGTTTGTGAATTCTGATAATTGTTGTAACGAAAGTTTTGGGACGAATGATAATACAGACTATGTGTTTATTGGGGCGGGAAGAGGGTTACATTACATGTGGCAATAATTAGGAAATTTTTAATTGAAATTTGGAAATGACAAAAGTGCCCTTGGACTAAAGACAAATCTTATGCCAGAAGATGTCCTTGACTAACGGCAAAATGGTCAAAGGACTTGTAGCGAGTATAAACCTTGAAATAGGGACCCCGACGATGAAAAGGGCGAGTTTTGTCCCATCGCGATGCGTCGTGCCAACTATAGGGACCAACGGTGTATTTTAGTCTACATTAAAGTTATGTACTATTATGTGAACTTATTTGACGATGTGTGCTTGAATATAAACTATAACATTTTGGGTAATGGGTTGTAAACACACAAGTTGCAAGTTTTGTATGGGCGGAACTTGGAACTGAGTGGATTTGCAATGCCTTTGCTGCATGAACGTTCTTTAAAAGTTTTTCATGATAACACAAGCTCTATGAACTCACTCAACCTTTGTGTTGACACTTTTAGCATGTTTTATCTCAGGTATTTAGCATATCATCATGGCTTGCATGAAGTCGTTGAGTTGACGCGTCTCACATGGATTTTATGCACTTAACTATCGTTTGATTGTAACAAACTCATGTTGGTACTTTTGGAAATCTTTTGAGACCTATATTTTGTAAACTCTGAATGTTTTAATAAATCAAACGATGTATTTTCAAAACGACACTTTAGGTCGTTCAGTATAACTGTAACTGTGATGCTATGGCAGTCATCCCCGTGTATTCTATTCCGCTGCAAAACAGGTAATTTGGGGGTGTGACAAATACCTAGTACACAAATCTAATCTAAGTGGAGTCTCCAAATGCACAGTCTCTAATGTCCACTTAGCTGTCGTCACGCATCCTTGTTAACCCTGAGGGCCTGCCACAGAATAAAAGAAAACGCAGCTAGGCTAATTAACCGGTGCGCGAATGTAAATCACAAATAACAATAACCCTGAGTTCCTGCCACGGAAGAAAAGAAAAAGCGGCTGAGATAATTGACCGGTGCACAAATGTAGATCACAAATAACAATTACAACAATGTAATATAAAAGAAAAAATATGAAATATAAAGATCGTTTTTAATTTCAAAAGATAATTCCCCATCATATCATTACCTCAACACGGTAGTCAAAGAAATATAAGGCTGAAAAAAAAGGTTTATGATTTTTATACCGAGTATCTTAGATCATATCATATCAAATGCAATCTCACGTGCTTAAATCATAACGTATCACAAATCATAGTGATACACTAATCGCGACTCCGGTGCATCTAAAATCGATGGAAGGTATAACACCCCCAATCTCGTAATACGCAGCGAAATTCAAACTGGGTATTACTTCATGGCACAATAGTCATAACAATAGAAAACAAACTCTAATGGAGTAGTTTTAAAAGATTTATCATTCGATTTATATAAATATCAGAGTTTACAAAAATGAGGTCCCAGTAGTTTCACGATTTACAAAATACATTAAATGGGTTTTCGAATGATAATAAAATTTATAGCCTTCTTGAGTATTCGTGCTCCTCCGTGCCAGCCTCGTACAATATGGACCTGAAGTACAAGCTTAAAACTGTCAACACAAAGGTTAAGTGAAATTCATAGAGTTTGTTTGATGGTTGAACACATTATGTTTGTAGTGTGAGCTATAGACTCACACCAATGGTTTGAAAACAAAACAGTTAATACTAGACTAAGCATCATGCAATCAAGGCGTTAACATGCTCCAAAATTAATTGGTGAAAATGTCGGTACGAGCCCTAACAGGTAAAAATTTCCGTTTTTACCGAATGTTACTCAAATATAGTGCGTTTGTTTGCCTACCCGGTCAACACAAACGGGGTTCGTCAATCCCAATAGATCTATTCACAATATTCACGCCCACTCTTACTAGTGATTAATGATTCATGATTTAGGGACTTAAGTTTGAAAAATGCAGTAACTTAGTGCTAATAAAACAATCAGATAAGTGTACATTTTGAAAGAAATGTGTTCGGTTTAAAATAAAGCATGTATCTCCCCCAAGGGTTTGTAAAACAATTAAGTAATAGAAAGTGGGGCTATGAACTTACTATAGTGATCAGCAGCGGAGTGTAACGATATATTGTATGTCAACAATAGAGTATGGCAAGACCACGATCTTTAACGATTACCTAAGAAAGCATAGTATTCGTGTTTTAGTATAATGTACGATATAAGTGTACAAGTATATGTAGTTTGTTGGCTTATGATGTTGTACATGAATACTTAGGTTAAAGTATTCCTTAAATGTTGTTTCGCTTATAGCCCTTTTATAAATAACCTCGTACCATTGTTCAGGCTATCAAAATCAAGAGGTCGTGAAGTAGTTTAACATGTCATATGGTCATTTACTTAGTTTGTCAAAGTCTAGTGAACAAGTTTTAAAAACAAGTTTCGGTCATTAGACTTATACTAGCCGCTTGGCTAAGTTATGGTTAAGCAATAATAATAAAGACCATATTAAGGATGTGTCTAAGTTAGACAACCTCAAGAAAACAATCTTGACTTAATCTTGGCTTTATATTAGCCTCAAATAATTAATATATCTCTTAAAGTTTCTCACTAAGGTTGTGTTCTAGTCAACAACATGTCAGTTTAGTTTTTGTAGTTTTTAGCATGTTCTGTTCACTTTCTGCTTATGTGCACCTGAGTTTTTGTAAAAAAAATCATTTTGAGCAACTTCCGTGTTTTACACTTTTGCTGATTCAGACCAGAAAATGGTCAAAATCGTGATTTAAAATCGTATCTGTAAGCTTTTGTTCCAACACTATATTTTCATCTAGTAAAACTTAACTAGGCATAACTTTTTAACCACAAGTTCTTTTTAAGTGATTCAAAAGCCCAAGTTCATATTTTCATATTTTCTAACAGATTTTTAAGCTTAATTAAGTCTAAGGTCCAAAGGCTATTTATATCAATAGTCTAATTACAAGTATATACTTATATTTCATTGCAGAAAGTTTGGCTGCACATTCAGTCCTGCCAAAACGACCATAACTTGAGTTCTACAACTTGTTTTGACACGCGGATTTCGCCAAACTTCAAGTTTAGGTCTTGGATACATTTCAAAAAACTAAGTCAACTTCCAGAAATGACTAAAACCATGGGCTTTTCCCAAATGAAATCTGGTGTGCAGATTTTGACATGTTTTGCTATTTTGGCTCTCATTTACTCATCGGGATGAGTTATGAGGTGCGCCACCCGGAGAAACGACCGTAAGACATAATTATAAAAGCCTATCTTACTGAATTAACCTCAAGGTTTACTGAGATGATCAGTTTAATCAAACTTTGGGACTGTTTCAGAATTTATGTTCATAGAACTTACCTAGGACTTGTTTTAGCTTGTTTTTATGGTCACAAACTCATGTACAACATCAATTAAGCCATATTACATATACTACTTATATCAAATTTCATCAAATGAACATAAATTATTACAACCATATTTAATGAATATGAAGATAAATAATAGCTTACAAGGATTGGAATAACACAAGTATCACAACTACAAATCAACACCTAAACCCTTCTAATCTTTCACCCTTCTCTTTAATCTTTATATATTTTTATAACACCTTGATAATCACCAAATAATCCCTTTTATCTCAGCCCTTAACACATTGAATAACTCCAAATCTAACCATGGAATCACTAAAACAACACTTGAACTATGTAGAGCTCACTTAGGCCTTCATCTTCTTAGTGTAACTTATTGTGTGAATCAAAGTGGGTGATGGTGATATGATTTTAGAGATGGACAACCATGGGAGGAAAGGATGAGAGGATTTGATCACTTTTGCATGTGAGAAAGATAAGAATGAGGTGATATCTTATCTAGTGGGGGACAAGGGTGATGTGTGTAAGGCTAAGTGCCCAAATGAAGGCCACATGGCTTGTGTTAGTGCCATTGCACGCCACCTCTCTTTGAGGTGGTAGTGTCTGTTTGATTTGTGATAATTATTGGTTTATGAGGTGTAGTTTGGTCCCGGTAATTACTAATGTTAAGCCCTTAAGTCACGAACCTTAAAACCGGGTAACGTAAAAATATAATACTTATGAAAATGTCCGAACTTATCAATATACTCTAACTAAGTATATTAAATGTGTGATAAGTCTCATAGGGTGCGTCTATGTTGTTAAAACCTAATAACGTAGGTTTGAATAAGCGTCTTACGTAAAAAGTAACATATCTACTTAAAAAAATGATAAAATAGTAATAGTTCATATAAATTATGATTATTGGTGAAAATAAAGTATTTTGAACATATAGACTTATCGTAGTCTTGTGTTGGTCACAAGGAAAATTACCAATTACTACCGGTTATCGTATTTGCTTTTACGTTATGGTAAAAGTCAAATAGTCAAAAGTCAAAGTCAAAGGGTAAAATAGTCATTTTACCTTATGAAAAATTACGGGTTGCTACAGGTATGTATGCACTACACTACTCGACCACATGATCATATCAGATCATAAATATATCATATCATAACATAACCTAGGATGGATCTATAAACGCCTCCCAAATCATAAAATGTTCTACACATGAGCAAATCATAACTCCTGTTCACTAGTCTATATGGTTCTATGGTTGCACAATGAACATATAAACCAACCAAACACCATAGCATATATTACGTTCATCGTGCATATAAGTCTTAAAGGAAAGGAAATCAAGAAACGCTCATATAGAAGTTGCATAAGAGCATTTACAATGTATCAAATTATTAAAAACTTGGTGCATTTGATGAACATGATATTTAATAACTAAAACTTTGAGTAAATATTTGAGACCTAACAAGTCTTTATTGAAAAGCTTTTTAAAACCTTTTAATGCAATACAAAAAACTTTCTCAAATAGCTTGTAAAAAGCTTTTATCAACTCTACTCATTATAGATTTTCTGACATAATTTTTCAAAAAAATTTCATTTTTAAATGAAAATATCTAAAAAATGAGCCTTATTAAAATATTTAAAAATTAAAAGTTAAGTAAAAGTATTTGAAATATTATTATTTCTATATATGCGCGTTTATACATGAAAGTGGATGCCAAAGTTTTGGTTGGTTTATCACTATGATTAGCAAGAAAAAAAAGCATATATAATCAGGGGCGGATCCATAATTTTAAAAAAAGTGTTACACAAAAGATTTGATAGGTAATTTAAGTTATATCGTAAAAAATAAAAGTAAAAAAAAAAAATCATTGGGTGTTGCACATACTAAAAAATGACGGTTTTAATTTTTTTTTTTATAATTTGTGACTTAAAAACGGGTGTAGCTCGTGGCACACCTGACACCCTTGCACGTCCATCCATGTATATAATCATAAGTGGTTTATCATCATCTGAAATTAGAGTAGAATTTAATTGGCTTAAGTACTTTGTAAACACTTAAACCTTAGGGACTAGCCAAGTTGCTATAGTTAGCAATTAATTCTACAGACTTACTGAAGGCTAAACCTTAGGGACTATTTTTGCAGATTGGTATAGATAGCAATTAATCTGTAGGACTTATTTTGCAGCGCCACTTAAACATCGGGACTATTTCGAACTTTTGCAATTAATGTTTTTTACCTTGCATAAACCTTAGGGACTATTTTTGCAATAGATAACAACTAAAACTTAAACAAATACCAAGTTGAGAAAGTTTGCATTTAATACCTTTGATTGTTACTGTTTTCTTCCTCCACATTTAGTATATACTTCCCGCGATCTTCTTTAGGACTTACTTTGTAGGGACTAACCAAGTTGCTATAACCTACAAGACTTACCTTGCACTTAAACTTTACTAAAGTTGTAAAACTTTGCATTTAATGTTTGGACTTACCACCCAACTTGGAAACTTTGCATTTAATGCATGGGTTGTTACTAACAATTAGTATATAATGGCGGGTAAAGTGTTGTGAACGTTCAAGGACTTAGCTTGCGAAAAAAGCCATCCATTACAAAGGACTTAACTAACATAGTATTGTTGCCATACTTAAACCTCGGGGACTATTTTTGTAGACTAGTAGTATTTTTAATGCTTGGGGGATTTGGTGTACGCCTTTTAGTATATTATACAAATATATAATTTAAAAGTAAAAGAAGAATACCTTTGAAGGTAACATGGAGCCTACCCGATATAATGCCAGATTGTTGCACAAACACACTATTGAAACCTTTTTTTAAAGTGTATTTAATTTAATTTTTTATAAGATAACATTTTTTTAACCTAAAAAAAAAAGGTATATTTAAAGGTATATTTATATATTCCAAAAAAAAAAAAAAAAATGGGTGTTGAAGAAGAGGTTCCAGATCATCATCAAGAATTAAAACCTCCTTCTGATTCTGATGTTGTTGTTATTCCTATTGTTGTTCAGAAAGACCCACCTTCTTGGTTCACTCCTAAAAGGTTTTTTTTTTTTTTTTTTAAGAAAATAATTAATGTATCAATTTTTAAGGTACCCTTTTGTGCTAATGTGTGATATTCCTTTTTAAGGTTTTTATTTATAAAGTTAGAAGATAATTAATGTATGAATTTTTAAGGTACCCTTTTGTGCTAATGTGTGTTTTTTTTTTTTTTTAAGATAATTAATGAAGATAATTATTGTATGAATTTTTAAGGTACCCATTTGTGCTAATGTGTGATTTTTTTTAGAAGATAATCCCTTTTGTGCTTTTGATTTTTTTATAGAAGATATTAATGTATGAATTTTTAAGGTACCCTTTTGTGCTAATGTGTGATTTTTTTTTTTTTTTTAGAAGATAATTAATGTATGAATTTTTAAGGTACCCATTTGTGCTAATGTGTGATTTTTTTTTTTTTTAAAGATAATTAAGTCGAAAAGTGTCTGCAACTATGGCTATCTAGTGTCTCAAGGTTAGGGTTATATGGAGATATTCCACAAAAAGGTGTATATCTACTTTTGGCACCAGCCATTGTCCACCCCACAAGTAATAGCTCCGGCAACTCTCGTGGCCTAGTGGGGCACCAACTGGAGTGAGCACGAGCCAAGACTCGGACCCATGAGCTCTTATTCCACAAAGTAGATATTATTGGTTGGGGTATAATGTAGATATTATTGGTTGGGATTTACTAATTAAATTGTATCTATACTATACTATACAGGTTGCTTGTGATATTTTGTGTCATCAACATGATCAATTATGTCGACCGGGGTGCCATTGCCAGTAATGGTGTTAATGGGAGTCCAAGACTTTGCACCGCTAAAACCGGTGTGTGCTCCCACGGTACTGGAATTCAGTAAGTCTTATACTTCTGATGGAATTATAAAAGTCATTGCCTTTTACGTCTTTTGTAGTAACGTGTTTTTGGGTCCTTTGTGTTACAGGGGTGATTTTAACCTAAGCAATTTCAAAGATGGCGTTATTTCTTCTGCTTTCATGGTTGGGCTTCTTGTCGCCTCTCCCATATTTGCATCCTTGGCCAAGAGGTAATATTGGTATCCTAACTTATAACTTGCCCTGTATCATTTTTCAGTGCGTCATCATTAGCAAAGATTAAGGCTGCCAATTAACATCCAAATATTCTGCATTGTGTCGACAAAGGGTATATAAGGCATTTGACTTATAGTTGAAAACTTGAAATAGATGGATCTTGTGCCTAGTATGTTAGGAGTGCATTGTTGACTTATCCTGATTAGTCTACCAATTCCAAAGTTATTACTTGTCTCGTATAGTTGAGTATTTCCATCTTATGAAGAAACCAATATTTCCATTTTTCCCTGTTCTATAAAAATAGCAATGTTTCCTGTTTTGAGAGATAAAATTAGTTATCTCTTATCATTAACAAAGATTAATGCTACTATTCAACCTTTGACTGGGCAAACACTTTAAAATTGGTCTAATTCGGTATTTTAAGTCCAAAAGGGTGTTGTGCGTTCTGTGTTAGAAGTGTATTGTTGACTTGCTTGCCCTGGTTAGGTATTCTTTGACGCTTGTTTATATGTGCAGCATCAATCCCTTTAGGCTTATTGGAGTTGGATTATCCGTCTGGACTTTTGCTGTAGCTGGTTGTGGGATTTCAATTGATTTTTGGTCCATCACAACCTGCCGAATGTGAGTTGTAACCATTTTAACGCCTGACTTCTTTGTTTCAACGCTTCCTCACTCTTTTGATCACCCGCCAACTTTTCAGGCTAGTTGGTGTTGGCGAGGCTTCTTTTATCAGTCTTGCTGCTCCATTTATTGATGATAATGCTCCAGTAACTCAGGTTCGATATTTATTTTCCTACTAATTACCCAACATTTGTACCCCGTGGCATGTTTTCGAGATCAGCACCAACACTGCAGTATTTTGTACTTGCAAGGGCTGACCCTAAATATTCCAGTTGTTCTCAAATCAATATTCACTGTTAATTTTAACTGTTTCATTACTTTGTACTAATGTTTTTCGGATTCTCCAACGTAAAATGGGTAAAACTGTATCCTTTTTTGTTACAGAGAACGGCTTGGCTGGGAATATTCTACATGTGCATACCGACTGGAATCGCCCTTGGTTATGTTTATGGTGGATGGGTAAGTAACCACTTGTAATTGGTTCTTTAGCTGTGCTTCTTTTTTAAGAATGCTGATGATTCCGGCCATTTTACTAGGACTATTTATCCCCACAGAATCATATATACAAATGATTGTTTTTCACAAGCTGCATATCTTAAATTTATTAAACAGAGGTCAAACTAATCTTTCTCCGTATCTAGGTTGGAGATGCCTTTGGTTGGCGGTATGCATTCTTTGGTGAGGCTATTCTGATGTTGCCGTTTGCTATTTTGGGTTTTGTAATGAAACCTTTGCAAATGAAAGGTATATGTCTAATAACATGGTGTTGGTTGTTGATATGTTCTTCTATGGTGCATCCATATTAGTCCAAACTATTAAAAACAACATATTTACAATTGTCTGGTGTTGGTTGCCAATTTAAAATTGCAGGCTTCTCTCCAGCTGCGTCAAAAAGTTCACTAAAAACACCCGAGACGAACGTTATAGAAGTTGAAGGTACTCCAGCTCACAATTCTATACAGAACAAAGCAATCCTTGACCCTTTGTAGCTCACTTCCGTTCTTACTTTTCGTGTCAATGCAGTGATTAAAACCGATAAAGATGTCCCAGTGTTGAATCAGAGCCCAAGCAAACCTTCCAGGTGTGTTCTCAAACGAATAAATCTGAAATTTCAAGACTTCACTGTCATGAACTGCTTGTTACTAACAATTAATCTTTGATCCAGTTCCGGTTTAGTTAGATTTTGGGAAGATATAAAAGCTCTTTTGCTTGAGAAGATATATGTCGTCAACGTTCTAGGTACCTGAATTTCAGATTCTGTGATTAAACACAATCTTTATTTGCTATGTACTAATTTGTGTATTCTAAACGCTATTTCCCAGGTTATATTGCATACAATTTTGTCATAGGCGCATATTCATACTGGGGACCGAAGGCTGGTTATAGCATATATCATATGGTAGGCATATTCGAGTTAATTTTTGGTAACATATAAGTAAAAAAAGGCGTTGATTCCTTTCATCTAAGAGTTTTATTGTTTACAGAACAATGCTGATATGTTATTTGGAGGAATCACGATTGTGGGTGGAATTGTGGGTACATTGGCCGGAGGTTTCATCCTAGATCGCATGAACTCCACAATCCCCAATGCTTTTAAGCTTCTTTCGACAGCAACTTTCTTCGGTGCAATATTTTGCTTCAGTGCATTTTGTTTCAAGAACTTGTACGCTTTTATAGTTTTCTTTCTCATTGGAGAGATACTCGTATTTGCCACTCAGGTAAGATTTATAACATTATATATTCCTGTTAATATTTCTATTTCAATACATCCTTACATATTTCCCTATTGCAGGGTCCTGTTAATTTCGTGTGTCTCCATACCGTGAAACCAAGTTTGCGGCCATTATCTATGGCTATGTCCACTGTGTCAATTCATGTCTTCGGTGATGTGCCTTCCTCTCCTCTTGTTGGAGTTATCCAGGTATGTTTCCCTGGTTTGACAACTACAGTTAAACGAGTTCAAAATTTTAATAATTCTAAAGGTGATATCGAATGTTGTACTTACTCTTTTGTATGTAATACAGGACAATATTAACAATTGGAGGACGTCCGCGTTGATCCTAACTTCAATACTGTTTTTGGCATCTGGGATATGGTTTATAGGTATAGCTTGGTTAATGTGCTTAATTTGAGTAAAAACAGGACACAGTTTATATAGGTTACCTTGTGTTGCAGGTATTTTTCTTCACGGCGTGGATAGATACAATGAAGATAGCGAACATCCGGATACAACTGTTGAACGATCTAATACAACACCGTTGCTTGATGACAAGATGGCCAAGACACCAGTTGCGTCTACATCAGCTGAATTGTGAACTTAGCGGGATTTTTTTTACACTTGTTCAGTGTACACTGTACAGCTTCGGTAGCTATTTTTTCCCCTTATTTTTTTGTCCCTTCACTGTAATTATCTTCATTTTGAGATAGGAAAATTTCAAAACTGTCTATAGTTAAAACTACAACCAAGTTTCTAGGCCTACCTGTCGCAACGACTTTCGCAACAAATCATATTTCATGGATCTCCTTTTTTATATAAGGCCAGCTGACTTTGTACAATACGGAAATTCGGTTTTGAGATCTGTCAAACAGATGCAAAAGTCTCATTTAGCCGGATAAAGCCCTCCGTGTATCGAACAACTTTACAGGTAGCCCTATGTATGATGCCAGTTTTGAAAATTTGCTTCTCCTTTTTGGGTATATAAAATGGCTTTATGAGCTAATAATGTTCTCAAGTAGGCCACTAATCATTTGTGATTGACATTAGTAAGAAATGTGTAGGAACTGTTTTTAGAAACAACAGCTCCAAAGTAGCAATTAAACCTGTTACTACTCCCAACTATTTGCTTTTTTTTTCTCCGGGTACATGTTCCGGTTTTTGACCACTAATTGTGAGAGTTTGAGCTCACTATTCAGAAAAAGCCCTCGCTCATACCGTAAAGCCCTCTTTGTATTGGAACAACTTTACAGGTTATATAGTATGTGTGGTTTTGTGTATGCTAATTTTGACCAAATTTGCTCGCTTTATACGTTACTTAAACTTATTAAAAATATTCGTTCGACTCAAGGTATTAGTACTGAAATTATAGAATAGTAATCTTGTCAATTGCTTACAACTGGCCTCATACGCTAAGGGAGAAAAACAATGGTTTCGACGAACTTATAAAACATTTACGTGTGTGTGTGAGTGTGTTGTGGGGTTATATTGATACGTTTGAAGTTGATGCTAAACTTAGCCGTAAAAATATATGTACACGTCACGGGTGAACTTAAATCACGACCATTTATGTTTGGTCAAACGTATGAAGACAAAAACAATGTGCAAGTAGAGATGAGAAAGACCCACGCCAACAGAGAAAAACACACACAGAACACAAAAACACGTGCATGCGTACATGATATGAATGAATGGTTCAAAAATAATAAATACAAACCACAGGCTGCCCATAGTACAGTATAAAACTACCCTGCATGCCTGTCTATATATATAACTCTATATCAATCACAAGAACTTCAAGAACAAGAAATGGCACCAACTGCAGCAATGCTAACACTTATAGGCGACCACCACAGCGCCACGGTGAAGTCCATGTTTCCTCAGGCGAAAACCGCTGCTAATATAATGAAATGGTTCATGAATATGATGCCACAGACGTCATCATGTGATGAAACAAAGCGCGTAACTCAGTTGGTTTCGGAGGACTCTGCAGATCATGGATTGAATAAGAAATTATAAAAAGTTACGAAATATGTATATATGATGCAAGTGCAGCTTTCATTATTGTACTACTTTTGATCCGAAATATGAAATGCAGATAGCTTTTTTTGTAAAAAGATTCATATAAGAATCTATGTCTTTACAATAGGCTTGAATTGTTTGCATTCAACAAAGCTTAGACCATGATTCATTTGTCTCGGAGATCACTTTTAGAGCGTAATCCTGTTGTTCAAATAACAATTCATTTATCTCGTGTCACACGAATTAATACTATCACAATTTGGATATGGTATGAAATCTTGTTAGTTTTCACATTTTGAAATTTTAAGCTGAATGCATACCTTTTTTTTTTTTTGAACGGCAACTTAATAGTTAGTGATTCGAGCCCACACTGACATCCAATTTGGCAGTATGCAAGCCTCGAACCTTCGGATAAACCCCACTCATGCCCACCTGGATACCTCCCCAAAGTTACCCTTGATGGCCAACTGAACTAGCCCCGTTGGTTTAAATGCATACCTTATTAGCTGCTTTGTTTCCGAGTCCAAACTTGCTGTCTGGTTTTCCATCTGGGATCTTGTCAGTACATTTATGAAAAGAAAACTAAGATCGTTGTCTCCACATGCCCCATTGACATCAGGGTTTGCAAATGATGGAGCTTCCCATGTTTGTGGAAGAAATCCATTAGGAAACATTGCACAAATGTTGGTGAACAAAATAGTTGTACAAGGAAAACTTATACATTCATCACTACCTTTGACTTGGTAAAGATACATAACTACATTCAAATCAATGGAATTCTGCAACAAACCGACACCAGTGTGGTTATTGTTATCCAGGTTTCTTTAAACAAGCCGTGACTTGAAGAAACTTAGCTCACTTTCAAGGTACAAAATATCTAACAACAAAAGTCAAAGTTTTATTCTTAGTGAATAAAATGGATGGTTTTGGCCCAAGACGGGTTTTTTGAGATGGCCTGGGAAAAAGTCTATAAATGGAGCACAAATTTAGGCCAAAAACGTAAACATATAGCAATGGGTCATTTGTAACAAAACTTCCCTGAATTAATACCCATGTTGTAACAAAATTAAAATACACGTTTTAAAGTTGCCTGCATTACTTATTCAATATTCAAGACTTTATATTACTATTGTTATTTTTAACTTTTAAAGTGTTTCATCAATAGGCCAAATAACTTTTAACTCCCAAAGTGTCCAAATCAGTAAAGTAACGCTTATTAAATATGGTAAATGTTTTTAAATGTATCATATTTGCTTAATAATTTGATTACCTTTCAGCGAATAAATTACTTTTTAATTTTTATTTATTTATTATTAATTTTATTTTATAACTATACTGTAGTATTGTACTAACTCAGTTAAAAAATAAAAATATAAAAAAAGATGGCAAAAAGGCCATAAAAAGCTTAAACAAATTTAACCCCAAAATGGGAATCTTCCAATCAAAAAGCAAAATAGATTATTCACTACTTACAAAACAAATGAATACGGAGTAGCAATATATGTATTTTTGAGATGGTTTTAAACTCTTGTGAGAAGTCTGTTTTCCACTATTTGGTACTTCAAAAGTATTTTTATCAACCATAAAACCATCAAGTAGTATTTCATAAATATTTTATGGTAATAAATTTATATGTTAGCTCACTGAAGAACACTTATTAAATCTTGGTTATACTACTTTATTGTTTATGTTTATGCATTTAACGGGTTGTACTAAAATTAGAAGTTTAAAAATTAGTTGAATTTTAGAAGACTTAAAATTAATGTACAAATCATGAGATGACATAAATTAGTCACTTTTAACAAACTACAATAACTTCTAATAAACTCCAAGTTAACTCCTAATCATAGAATTAAGAAACACTTTTATAAAATGAAACTAAAAATTCATCTTTATTGTGATCAAATTAGAAAGTATCTGAGGTATCTACTTATTTATATTATAATCTAATTTCACCATATTTTTTAAAATTTTATGCTATTTAATTCAACATCTATTTTAATATATTTTTATGAGTTTTTAGTTTTTATATTTTAGTGAGTTTATTTTATTTTAATTCAAATTTTTACAACTTTAACCTTTATTTCATTTATTCCAATTATTATAATTCTCAATAGAAACACTTCAATAAAAAGCCAAACACCCCCCCTGCATAAACCCCTTTCTGTTTGAAGAAGAAAAAACCCAAATCCAAGTTCCAATCTCTTTACTCAACAAAACCAAATCTTTATTCAAAACCCATCTTGATAACCAAAACCCACAAATCTTTTTGACCCAAAATGACTTCAGAAATAGAAATCATATCAGATTCTTCTCCAAAACCAGAAGCTGCTCCTGTAATAACAGATGTATTCGGGGCCTGCGCTTACGGCGATCTTCCGAAACTGCGTCTTTTCGTCGAAAAGGAAGGCGCTTCACTTACTCATCAAGATGGAAATGGCTACTACCCTCTTCAATGGGCTGCTTTGAACAACTTTGCTGATGCTGTTCATTATGTTATACAGGTCAAATTTTGATGCAAGTTTGTGTTTTTCAGATACCCTTTATTGAGTTTGATCTGTTTCTAAACTTGGAGTGTGTTTTGTTGTTGATGTAGCGTGGCGGAGATGTACATGCTGTTGACAATGTGAGGCAGACTGCATTGCATTGGGCGGCTGTTCGGGGTTCAGTTGCAGCTGCGGATGTGTTGTTGCAGAACGGTGCTCGTGTTGAGGCGGTTGATGTCAACGGTTATCGGGTAAAAACGCTGCACATTATTTGTACCATAGTTGCTTAGATATGTAATTGTAATTGTAACACCCTAGGCAAATCCCACGGCTGTGGCCTGGAGAGATGCTGGGTTCATAAGATAACATTCGCCTTACAATGACACAACGCGTTTTGTGGTCTACTGCGGGTGGAGTTCTTAGGAACTGGCAGTTAAGTGTGCTGATGTGAGAGTAGTATTGGCTTAGGTGACCTGCCGGGAAGTCTTCACATGAGGCCACAAAAACAAACACCATTGAATGTTCGGATTGATTCTAAGTTGCATTACCACTTTGTAAACGCAAATCCAAACACCATTGAATGCCAAATTGGTCTCACATGTCGGTTAGCAGTTGTTCGAATAGGTCACAAATCAACTGTATATCGCTAAATTGAGCTAACCAAAATGTTAAGTCTGTAAGTTAATTAAATGATGAATCATTCTGAGTTGAACGTCCGTGCAGGCAGTTCATGTTGCTGCTCAGTATGGGCAAACGTCATTCTTGCATTACATAGTATCCAAGTATCATGCTGATTTTGATGTACCCGACAATGAGGGAAGGACCCCTCTTCATTGGTATGTTAAAGCTTCCTTTTTTTTTCTTTCCTATCCGGCTATTGGCTTAGTAGCCATGTAGTCGTGGAAACTAATAAAGGCAGTAACGAAGCACTTCAAATTTAATCACAATTTTGGGTTCTTTAAGTAGTTTGATTAAAGCATCCGAGTTAGATAATCTGCTCTTTTTGTGTCAATCAGGGCTGCTTATAAAGGATTTGCAGATACAATTAGATTACTTCTTTTTTGGGACGCCAACCAAGGAAAACAAGATAAAGAAGGTACTTACCTGCTTCTTATAATTCATTATTTTCCATTTAAACATCCCATAATACAAGTTAACCTTAAGACGAATGTCGATAATCCAAAATTAGGTTGCACCCCTTTGCATTGGGCGGCATTGAGAGGACACGTGGAAGCTTGTGTTGTACTTCTACACGCAGGGACAAAAGAGGAGTTAACGGTGAAAGATACCGCTGGATTTACTCCTGCACAGATTGCAGCAGATAGAGGCCATCGTCAGATTTCTTTGATTCTTGTATGTATCTTATTTCCGATAATATCTAATTTTTTTCTAGGATTTGTATCATAACGTCGAAAATGTTTTAATGCAGTCTAATGCTCTTCGTGCACACAACAGCTGTTGGAAAGACAAAGATTGGGTGAAGAAAGTAGGAGATATAGGTTACGCCCCCTTTCTGTTTTGCATCGTGTTTGTCAGCACAATAATCTTCATCAATTCTGTTCTTTTTGGTGGGTACAGAAACAATAAATATTTTCTTTACTTGATTAACTTTTATCCCCGTTAAAGGATGTAATGACCATGCTAATCAGGATCTTTGCTTCTTTATTCAATGTTAGCTTCGAATCTTTTAAAGGTCACTGCTGTTGTTGCGCTCTGGGGTTGGACTGCTGTTTCCCTTTCAGTCGCTGCACTATTGATGTTTGTCCGCTGTAGCAGGTAAGCTTCACTTGAATAGCCATAAATTAGAGGGTTTGGTTGAACCGGGTTGGGTTGACTTGCAAACACTTCTTTGTCCTATTTTGTTACCTATAAATTTTCGAACAGGGTGACTTTTGACACTTTCGAACCATTTGACCAGTTCCTTTTTTAGTTGGAATTTCTATTTGATCTGTTGAGATAAACGATACCTAACTTCGCTCGTTTATTTTAGTAAGTGCATTGATACATTACCTTCTTTAATTACTACCTATAATCTTGTGTTTGGTTGCAGTAAAGACCCTGGTTATGTGATGTCAAAAGGGACACAGAATAATGCCGAGGCCGAGGTACTGCTTCTATCTAATTAATTGATTAATCCTCATAGATATGCCCGGATAAGTAACAATATATATTATTGACAACCATACACTTAAAGCAACTGTATGCTAAATCGAGTATGGCGAGTACTAAGTAGCCTTGTCCTTGTCTCTAATAATCTAAAATCTAATACCTAAAGTAAAATGGCTTAGGTATTTGTATAAGGGATGTAAAAAAGGTCGGCTCAACCTGACACTATTAAGCTTATTATGTCCGGGTCTCTACGGGTCTTAAGGATGTTACCCCAATCCAACGTAACCGAAGTGATTGTAGGGTCAGATTTCAGGTGTGATAGTGTGCCAATGTCAGGTTTCGGGTTCAAACCAGTTAGACATTTAGACCCAAAATTATTTAAAAAGAGCTCAACCCAAATCGACCTATTCATTAAATGAGTTCAAAATAGCACGGACATGTTAACAATGTTTTCCCTTAAAAGTCTCAATTATCAGATTTTAGAGCATCCACAAACATCTCCTTAATCAAGCTAAACTCAACGACCGCTGGATTCATGATTTCTACAATTCCTATCAGGATCAGGACTGTCTCTTTGAAACATTCCGTGCATATAAATCTGTCAAATTCATATGAAACTTAACGACCACTACTGTGATTCTTTTTATGACAATATACAGGGTCCTTTGCTGACTATTGATTTGTCCAACACGCCTTATTGGACCGGAAATTGGTCTCAACTGTGTCCTACTTGCAAGGTTCGTATAAAGGGATTCTCTTGTTTTTTAAAATCTTGACGCAGCTATACGTCAATATATTGGTGCTAAATGGTATATCCTGAACTTACATACCCTCCGTTGTCCCAGATAATAAGACCTATTCGCTCCAAGCATTGTCCTTCATGCAAACACTGCGTGGAACAGTTTGACCATCACTGCCCCTGGATCTCTAACTGTGTGGGAAAGGTATGAACTCATACACATACTAAAGTTGATAGACTGGAACTTTTCCTTTCACTTTTTAAAATTTCTGCAGTTGTTCCCAAACCGATTGCATTCTGTTTTTTCTTTCTGGCAGAAGAATAAATGGGACTTCTTTGTATTTCTATTCCTTGGAACTTTGACTTCGGCGATAAGCGGGGTGGTTGCTGTTCATAGTAAGTGTGCACTCACCTGTATTTGTTACATCGTTCTTTGCATTCCACTAAAGTCAACACTGCATCTTTATCTCTTACTATGACAGGAACGTGGACTTCAATACCATCATTGCAGAGTGAAGAATTGTGGATCATGCATGTCATTTTTCACAATACTGGTGCTGCCGTCTTCCTTTTCATCGATTTCTTTATCTTGCTTGCTTGTGGAACTTTGATCACGGTGCAAGCGTACCAGGTGATCATTTCTGTATATTCTCTTGATCTTGGGTATTTGGATTTGAGCTTTTGAAGTGATTATCTTGGATGTATTTTTTATTGTTATGTTCCGATGAAGGTTAGTTTTGTGACTACAGTTTGAATATTATTTTCTGAATGCAGATTGCTCGTAACATAACAACAAATGAATCAGTGAATGCTACAAGATACGGGTACCTTCAAGGAGCAGATGGGCGGTTTAGTAACCCATATAACCACGGGGTTGTCAAAAATTGTTCAGACTTTCTAATTCGAGGCTATACAGATGATGGCGAAACTACTTGGCCTCCTTTGCAACAAGTTACCAGCAGATAGTATAACATCATACATATATATATCCCTACAAATTTTATATAGATAATTTCCCTTTTGAGAAATCGGCCGGGGGGTATGCACTATACTTCATATTTGTTTCACAGTAATTTGTTAGGAAAATGTTAGATGTTGATTGTGCTGTAGAAAATACTAGTGTAAAGAGGAGGCTTTGATACTCTTGTAACATGAGAATTATTTTTTATTTTTAAAATGACCAAAACACATTTAGACCAGAACCCAACCCATTTAGACCTATGTTTCTAGAAGACCTATCTAGATTCGGACTTGTTTAGACCTAAACCATCTAGACCTGTGACCCAAACCCGACCGACCAACCTATTTTGCCACCTTTAATTGGCATATCATAAGCATGTCGGATCTTATCATTTATGTCTACGAAAATTGAGTCAGATTACCATATTACCCTTAAATTTATTACTCGTTACAAACTTTAAAGAAAAGTATACCTAATTAATTAGTCAATGTTAAAACTATTATTTCACAAAATGTAGAAGAACAAAGTAATAATAGTATGGCCGGTAGCGGCGGTGACCTAAGTCGACCTTGCCACATCAGCTTTCTCTCTCCGACGACCTGACGACGACCTAGTTGTCATAGTGATGACCTAGTTAATTTTATTTTATTTTTAATTTTTTTTTCAAATATTTTTAACAACAAAATTAAACTTCATTAATAATAAAAATATTACATAAATCATACAATAAACATAAGAACTAAAATATCCTAATCAATGCTCCCCGATGCAGAATCAACGAAGGAGACCGATAACCAGCCAATTCCTCGATGTAAGTCAAACGTTCTTCTTCCGCATTCCTCGATGTAGGTCTAGCAGACGAACTTGATGCACCCACACCATCGTTTTGTTCTCCGATAGCTCCAATTGATTTTGGTGCTGATGTTGTTTTGTATTTGTTGAACACACCCCACAACGTGTCGCAATGTCCTCGTCTTTGTGGGCTTCATCCATACAAAATTTGTCAACCACAGCTTTTCTTCCAGGCGAAATGTCGTTGCAAATCGCGTATTTTTCTCTCAAACGTTGCTTCTCTTGCTTTGCGAGCTCAAACTGCTTAATAACGCCGATAATAGCGTTTTGTCGAGCCGCATCGTGTTCTTCTCATTATTTTTTAACATACGTTTGCATTTGTTCGACGGAATGGGGAGACGATAAGCCATAATAATTTTGTGTTGAGAGAATTGTGTTTGAAATTGTGTGTTTAAAAATTTGTTTGAGGTTGGTATATATAATGTGTTAAAAGTAGTAAATTTTTAAAAAAAAATTTTTTTTGGCCAAACGGGTCACTTTTTTGATTTACAACTCGGCTGGCCAAGCAACCTAGTTCGTCCATATTGCCTCGACCGACCGACCATCACCCAACACCCACAATGAGGCAACCGAACACAACCCTTTGGGTCGACCGACCCACTGTGGTGAGCCTAATGCTTTTCTTAAAAAAATATTTTAAAAAATATGAAATATATTATATATATTTTTTTTGACAAAGTAATAAGTGTGAACTTAATTGAATTATATATATTTTTCGAGAAACATGCTTTATTTAAGTCAGCACAATAGAACAAAACCACACACGTGTCAGCACCTAATAGGTTTTGACCAAGCCATGTGGATGGTTACCATTAAAATTAGCCATACATCTCTGCCTTATGCCTAATAAATCAGTTTACATCATCCTCTTGTTATTTCACCTTATCAATACGTACAACTTGATCATAATCTTATAAAGCGAAAATGTCGTCTACAAATTGTTGTGGAGGAAGCTGCGGTTGTGGCTCCGCTTGCAAATGCCAAACAAGTTGCGGCGGTTGCAAGATGAGCCCTGACTTCACCGAAAACACCACTGCCACTACCACCACCCCCGTCATTGGTCTTGGACCCAACAAGAGGTACTATTAATTTGCAATTCCTTTCTGTTGTATGCACGTGCATGTGAATAATTTTGCGCATGCACGTACAATTTATAATCACATGCATATATATTGTTACTAGTTCATGTCAATGCATAATATTTGCATGCTCAAGCACCTAAGAATTGGCGTACCTATAACTAGTAAATATGTCATATGTAAAGATTTTAACCATCTATTTGAAACTCAAAAATGTTACGAAACATTGTAGTATATAATAAACAGATACATATTTTCCTACATCTATTTGAAACTCAAAAATGGGTAAGAGATTTAATATCTTCTAATAGCGTGTCCTGAGTACTAGCTAATTGTAATGCGATAATAACTTGTGCACAAGTCCTATAAATTAAAGGTCTTGTATACACGAACTTAGCAAGCTAAGTACGTTCGTGTGTGTGTGTTCTTGCATGCAATATGCAGATGCATCGTATAATGATCAACCGAAGAATCTTGATATTACAGTGAATGAGTCATTCTTCTTCATGTGTTAACATGTTTGTTGATGATTTGGTATATATAGTAGCCATGAGGGATCTGCAGAGATGGGAGCTTCAACATCCGAAAATGATGGTTGCAAGTGTGGCGATAAATGCACATGTGATCCATGCACTTGCAAATGAGCCAACAATCGAACCCGACCATCAAGTACTAGTGTTAATTTTTAGCTTTCAATACCTTTGAAGTTAATAAAAAATTAATCGCAATAAATATACAGTAGATTTCTTCTTTTTCATGTAATAAAAGCATTCAAATTATGAAGATTGTATCGAATGAATAGTGTAATAAGTTGATTTCTCGTGCTTATGCTTCTATTTATATTTTTGAGTAAATGATTTTCCTGGTAAAATATATTACTCAAATAAATAAATAAATGCATAGGATGAAAGTGAATCCCACATCAGAGCCTGTTACAGGCAAATCAACGCACCTATTGTGCTTCAAACAAAATTTATCATAAGGGAGACATGTCAATCTTATTAACCTACCAAAATAGAACGTCAACAACAAAACTACAACTACTTGCATCATTTAATATAATCGACTTCATCACTATCATAATCTTCCCCTTGCATCATTCTGCATCTATTTCTAACGACATGATTAATACTGCATGACTAACGTTAGATGTAGGAGATATTAAACGTTCGTGTACAAATCACTATCATAATCTTCCCCTTGCATCATTCTGCTTCTATTTCTAACGACAGGGTTAATACTGCATGACTAACGTTAGATGTAGGAGATATTAAACGTTCGTGTACAAATCACCCTCATTTATTGAAAGAACAATTTCATATATGTTAATCACACTACCATCGATTCATTGAAACTGTGCAACCTAAAGCAAGGGCAGTGATCAATAGTTTCCGATATGATGGGCGGTTAGTGTGAGTATGCGTTGTTTTTTAGATGTGAGTGTATGCCTGTGTGTTTTGTGTGGTAGAAAAATATGGTATCATATGAAAATCCTTGAATTTGCATGTGTAAAATTATGAGGAATTTGACGGTGGTGGGGTGGCGATGGTTGTGGTGGTCAGTGGTGGTGGGTGGCGGTGGTGGCTGTAAGTGGTGGTGGATGGAGTTGTGGTAGTGGTAGTGGGTGACGGTGGTGGAGTGGAGATGGTGGTATGGCGGTGGTAGTGGTGTGGGTGGCGATGGTTAAAAAAAGAAAGAAAAAAAAATCGGGACTAACATTGTAAAACTTTGTACAACAAATGGATCATTTATGTAAGAAAACTTAAAATAATATAAAAAAGAGTAAATTGCAAAAATCGTCCTTAAAGTTTGGCCAAATTGCAAGTTTCGTCCCAAACGTTTAGAATGGGCATTTTAGTCATTTTTGTTGGCCGAGGATTTTTGCCCCAAAATTTTCCCACAGGGACGATCCTTGCACTTTCTAAACGTTTGGGACGAAACTTACAATTTGGCCAAATTTTAAGGACGATTTTTGCAATTTACTCAATAAAAAATGTGTAAGTTACTTCTTTGACTAGTGCGACTGATTCCTTTCACTTGAGAGTGGAGATGGCAACGAGGCTGGGTATGCGAGGAATGGTTAATACCATCCTCATCTCCGAAGTTAAATAGCTATCCTCATCCCCGTTCTCATCCCCATCGGAGGTCACCATTATGTCCTCATCTCCGTCCCCGATGGGGAACGGGGATCCCCAATGGGGAATCAAGGATTTTCGCTATTACATAATTGACATTTTAAATATATTTCAAATGATACTTGAGTGGGATTCTCTTCTGTTAAGAAAAAGAAAGTAAAATTATTCAACATATAAAGATTTACTAGATGCTCCAAAAGTAGTTCAAATTCTACAAAAAGATACTTCTACTTATATGTCCATATTTAGCTTATACCACCCATTGCAACTTCAAACCCAAAAGTAAACAAATAATGTAAAATTTATTTAGCACAACCAACCCATTTTAAGTGCGTTAGTATCACTATCACAAATCAGTAATTAACGTAAACAATTTTGCTAATTACTATCACAAATGATTCTAGTAACAAATTAACATACATGATCCATCAAAACTTAACAAATAATTTGTGAACACGCTGTAAAGTACATCGGAGAGTTAAAGCATCACCATAATAAAATACTACTTAACAAATAATTTGTCCATCAAACCTTAACAAATAATTTGTCCACATATAATGTATTTTGTACAAAAAATATATTCGAGGACGGGTTCGGGGATCCATGGGTATTAGCATACCCGCCTCCATACCCGCCAAGATCGGGATTCCCCGCCCCATCCCCATACCCGGTCAACTCGAGGATTACCCGGTCAAATCGGGATCGGATATCGAATTCTCCATCGGATTCGGAGTTTTTTGCCATCTCTACTTGAGAGTCACCACACCGCCACCACTTGATGTTTAGCTTGTTGCATTTGTTAAAGACAGATTTTATTTATTGAAAACTCTAGAAAGTACTTCCACAACCTTTGCTAATTGTGGCTAGTTTTTACCATAAAGCTTTTGATAGCTAAACTCAAGAAACGAATAACATCGATGATCAAATACTACATATCTTCTCAACCTTGTCCCATTAATCTATAGAGGGACAACTTTGATTACTTGAGTCACCCATGTTAAGGGACGATAATAAATGGCACTTGAAAGCATCCTATAAGTTGAATTCCACTTATTAGGGACATATTGCGCCAAAGCTTTTTGAATCTAAACCGGTTTGTAAACAACATTCATAAAACTTAACTTTTCTTCCGTCAGAACTCTTGATATATTTCACAGTTACTCTAATCTTATCTACGACATCATCTATTTGCTCCAAACCATTTTCGACAATCAAATTTAGAATGTGTGCACATGCAACATTTGAGATGAAATAGTCTACCATTATATAACAACGAATTCATTGTAGGAAATTGATTCTTTAGCAAGTCAACACAAAAATCCTTTGCAAAAGCATTGTCCAATGTGATGGAAATTAAAAGTTACGGATCTTGTCCCTGTGATTTTTTTTAGCGGGTCTCGTCCCTGTGGTTTACAAATGTTACGGATCTAGTACAAATCTTGACCCGGGGTTAAAAAACACTACACCAAAACAAAGGTTTGGGGACGCCCAAAATATTTGGGTAGACATTGTTGTACCAAATTGAAGTTGGGTCCCACACATTTTCAACAAAAAGAGCAACAACAAAGAGCTTTTAGTTTGGGACGACAATGTCGTCCCATTTTGCAATTATTTCATTTTTTAGTATTTAAAATCTTTATAAATAACTTTTCACGAAAATTAAATACATCCCGCCATTATTTTTGGACCCGCCAAACACTTTGGGACGACATTGTCGTCCCAAACTGTAAATCTATTTTTTTTTAAAACTTTATAAACCAGTTTTTAATTAAATTATTTAATTTTAAAAAATTATTTTTATTTAATTTAAATAATTTTATTTAATATAGAATTAAAATTAAATAGTTTATATTTATAATTAAATACTTTAATTTAAAATTAAATACATTTATAGAATTAAAAAAAATATTTACCGCCAATAGTTTCCCACCATTATTTTTACCGCCAATAGTTTCCCGCTATTATTTTCCCCGCAAAGTTTTCCTTATATATCCCGACAAAACATAAATAACCCAATCGTCAATTCCCACAAAACACACGTAACAATATAATGGCTGATTACACGCCGGAAAAAGAGTGGTCACTGGTTTTGTCGTCGATATATCTCTTTACTCGAGTTTTTGATACGTATGGGTCAGAAATTTATGATGAATATGGTTCTTATAAGAACATAGACCCGTTGATGAGAGACCGCATTCTGGAATGATTAAGGAAAGAGCGATTCTACAGGGTGTATTTGGACTGTGAAACTAATGGTGTTGGATGAGAAAACACGCTGGAAGCTGAAGCAATGTGGGAGTAGTTCGTCAAGCAAAGGAAGGAAAAAGATGAAGCTGAAAAAAGCCTGTTCGATTACACATTTGATGATGCGGGAAATAGGGTAACAAATCTTGAAGCATTGTTTGAACTGTTCGTCAAGCAAAGGAAGGGAAAAGATGGTGCAGGTTCTAGCAGAGTGGGAAGTAGCAGGGAAAATAATTGAATGGGCGAGTTGTTTCGTTTGATCTGTTTCGTTTTGTTGTCAAGTTGTTTCGTTTGAGTTGTTTCGTATGTCGTGTGTAGCATATGGTCTATGTCGTGTGTATCATATCGTTTGAGTTGTTTCGTTTGATCTGTTTCGTTTTGTTGTCAAGTTGTTTCTTTATTCATGTGTAATTTAGTATTGGAAAAGGGGTGTTTGGAAACCATAATCTTGTTAACTTAGAACATGGTCACCATAATCTGGTATTGGAATTAGTATTGGAAAAGGGGTGTTTGGACACCATAATATGGTTAACTAAGAACATGACTAGCTTTACAAATCCAGCATGTGCTTTGATTTATAAAAATACTTGACAGATACATACAACAAGAACAACAACAACATCATCAACAACAACAACAACTACCAGAACAACAACTACATCAACAACAACAACAACAACTAAAAGAACAACAACAACAACTACAACAACAACTACAACTACAACTACAAGAACAACAACTACTACTACATACGAAGATTTTCCATGTCACCTAACAGCTCACGAAGTAATGCATCCGACTGACATGCGTGGTCGTCAGGAATCCTTGCCATTTCAAGTTTGGCCTCCAGCAACCTTACTCTTGTCTCTAGCACATGTTTTTGTGTTTCCAGCAAGCTTATCCTAAGATCTTTTTCATGGCAGCTCGAGCACTCTGTTGGTGCAGAGATTGTTCTTAAGTACTCGTCAAATGCATCCTTCCACATAAAATATCCGCACCCATTATCTTTTATGGGCTATTACATAATAAGAAAATTATAAGAGATTACAACCCAATTATTTGTATATTTACATAAATAAGAAATGTATGATTGTTCACCTTTGACAGAGGACATGAATAATATTGTCGTCCAGATGAATATTCTCTATGCGATGTTCTTAATTTTATATTTCCTGCTCCACAAGAACACATAAAAGGATTAAATGGCTCCATCTCGGTTTTGAAATTTGTGTGAAGATAAGAGGTTGTGAGGTTGATCAGTGATTTTGAAGGTAAGATCTGGTGGCTTTTGGTGGGATAAGATCTCAAGTTTTCTTTATGTGATATATAAAGCAGATCTGATAGATTTTGGTGGGAAGTTTTGGCGCCAGTATTTTTGGAGGGAAGTTTTGGCGCCATTATTTTTGGAGGAAGTTTTACGCCATCATGTATCACGATACTATATCGATTCATCCGTTTTAACATGTCATGTATAACGACATCATCTTGACTCGTTCGTTTATCATTTCATCCGTTTTAATTTATATAAAAAATTTATAATTAATTTTAAATCATTTTCAATCAATTTAAATATTTTTAACTAATTTAAATTATTTTTAAATTATTTAAATTTCTTATAACTAATTTAAATTATTTTTAAATTATTTAAATTTTTTGTTACTAATTTAAATTATTTTTAATTTATTTAAACTTTTTATAACTAATTTAATTAATTTTAAAATTATTAAAATTTTTATAATAAATTTAATTTATTTAGTATTAATTAAATATTCTAAACACATTTTAATATACAAAAGATAAAGAAAAAAAAAAAAAAACAAAAGGACGACATTTGTCGTACCCTTTTTTTGACCAATATTTCCCAGAAAAATTAAACAACGCGCCAAATATTTGGCAAAAAAAACAAAAAGGGAGCCCCTTTTTGGTCGTCCCAATTTTATATCAATAATTGACACAGATCTGCTTCTCTTCTCTCTCAACACTTAGTAAAAAATAAACTTAACCCACCAAACTGCACGTAAAAAACCGAAAAAAAAGCCATAAAAATCCCCAAAAATGGCTATTTTCTTCAATTCGACACCACCAAAACACTACTATCACTCGTAACCATCAATTACACACGCACCCTGCTGCACAATTTGTATAATTTTTGTTATTTTGTAACATTTAAAGGTATTTTTTTGTTAAAATTTGGTTTGTTAATTTAATTTCTTTAATTATGGTTTGATTAACTATGGTTTTATGTTGTGTTTGTGTTGGTTAGATGGTCCACCGCAGAGCAGCCACCACCGTGAAACACCGTCGCAGCTCCACCACCAACAATCGCACGCAGCAGCCGTAGCTCCACCACCACCACCTTTGTGTTGGTAAGTGACTTTTTTTTAATGTATTTTGTACGACAATGTCGTCAAAAAGTTTTATTAATTAATTTCGTACGACAATGTGTTTTGGGACGACAATAGTTTGTTTAACTATGGTTTTATGTGTAGTGTTTGACAAATGGGACCGTCGTGGTGTTTGGGACAGCCGGGACCGTCGGGGTGTTTGGGACAGTTTGGGACAGCCGGGACCACCTCTTTTTCTCTTTCTCTTTTCTTCACTTCAGGTATTTATTATATATATATATATATATATATATATATATATATATATATATATATATTATTATATATATATATATATATATATATATAATATATATACTTTTATCGCAGATAATGTATATACTTTTATTACTTTGTTTAAAATGAAAATGATATGTGATATCGGAAAAAATGTCATGTGATATGTTATTAATTGTCGATAATGAAAATGATACTTTGGTTAATAATATTGTGATTGTTAAACTTGTGTTACTGTTGTTAGGATTTTAGTGATTAATTTTGGAAATTCCCGTCCAATTTAATCATCCTATAGAGCCCGTCCGAAATTAATTTATTAGAAATTAATTTCGAAAGTCCCTGTTGGGATTTTTGAATGTTTTGTCTCATTTAGGATATGGATGCGTATAATTGTTTTACTATTTGAGAGAAATTGACAGTATTTCCTTTACTCCTACGATTATGTCTTTAATGCACATATTTGGGGAGTTGAGGGGAAATGCTGCCGAATTTTTTTCAAATAGTAAATCAGTTATACGCATTCATATATGAGACGACACATTCAAAGAGTGGGTTAGGATTGCCTTCCATAGTTGCACTAGGTAAACGACAGCTCATAATTACGCCTTTTCATGTTTGAATATGTATGTATATATATAAATTCATTTTTTTAATACGTTGTTTTACAACGCAGTCATGACAATTGATAAGAGTTGGACCACTGTATCCAACCGTAATTCCCCAGAATTTTTAAATGGTCTTTTTGCATTCATCGTGCATTGTGAGCCATTGGTAAACCCCATCACAAAAATGATTCATTGCCTATGTGTTCGTTATGGTAACGCTCCAACTAAATTGGGTACGCTCAAAACTCTTGAGTCACACATATCTAAATACGGGTTTGACACACTTTATACCCCTTGGAAATATCACGGTGAACCACTTCCTCCACCCGTAGTACACAACACACCACAACTACCTTCACCTGAACACATGGACATGGATGCATTCTTCCAAGATATTTCTACTAATAATGTCCCAACTCCACCATCTCAAACAACAGTTTCTCAACCAGATCAAACAACATGTCCTCAACCAGCTCAAACCAGTGATCCTAACATTACTAACAAGTACGAAGAGTTACTTGCTAGGTCCACCCAAAAGTTGTACCCAGGTTGTGATATGACTACATTGGGCTTTACGCCGAGCTTTCGCACATCAAGGTCTTACATAAAATAACCGATGTCGGGTTTAACAAGATTCTAGCTCTTTTGCAAAAGGCATGTCCCCTTAGTAAAGGATTCAATTTCCCACCGTCATACTATGAAATCAAGAAGACATACAAAGAAATCGGGTTAGGATACGAATCGATCCATGCTTGTATAAATGATTGATTTTTATTTTGGGGATCAGATGAGAACAAAAGTCTCAATAATTGTCCAATCTGCAACGAGAGTATATGGAAAAACCAAAAGACAAAGGGGAAGAAAGTTGCCAACAAGGTGTTACGTTACTTTCCGTTAAAACCTAGACTACAACGTATGTTCAACACATAAGACATCGCAAAGTGGATGACTTGGCATGCTACTGGACAGTCTAAGGAAAACGGTAAGATGAATCACCCGTGTGATGGTCAAGCATGGAAAAATTTTGACATAATGAAACCTGAGTTTTCTCGTGACCCTAGAAATGTCCGATTAGCGTTGGCTGCTGATGGTTTCAATCCGTTTGGCAACATGAGTCAAGGTTACAGCATGTTGCCGGTGATATTGACAACATACAACACACCCCCTTGGATGTGTATGAAAGAGACTTCTTTAATATTGAAGATGTTAATTCCTGGCCCTAAATCACGCAAAGGACATTGATGTTTTCTTGCAACCTTTGATCAAAGAACTCAAAGAGTTATGGATAGGAGAGTGGACTTTAGACGCTGCTACGGGTACTCATTTCAAAATGAAAGCGGCGGTTTTATGGACTATCAATGACTTTCCAGCTTCGAAGTAGTTTGTCTGGGTGGGTTGGACAAGGCTACTATGCATTCCCCACATGTAATCAGGACACTCCATCGCTTCCTGTGAAGCATAAAATCGCTTATGTTGGGTATAGAAGATTCTTACGCGTAAGGCATCCACTGAGGAAGAAACATAAGGAATTTCATTGTAAACCTGAAAATAACCATCCTCTTAGAAGCTTTACCCATGAGGAAATCATGATTCAAATTAGTAAAGTCTTTAAACATGTCCCAGGGAAGCATCCAAATACTTTAAAAAATAACCCTAAACCTAATCGAGAAATTGAATTGAATTGGTGTAAGCGTTCTATCTTCTACGAACTAGAGTATTGGCCCGTTCTTCTACTAAAACACAATCTCGATGTCATGCACATTGAAAAGAACGTGCTTGAGAGTGTGCTGAATACCTTGTTAATGAACGACAAATCCAAAGACACGCTAAAGGCAAGGCAAGACTTGAAAACTTTGGGAGTTCGAAAGGAGTTGTGGCTCGTTGATAAAGGAAACGGGAAGTTCGATAAGCCTCATCCAACGTACTCTTTCACACGAAAACGAAAACTTTTTGTAAATTCATCAAAGGAGTTAGACTACCTGATGGGTTTGGATCCAACTTCAAGAAAAAAGTGATCGCTGATGATAACAACATAACGGGCCTAAAATCTCATGACTGTCATATAATGATGCAGCGGCTACTTCCTTATGGAGTTCAGCGATACTAACCTAAAGACATTTCAACCCCATTAATCGAGCTCTGCTTATTCTTTAAGCAGATTTGTGCTCGAAATTTGATGCAGAAGGACATGGAGAAAGCTAAAAAGCAAATGATCGAGGTTATGATTAATTTAGAGCAAATATTTCCTCCTGCTTTTTTTGACATAATGATTCATTTGGTTATACATTTACCCGAAGAGGCTATTCTAGGTGGCCCTGTTTACTACAGGTGGATGTATCCATTTGAAAGATACATGAAAAACTAAAAATTATGTCCGAAATAAAGCCAAGCACGAAGGTTCTATAGCGAGGGTTATGTTGCACAAGAAGCATTAACTTTACGTTCGCGTTATCTTAAGGATGTCGAGGCGAGATTTAATCGTCTTGACAAAAATGATGACGGTTTGCACGAACAACCAAATAAATTCCGTGTGTTCGGTTAGTAGGCAAACCGGTGGGTAGAAAACGCCCGTCTCGGTTGAATACAAATGTTATGCGGCGGTTGTATGGTTTATACTTAACAACATCCGAAATAGACGCAGACATCCTGGCGTACAAAGAGTATGTTTCTTCTTCTTTATATTTTGAAGAACCCTTTTTTTTCTTAAGTTATTTGTTTCCGATGACTTATTCATTACCTTTGTGCAGTGAATTTCCTAACGATACCGTGGAAACAAGTTTTCCCCCTGGTTCAATCACAAGGTAAACGCATTAGATATATTACTTTGTAGTCCAGAGGTATTGCTCATCTAAATCTGTTTGTATCTCTTTCGTAGATTCGTGAAAAGAGCGTGGCAAAAGATGTTAGGATCCAAATATTATTGTGTTTGATGATTCGGGTGGTCTTGGATGATCAAAATACATGTTTGCCATTTTAGAGAGAGAAAGTAGAGAGATGGAGTTTCTTGCTAGAGACTTGGTTCACAAATTATAAAAGGTTAGATTGAAAGCTCCACCCCTTCCATGGATGGAAGGGGTATTTATAGTAACAAATACACGACCTCCTATCGGCCTGTGGATCAGGTATACAGTGGGTAAAGACCCGTCCTTCCTCCACGGTGTAACTCTAAACTATTCTACGCTACTGACTAACTAATTAACTACATAATAACTTAAGTAACTATAAGTCTACGAGCTAAACTATGCTAGATAATATTTGGGGTGACCGACACTTTAACATGGAATTTCCAATTCCTAACAATCTCCCCCTAAGGGAGGTCACCCTATGATTTACATTTTGAATCCTAGCGTTCTATTCTTTGACTTTGTTCTTGATCTCGTAGACTTCAATTCTTTAATTCCGCAATCTTTGTGCTTTAGTAGCGATTCTTCAAAGTCCGCATTGATTTGTACTTTTAGTGGAGGCCTTTAACTGATCCACATCTTTGATGATCTTTGAGCTTTCATTGAGATCATCAGCCACAGTAAATATATGGATCACCCTTTATTGTGTTGCCATCATGTGAAGTTGTGACTTTTGGACCGACATGCTCACACTTTCAGGATCATGACATCTTTCCATCAGAGTAGCGGAAGCTTAACTGGCTCATGATATTTGCGCGGCGTAGCGGAAACATAGTATAAAAATATCGAGCCGGGTTCGTAGATATGCACAAGTCATGATTTCTTCAAATTAGGTGTGGATCTTTGTGAGCATGCGGCTTTGGATTGACTCCTCAATTACGATCATTTGCAATCGTCGGGGTGTACCGCATACGACGTTAGCAATAAAGCGTGTGAAAGTGTCTTTGATCACTTTCGTTGAATTGAGGTACACGGCCCACGGTTCCCGTTGATCGGTACAAATACTTCTGTGATCGGGTAGGATTCCTAAGAATCTCCTTGACAGGGTTTCGCAGCTGCTCTAGTTGTTCTCAAACCGGAACGTCTCAAAGAAGACAACACGGTGAGTGAACCGCGAATTGAGATTCATTGATTGATGAAAAATTGATTTGAAAACAATCGCGTATTGCTTAGAAGAAAGAGTTTTGCAATACGACGAAGATTTTATGAGAAAGATCAATTTTCAATCAAAATACTTTTTGTATTAGAAAATGAGTACACATTCAATGTGCTAGAGAAAAGAAGATTTGCACATCGAACGGTTTTTCCAAAAGTATTTTTTTTCAATCAGAGATACTTTTTGAGTTTGAAAACATAAGTACACATTCGACGTGCTAGAGAAAAGAAGGTTTGCACATCGAACGGTTTTTCCAAAAGTATTCGTCAATTCCAATCCTGGACCAAGGTTGATTCACGAGTGAATCGCCCCATCGTTTCTATCCAGTTGTCACAAGCTTGATCTTTAGAAAAAATCTCACATGCCACCTACCAAGAGCTTGTTTGATGTTGGCTCTAGAAGGCTTTCCATCTTCATAGTGAATATTTTCATATCACTCGGATGTTCTGGCAATACCACAAGGATAATGCGTAGGACTCTTAATATATAATCTTACTTTCCACATTGTGTGAAACAGTAAGTCTTCATTGATTTTGTGTCCTAATGAGATATTGTGAATGATCTCTTGGCTCTAGACTCAATAGTGCTCATTTGGTTCCTATGCCAGAGACTAGGGAGAGGGTCTCCTTCTTCAATATCAACAATCTCTAAGAGAAAGTCGATAGATTATGTCGGTTCCTTGTGAGAATGAAACAAGCCCTTTTAAGAGGAACTTGAGTGCTTGGGAAGTTTAGTGCAGTGCGTCACTGAGTCCATGACGTCTTGTCTTCAATACCAGTGTTACCTTGGTAACAACCAGTAGCATATGTATTGAACCTGGTTTCTGCCCTAAGGTTGAATTATTGGAGGGCTATTTCTTTTCACCCTTTCCACAATCAATTCTTTTTCATTCTTCAACCCCTTCAGTGCTTACCGAGACTTCATTACTAGAACCTTGTTGGGTTTATTCCAGTACTAGCTCAATCTCAGTCCGCACTCTTCCCATTTCTCATTTTTCTCCTTTTTTTCATCATATCTAAGGACTCTACACTATCTAGTGGATTATCCCTGGGTAGATCCCTCCGGCTCTGGCGGGATCGTGGGAACGAATACCTAACCTAACCATCCTTATAACTCCATGCATAAAGTAAATTGGTCGGTCTTTTGGTATTGTTCTTTCCTTCTTGAAACCAATTTGAAAAATCATTTGGAAAATCAATCAAGGTACTTGTGATACGAGATCAAAGCATTTTGTACCTTAATTGTTTTGATCATTTAGAAATGCTCCCCCTCAACATGTGCATATGATTTGAAATTGTTTAGCACATGGAGGCAAGAGTTCTTTGAAATAATTTCTTGATCACAATTTCCTTAGAAAAATCCTTTTGATTTTCTTTGGTAACTTCTCCCCCTCAATATGTGCATTGGATATTTCAAAATTATTTTAGCACATAGAGGAAAAAGTTCTTTAAAAATACATCCACGATCACAATAGCCATTAAGAAACCATTTATAAAATCAATCAAGGTACTTTATGTTAAAACATCGAAATCTTTGTACCTTAAAAGTTTATTTTCTTTTTGAAATGTTCCCTCTCAATATATGCTTCGAGATTCGAAAATGTTTAGCACATATGGGAGAGCAGCATGCATATTTGAATCAAAAAATTAAAAAATGATCATCTTTAATCAAGTTTCATTATTAAATCACAAATTCTCCCCCCGATCAAAAATATCAAACCCTTTGAGATTTTGGATCCCAAGTGATTTAATAAGGTTTAGAAAAACATAGGAGAAAATGTGGCCAGGTTTAAATACTCATCTTGTTTTAGGATAGAAGCTCCCCTTCAACATGTGCATTATGTATTAGAAATCGTTTCACACATGGAGGCAGGAGTGCCTTTAAAGGACTAAAACCAATTCCAATTAAACAAATTTGAGATTTAAATCACGATCTCTACCCCGATCAAAAATTTCAAACCTTTTGAGATTTGTGATCCCAATTGATTTAAATCATTTAAAAGATTTTGGGGAAAGACGTGGCTTGATTTAATTTTGAAAAGATTGATACGGATCAATTTTAGACATTAAAGATTGTTAGTGTCAGGTATGATAGTTTTTAAGAGATCTTTAAGTAAAATAAAACAATTTCACAATCAGACAATAACAGAAAAAATTTTATTTTGTAAGATCTTTAAGTTTTAAAGAAAATCATACCATGACATAACATTAAATCTTTAGATCACCACTTTAATTTGTACAAGCCGGACTTTATAGATGAAATATCATTTGAAAATAATTTATTTAAATCACTCTCCCCCTCAATCGATGACCGTAGTCGATGATTAAGTGACTTAGGTTTTGATAAAATAAAGTTCGGTGATTTTCAAAATTTAGTCCAGTTTATTTTCAAAACAATATTTTCCCATTTTCAAAACAATTTTATCAAGTTTGTTTTAAGAAAAATGGTATCATCCACTACTTTTTCCTGCACAAGATACGTTAGGTGGTTGAGAAGCTTCTGTTGTTGCTGTAGGGCAGGAAGAAAACCGTCTGCTGATGCAGTGAGACTTCTTACGTTGCATTTTAATGCCAACTGAGGTCAAATTAATCTCCGTTTCTTCAATCACTTAGAAGAAAACCATCTGCTGATGTAGTGAGGCCTCTTACGTTGCATTTATGCCAACTCTCCATTGAAGTCAGATTAAGCTCCGTTTCTTCATTTGTCGACCCAAGATATAGTTACCCTTTCCTTTCGGCATCCAATCATCATATTATGTGGGATCCGGATCGGGAACATTCTTATACCAAAATACATGCATACGTTAGTGAACACACATACAGATATATGGTGGTCGACATCACCCAAACAACAATCGACTAATAACAATCAATTCAACATATCAATCAGATCATATAAAGCATGGAATTATGTGTACATCAAACTCTAATTATCTAAACCTAACAATCATATCCTAGGCACCTAGTCCTTTAACGTAGGTTAACATCATTTTTAATTAAGCATATAGGATAATTAAGAAAGCCCGTTAGATGATATAGATTTGAAAACATTATCCTCCTCAATTAATGACTCAATTTTTGTAAAGTTTAAAAGTCTTTGAAGTCATTGATTGAGTTTGCAAATTTTATAAAAACTCTGAATCTAATTGTTTTGAAAGCAACTCATTTTCCACCAATTTTTTGAATACAACGAATATTTTTCTGAAGAATTTTTTTAGACGGAAAAACATTTGTGTGGGAACAGCAGTCCTTCGACATACTTTCCTCATTTTGTTTTAGGATAAGTGCGCGAAATATTTGAAAATTGGTTTAGCGCAACACTTTCCTCTTTGAAGAGAGGGTTGGTATCAGAAATAATAGCAAGCCATAGTATAAAGCACGGGTTATAGTTTGACGAAACTGCAAGCCATAGTTTGAAGCCGGATTCTGATGCGAAATAACTGTAAGCCATAGTTTGTGACATGTTTCGAAAAGAATATTTACACCTTCTGCTCGAACTTCATCTATGGTCTCGTGCCATTATTGAATGACATTTCTAAGACCGTAGATGTTATCGATACCAGAAGACATGTCTTGGAAAACATATTTTTGGTATTTTTCAAATTTTCTGATTTTTATGGGTTTTTGAAGGTTTTATATTTTTCTATTTTGTGTTTTGTTGGTTTTATATTTTTGTATTTTGCTTTTTGTATTTAAACCTGGCCACATTTTCTCCTATGTTTTTCTAAACCTTATTAAATCACTTGGGATCCAAAATCTCAAAGGGTTTGATATTTTTGATCGGGGGAGAATTTGTGATTTAATAATGAAACTTGATTAAAGATGATCATTTTTTAATCAAGTTTCATTATTAAATCACAAATTCTCACCCGATCAAAAATATCAAACCCTTTGAGATTTTGGATCCTAAGTGATTTAATAAGGTTTAGAAAAACATAGGAGAAAATGTGGCCAAGTTTAAATACTCATCTTGTTTTTGGATAGATGCTCCCCCTCAACATGTGCATTATGTATTAGAAATCGTTTGGCACATGGAGGCAGGATTGCCTTTAAAGGACTAAAACCAATTCCATTTAAACAAATTTGAGATTTAAATCACGATCTCTACCCCGATCAAAAATATTAAACCTTTTGAGATTTGTGATCCCAGATGATTTAAGTCATTTAAAAGATTTTGGGGAAAGACGTGGTTTGATTTAATTTTGAAAAATGACAGATAAGGACCATTTTAAGACATTAAAGATTGTTAGTGTCAGGTATGATTGTTTTAAGAGATCTTTAAGTAAAATAAAACAATTTCACAATCAAACAAGAACAGAAAAAATTTCATTTTGAAAGACCTTGATTTTTAAAGAAAATCATACCATGACATAACATTAAATTTTTAGATCACCACATTATAACGTACAAACGGACTTATTGATGAAATATCGTTTGAAAATATTTAATTTAAAATCACTGAAGATTAGACAAAATAAAGTCCGGTTGATTTCAAAACTTTGAATCCGATTTGTTTTCAAAAACAATATTTCTCCATTTTCAAAACAATATTATCAAGTTTGTTTTAAGAAAAATGGTATCATCCACTACTTTTTACTGCACAAGATACGTTAGGTGGTTGAGAAGCTTATGTTGTTGCTGTAGGGCTTGGAAGAAAAACCATCTGCTGAAGCACTGAGACTTTATACGTTGCATTTTAATGCCAACTGAGGTCAAATTAAGCTCCGTTTCTTCATTTGCTGATGAAGAAAACCATCTGCTGATGCAGTGAGACCTCTTACATTGCATTTTTCCATGCCAACTCTTCATAGAAGTCCAATTAAGTTCCGTTTCTTCATTTGTCAACCCAAGATATAGTTACCCTTTTCTTTCGGCATCCAATCATCTTCAATTGTGGGATCCGGATTGGGAACATTCTTTTATACCATCTTATCTACATATGTTAGTCAACATACATACAATTATATGGTGGTCGACATCACCCAAACAGCAATCGACTAATTAAAGCCAATCCAACATATCACTCAGATCATAAATGGGCATGGGAATAATGTGTTCATCAAACTCTAATCATCTAAACCTAACAATCATATCCTAGGCACCTAGTCCTTCAACGTAGGTAAACATCATTTTTAATTAAGCATATATGATAATTAAGAAAGCCCGTTAGAAGATATAGAATTGAAAACATTATCCCCCTCAATTAATGACTCAATTTTTTGAAAAGTTTGAAAGCGCTGAAGTCATTGATTGAGTTTGCAAATTTTATAAAGACTCTGAATCTGATTGTTTTGAAAGCAACTCATTTTCCACCAATTTTTTAATACAACAAATATTTTTCTGAAGAATTTTTAGACGGAAAAACATTTGTGTGGGAACAGCAGTCCTTCGACATACTTTCCTCATTTTGTTTTAGGATAAGTGCACGAAATATTTGAAAATTGGTTTAGCGCAACACTTTCCTTTCATTGAAGATCGGGTTGCTATCTGAAATAATAGCAAACCATTGTTTTAAGCACAGGTTATAGTCTGAAATAACTGCAAGCCATATTTTGAGACATGTTTATAAAGAAATATTTACACCTCCTGCTCGAACTTCATCTAAAGTCCCGTGCCATTAATGAATGACATTTCTAAGACCGTAGATGTTATCGATACCAGAAGACATGTCTTGAGAAAACATATTTTTAGAATTTTTCAATTTTCTGATTTTTATGGGCTTTTGTTGATTTTATATTTTTCTATTTTGTTTTTGTTGGTTTTATATTTTTGTATTTTGCTTTTTGAAAAATATATACAAAGATAGATTAGATGATATAGTTTAAGAAAGATGATGATACGAGTACCGAGATAAAGATATCGAGCAGCCCCGTTGTAGAAGATAGAATTCGTCATCTCTTAAACTTCCACCACCAAAGCTTAGAGGCTCGAAATAGAAGAGAGAACCCGAGCCTTTGAGAAAGAGAGACTTTGGCAGCTTCCCCCCAAATCGAAAATCCATTAGATGAGCAGATTCGAAGCTCTATTTCAAGCTTGCCTTAGCCAGGTGCCTGAGAAAAGCACACCATTATCATAAATCTCGCTGCTCCATTTAAGAACGATAATCGAGGATCTCCATTCGGGGTTATATCATCCAATAGAAGAACATCAACGTATCATCCCACACATAAATGACTCTTCTCAAATTTCATTCCACTGAAGTCTGACGCAATCCATTCCAAAAGGTGTCAAGAGACCACTTCCCCCGAGTAGTTGAATAGATGCAGCCTGTCTCTTAGTATAGAGCTCAAGAGCCCGAATACACAAATAGAGTTCCAAAGAATAAATAATACAACCATCCAATGCACATTTATCTTTCCTGATGATTGTGTATGAAGCTCAAGAACCCGAAGTACCCGAGTGCCCAAAGAGAGAATAACCGATAACATTGAAGAAGCAGGCCGAATCACTGACTATCTCTACGGAGGACAATCTCTGCGGATGTCAACTCCGGAATAAGTGATTATATCTCTGAATCACTGATTAAGCCCTCAAGTGAGACAGCTGAGCATCCCCAATGTACACAATCTCTATCATCACACACTTGTGTACCTCTTTTATCTTCAAAAACTTTCTATTACATCACTTCCCCCACGTAGTTGGAATAATAACACCAAAAGCCTTGATGAGTAAAACCTTGAGATTCTCTGCGGTCATGACAATTGTCTTCCCGGGATATCTTCAATCACTTAGAAGAGTTAAGTTCATCAAGTTTACTCGCCATGAGTCAAACCTTGAGTTTCTCTGCGGTAATAACATTTGTCTTCCCGAGATATCTTCAATCACTTAGAAGAATTAAGTTCATCAAGTTTACTCGCTTTGTGTTTAGATGTGTGTCTCCTTCCCTGTTTCTGGTTTAGATGATTCAGAATCAGCAACACATAATAAGCCCGTATACTAGAAATCTGTTGAGAAGAACATCATAAGCTCAGATGTGTCTCTGAGAATCAACTTGATGAAGAATATGAGCAAGTCTAATTGGGGATTTAATTTGGCTTTTTAATCTCCCCCAATTAGTGCTCTCCCCTAAACTGACGAAGATTTTCAAGTGTTCTTCTCAGCCCGGATTAAGAAGAAGTCTTTAGATCATCAAATGCAATTCGTCTTTAGTCTTCTAACATGCACCAGAAAATGTAGAACAAACTGTAAACTCGACCTTCTTCAAGATTGTTCGAATGGGGAAATAGACAGTTAACATCTTCTTCACACCAAAGGCATTACTGTTAACTTGTAAATAGCAAATCCCCTTAATTAAAATCCCTCCGAATCTAACAAGAACAGAAAGATGTTCATCAAAGAAATTAGCCCAGCAACTAGAAGCATTTTGTCATTTAATCATATCAACCCGTGTGAAGATGTCAACCAACGGATCTAAGAAGAAACTACATGTGAAGATGACCCGATAAGAAGAAGCTCGGTTCTTACATGAGTTAGGAGCCGTTTGACCATATATTCTCAAATATCAATCAACAATGCAAAAAATTCAGACTTCTTCTCCCCCTCAAGAATTGCATACGGAGATGCCATTCTTGATTAAGCAAGTGATTATCATCCAAATGTATTCTATTCACACTTCTCTCCCGCAAAATTAGCACATGATGTCGCCATCTTCATTATATTAAGCAAGTGGAATAAGAGTAGTTATCAGTAGTACGGATCACTTGATGACTGAAGCGCATGGAAAAAGCATGAAGCATGTTTGACAAGAATGGTCATAATAAGAAGATTTCTCTTCTTCAGAAGATAATGCACACTTAAGCGTACACATTTCTTTTCTTTGGAGTGCGAGGCTTGAGCTGTTGTATTCAAACGTCATAAGAAGATTTCTCTTCTTTATAAGATAATCTTGAAACGTACACATTTCTTTTCTTTAGAGAACGAGGCATGAACTGTTGTGTTCATACGTCATAAGAAGATTTCTCTTCTTTTTAAGATAAAGCGCACTTAAACGTACAATTTTCTTTTCTTTAGAGTACGAGGCTTGAACTGTTGTGTTCAAACGTCATAATCTCTCTCTTTTCAATCTCTTTTGGCAAAACATGTAATCAACCCCATTATTATTCAGTAGGCTCTTTGTCGTGACAACTGATGGAGAAAACTCAATATGATGAATTTGACCCTGAAGTAAACTACCCCGAACTCGTGACTTAAACTTGCACATATGTAACAAAGAGCGGTGCCGATTTCCATTAGCATCTCTAAGTACTCTGTATGTACTCTATACTCTTCAACCAACCAACCATCAAGTATAAGACGTACATTACCTCTTGAAAATCCACAATTGAATGTGACACTGAGCACTACAACGCAACTCCTTAAAGTGATAGTTATTTTGTAGTGGTATGAGCCCAATTCCCCCAAGTGGTAAAAGAAAATGTAAAAGACACCCAACAATAACTAGATTTCCAAGTCTTCGTTTTTGATAATAAGCTCGAACAAGGATCTTGAAGAATCTTCATCCAACCATCCCCGATACCTTCAGATACTAAGTACACTCGCCCGTGATATTTCACTTCACCCTCAAATGAATAATACTGAATTAACGCCGTTGTCACATCTTCTGATTTAAAAGCTCAAAACTAGCCTCCTTGGACGTTTTATGTGATCTATGATAATGGTTTCATCCTGACCATGGTTAGTAGCACATAACCCCGTAAAACCATGTAATAACCAAACTGTCATGAAGAAAATCCAAACACACATCCAATTCATGAAGTACACCCTTTTATCCCTTCTTCGAAGCAGAAACCATAGTACCAGCTTCAGGTAAGATCTAGAATTACACTTTCTCTTCTCCAAGATGGTTCCATCATTACGGGATTTTACAACTCTATGGTTTAAAGTGAGAAATAGTTTCTTTCGCGGGATTTTACAAAACCAAAAGTAAACCGTAAGATAGATCCGGAAATGCACTTTACTATTACTAGGATGTTTCCATTGTCACGGGATTTTTCAAGTCTATGATTTAAACCAAGAAATAGATTCTTTCGCGAGATTTTACAAAATCAAGACAAAACCGTAAACAATGTCAGCTTGAATGTGTTATGACAACTTTAGTTTCAGTGAATATCTGTTTTAGGGGAACATGCAGCGGTTCAATCTCCAATATCAATAATATCAATCAATCATCCAGTAAACACATTGGTAAACACATCATTCACGTATTCTGACAGCTATTGTAGTGACCACATGGAGAAGTAAACCCGATATACCAAACTTGATCCAGAAGTAGAATTCTCCAGATTTGTTACTTAAACTTGTACTAATCCTCGTGAACAAGAAATGGTTTACCCAATGTACAAAACCTCTTGACATTCTCAACTGAGTGAGACACCGAAGTGATAGCTACGTTGTGGGTTAAGTGAGAAAGAATCACAAACGCAACTAAATAGCCAAGTCTTTATCACCCTCTATAAACGCCCAAACAAGTCATCTTCGCGGAAGGGAAGAAAGAAAGAAGACGAAAGTAAGTAAACGCGCCCGGAAAACCCTCACTTCAAATCCAAATAAGAAATACCGTCCAAACAACCCCTAAGTCAACTTTGTTCAACCATCAAACCAAGCCGTGACATCATATTCTTCGTGAAAATGCATAAACCAAAGCATTAACCCTTATAACACATCAAAACTCAACAACAACTCACATCAACATCAAGTCTCATAATTAATCTCTCATAGCCCAACAAATATCCGCATCATACCAAATCTCGTCGTTGAATCACTTCAACAAAGCTCATCATCAAAAATCATATAACCCTAAATCTCATCTTGACCAATTCTCATAAACACGATCCAATTTTGCGAAGCCCATCAGTCCATCATCCAATACATCATCAGCCCAATCCATCAAGAATAGCACCCGGTCCGAAAATAGATTGTACATATCACTTCAGGCATATATCCGGGTATACTCTTTGACTTGCCACACATGATATCAAAATGATTTAAACAAAGTGAGTCCCATCATTTAAAGTAACTAGCAATTAAATTAAATATATGATTGATCATTCCACTTAATTACTAGTACCATGGTAGTTTAAGGATCCATAAGTGTACGACCAATTTGTCCGACCATAACACATAACCATCCCAACAAGGCCCGTGAATTAATGTATCCTCCTTTGAAATTTATCATACCAAAAAAGAAAAAACCACTCTGAACTTTATGGCAACAATTTGTATCCAAGGATTTTTATACCACAAAATATTCGGATGACAACATTTTTGTGATAAGCATTTTTACCATGATATCCAATCATTATCAGCCCACCAAATGCAACATTGCATAAAGCCCATGAAATGAATAATCACGTGAGATATCAAATCCATGTTCACTAGCCAATCCCGGATCCAACAATAAAAGGCTCGGCCCAGTCCAAACATTTTAATCAACCCGATCCAAAACCAGGAATACTTGGAACCGGTTATATAAATAACGTGGTACCCATCTCACATTACCCTAAAACACAACTTTACCCTAAACAAAATACTCTAACCCTAAAATCACACATGTACGCCTCCATCTTAATATTAGTCACCAAATTCATTTCTCTCCCAAACTCAAATCTGCATAATCTCATCTCTAATTGAACGAAGCAATATCTCATACTTACCAAGCCACAGGGATGGCTCGATGATTGATATTGTTAATACCACAGGGATGGTATGGGGAGGGACGAATAAGCCACAGGGATGGCAAGAGCTGTGGACAAGGTTTCATTACAATCCTCTAACACGGTAAGGTTTTGATAATCCTTTTTGTTGGAGAGTCTTTAAACGAACCATGGAACCGATTTAACATATTTGTTAAAATCGTTTCTTTAATTCGTATATTGTCAAGTCATTGGATCAATGATGATTACTAACTTCGTGTACAAGACCTTTGGTTATAATGAGCTTTTGAGTACCACGAGTTTAGTGAGGATGAGATCTTGTTTTTATTTGAGTCGAGTTTTGGATTTGTGTTCATGGATTAGATAAAACCGAACCATAAAGAAAAAGAAATTAACCTTCATGTTATTTTCTTATCTTAGTGTTCGAAAAGTATAGATTGAGATCAATGATGTCGTGACCATGTGAGAGGATCATGTTATATATGATTTGATAGTTCACAAAGGTTTGAGCACTGAGATCCGAATGTCTCATGACATTTCAGTTAAGATGTGGATATGAATCTGTTTTGAATGATATTGAATAGATGTTGTGAAGTTTTGATGTAGATGAGTCAGGTCTTATCTTTGGTAATTGATATGTGGTAATGGTTGTGGTTGTGGTCGTGGTCAGTTTCATCTTCATCTTGTTTTCTGTCAAGTAGCTAGGTCAAAGTCTTTGAGTCAAGTCGCTAACCCTTTCTTGTTTACAAACACAAGTTGCTAACTAGTAAAGACTAGTCGCTAGCATATTTAGATGCATAACTCGCTACTTCAGTTTACTTAACAAGTCGCTAGTTTTTGGATTCAAGTCGCTATACTTTTTTTGGAGTCAAGTCGCTGCATTATTAATTTGACTAAATAGTCAAACCAACCACAAGTCGCTAGCATAGAAACACTGAATATGGACAGAAAGTGACAATTCGCTATGAAGGTTTAAAGTTAACCCAACTCGCTAGTATGAATGACCAGAAGTTTTTAGAACAGTTTCAAACCCAGAAAGAAGTATATGAAAATGCTTTAGTTTAGACCCATTTTTACCACTGATATAACCACCAACATAAACCAGAAGACCACATATCAAAAAGCACGTGATGAACATATCAAAAAACAGTTTTATACCACATATCAAAACTGTTATAAAACAATTATCAACACTGTTATAAAACTACTATTATACCACATATCAAGTCGCTAGATGAACATATCAAAAAACTGTTATCAAAAAACAAGTGATGAACATGTTATAAAACAGTTTTAGACCACGATAAAATGACCATATCAACAAGCTTAAAAAACCATATATACAAATTCATGAAAAACCGCATAAAAACCGTGTGTCAAACCACAAGAATCACCATAAACAACACAACACAATAACCATGGTTCTTGATACCAATTGTTAGGATCCAAATATTATTGTGTTTGATGATTCGGGTGGTCTTGGATGATCAAAATACATGTTTGCCATTTTAGAGAGAGAAAGTAGAGAGAGGGAGTTTCTTGCTAGAGACTTGGTTTACAAATTGTAAAAGGTTAGATTGAAAGCTCCACCCCTTCCATGGATGGAAGGGGTATTTATAGTAACAAATACACGACCTCCTATCGGCCTATGGATCAGGTATACAGTGGGTAAAGACCCATCCTTCCTCCAGGGTGTAACTCTAAACTATTCTACGCTACTGACTAACTAATTAACTACATAATAACGTAAATAACTATAAGTCTACGAGCTAAACTATGCAAGATAATATTTGGGGTGACCGACACTTTAACATGGAATTTTCAATTCCTAACAAAAGACCCAAGTTGTAGTCCCGAGTTACTCTCTTTGGCATATGGACCTTCATCTAGTACAAGTACATACCCCGCATGCATAGTGAACGGCGTGAAGTTCTTGGTGCATCAGCGCGATAAACTTCATACCACTCAAAGCAGTGGAGTTTCAACACCTGGGCCTGATGGAGCTATGTATTATGGTCAACTGGAAGAAATTCTAGAGCTCACTTGTATGGGCAACCGTAAGGTTGTGTTGTTCCGATGTATATGGTTCGACACCCGTAACCCTACTAACTATATGCCACGCTCCAGACGTTCTTACATTGAACATGGCATACATCATATTTTGACTGAACGGGATGCTTATAGAAATCAACAATACATTCTTGCGACACAAGCAACACAAGTTTTCTACCTTGAAGACCCTGCTAGAAAACCACCTCATTGGAAGGTTGTCGAAGATGTTCATCATCGGAAGATCTGGCATGGGGATGTGGTAGATTCCTATCAGGATGTTATACATGGCAGCAGTTCATCTGATGTTACATTGTCTGTTGGTTTGGTGGTTTTGAGTATGCGAATTTGAGTGTAAATGATGAATCGGAAGTGGACCCCCACCGATGTTGTTCTTTGAAGAAGATCTGATTTTGTTACTAATGAAGATAACGTCATTTCTCATGTCCTTGATGATGATGATGTTGACGTGTCTGATGATGATGAAGTGAACCCCACTATTGTTGTTGAAGAAGTTTTATCTAGTGATGATTCTGATTATGACAATTAATTGTTTTTGAATTGTAATTTGATTATGACAATTATTGTTTTTAAATTGTAATTTGAATGAAATTGTTACTATACATTTATATGAATATGTATATTTATATGAATGTGTATATTAGTGTTAATTGGTCCATGAAATTATGTGTTCTTTTACTTGTACTTTTACAGATGGCGTGTGTACAACCTAGATCACACGGCGGGGATGCTGGCGGTGATCCACCAAGACGGCCCTCATTTACTTTGCCGAGCTATTGCGCAGGTAACAAATTGTGATTTTTTTTTATTATTTTATTTTTTATTTTTATATAATTTTTATTGATAAAACTGAATTTTTTTTCATGTATTTTCACAACTCAATAACTTATACTTGTAGGTTCAATGATCACCGGTTAGACGGAAAATCGGGCCTTAAGGAAGGCTTTTAGGGAGAATAACGGACAGCCTTTGCCTATAGGCTTTGATACCGATGATCAAGGCACCTTCTCAGCGGTAGGCACTTATTCACCGCAGTTAAATAGTCTTATTGGGGAACAATTGAGGCCACTTCCCCTTGATTGCGATTGGGAAGAAATTCCTGATGTGTGGAAGGCGCATATAATGCCGGCACTACAGGTTATATTTATTGTTTATTTTATTTCTATTCTTATTGTTATTGACTGTTTAGATATGCTTGTTATATTTAAATTGTGTGTTTGTTTAAATGCGTATACTTTTTTGAGACCTATTTCAACTGGCGCCTTGGTTGAATAATGAGAACAATTCGAGGTTGGAGAGAATATTTATACGGTGGGGAAAGGGTAGGACTTGGGCTATGGTTACAGTGAGAGGGCGCTATACCGAAAATACAAACACAGGCTCAAGTCTAAATACTTTGATATCCACGAGGCGCCCGGGCAAGGGCACATCCACCACCCTAGAAATCACGGGGAGCGAACCCAAGAGGAATGGGAGATGTTGGTTGACGGGTGGTTAGACCCGAAACGGATGGCAAGATCGGTCACAAATGCAGAAAATCGATCTAAAAACAAGATTTTAACTCACCAAGGTCGCGGTCGTTCGTTCAAGGACGCAACCATCATGTAAGACTCGTTATATTTTTTGTGATTTTTAAAGGTTTTTATATTGTTTATATTTACCTCGTTATCAATTTATTTTATATTGTATGTATAGAGGGTCAACAATAACAATCAAAATGAAGACCTGATTGAAACTTGGAGGAAGGGCCATTCAAAAAAAAGATGGCACATTTAAGACGAGAGAGAACGAGACGGCTTACATAAGTAGTTTATCTCTTAACATGCGTCATTATATTAAGTTACTTCTCATTTATTATTTTTTTCCTAACTTACTTGTCTCATCTCGTACTTGAGCAACTTGGAAATATTGCAGCGTATAGTTCCGAGTGACAACCGAGCGGGCAGGCGGGAGGTTACCGGTGGTGGCTCAACCGCTCGCAGGTTCACGTGGGCATGTTCTTTGAAGATTACGTTACTAGGGAGCATATGACAGAGGCGATGAGGGAAACCAAGGCTGCTCAAGAACGGGCTCGTCAAGCTGAGGCAGAAGCTGCCGCGGCTAGGCAAGAGTCTGCCGCTGCTAGGGAACAGGACATTCGGATCTTACCTTCAGCAGTTTTTCACCCACTACAATTTACAACGTAACCCATTTCCACCTCCCTTTCCCTCGGTACCCATTCCTGGCCCTTTTCCCCCTCCCGGCCCTTATGGTGTCCAACGTCCCATTTTCGACCCCAATAATGCATTTTCCGGTTGTTATCACCCCACCTTTCCCAACTCTATCACGTGCCCGGGTACTAGTTCGAACTATGCAATGCCGCCACCAGACCTTAACCGGTACAACGCACAAAATAATCCTCATTTGGGCCAAAATGATCATGTTGATAATAATGATTTGAATAATAATGATGATAATAATGAGGCGGGCGACGAGTTGGGTAACGAGTCGGGCAGCGAGTTCTTTGAGGACTAGGGGGGAAGTTAGTTTGTGAATTTTAGACTTATTAATGTTATGGAATAGTATTGTATTTGTCGAATGTTATCGTGGATTTATGTTAACTTTATGACTTTTGGACATGTTAGCTTTATAAGCTAGTGACTTGTTAGTTTGAGACATGTTATTTAGTAAATTTGCGCCTTGTATAGTTTAAGAGTAGTTTACTTTGTATCGTATTTGTTGAATGGTATTGTGAAATTGTGGAATGTTATTCGATCCGTTTAGTAATTTGGTATTGTATCATATTGTCGATTTGGTATTGTGGATTGTGATAGATTACAGGTTGTATTTGTTTTGGTAGATTTTTTCCGGAAAAAATCTGGAAAACCTGCGTTTGCTGCATTTTTTTTTGCCCACCCAGGAAAATTTGGGACGACATTGTCATCCCTAATATACACATACATGTCGTGCCATTCTGCACCACAAGGCAACGTGTTTTGTATACAGTGCCACATGTTATTAAATTTGGCACGACACTGTCGTGACTTTTTGTAATTAAATTAACGTTTTTTCGTTATTTTAAAAAGATAAAAAAAGAAAAAAAATAAAAAAAATGGTACGACAATGTCGTACCAATTTGCATTTTCAGGTTGAATTGCGTTTGGGCCCCATAACTTTTGTCGTGCCAAAATATAAAGCATGGTGTCGTGCCAAATTTTTTTGGGTCAACAGAAACGGCACTACCAAAAAGGCACGACATGTCGTGCCTTTTTTCTTTGGGTCAACATCCTGTGCATTTTTGGCACGAGAATGTCGTGCCAAATGGTGCATTTTTTTGTAGTGAAAGTATTGGGTTAATCACTATCGACCCGTCTAAACCCGTCACAACCCCAAATGACCCGGTCAACAAAAGTCAACCATTAGAAAAGTCAACGAAGCAGTTACAACCGTCACATAACAGTTATCAATAACTGCTCATATCAACGAACCAACACAACGGTTCAATGTACCCTTTCATTACAGTATATATACACGATACATTTGTTTGTAAACATATGATGACATATTTGATTAATACATAAACACATTTACAGTTTGATTAATCCTTGCACATATTTTACTCGGTACAATTGTGATTGAAATGTTAAGACCATAGATCCCGTTATAAAGGCCAACAATTGGTATCAGAGCGTTTTGGTCTATCAACCAACAATCATCATTTACCTTGACTCGTAAAAGTTCCAGAATAAAAAAAACACGAAACCAGTTTCCAATAAATTTTTTTTTTGCAAATCGTTAAGAACACAAATCCGGCGTCATTTTGTGTCTCAATCGTTTGTCGCAACAGGGGTATAATCACTTGGTGATTACTCACAACCCGATAACAAATCAAACAAGCAAAAATCTTTCCGAAACCAGTCTCGAATAACCCAATCCAAAACAGGATCATAAAACGAACTTAATCGTTTAAATTTTGATTCAAAATAAAACTAATACGAGCGTCATCAATTAGGGCACAAAGTAAAGATTCGAATTAGAACGAACACACTTGTTCTTAAACGAAATCAAGCCCAGAAGGATCAATTGAAAACCCCAATTGATTCATTAGCAAACTCCAATCGTAAAAATACTCACGGATCGAGAAAACCCCAATTAATCCAAACCCTAGGTTTCAAATTGAAGGGTTAACTCGTAAAAAGGAACACCACACCGGAGATAGTAGAAGGGCGGTCAAAACCACGACCATCAAAAGAGGCCGGTCAATCGTCGGTTGTATTGGAGAAGAAGAAAGAAGATCATAAGTTATCTTCTGAAGAGAGAGAGAGAGAGAGAAAAAAGGCATTATCTCAAAAGAAGTGCAGCGTGAGTTTATCTAAAAAAAAAGAGGAGATAAAAGGGTTATAAGTGAGACGCGTGTACAAATAAGGGCCATACAGGATTTTATTTTAGTTAAGGCATCGGGTTAAACCATCAACCCTCCAGGTTCCAAAAGATTTCAAAACCACCTTTATTTTACTTTATATATTTTGATATATATTGTTTTAGATTGATAAGTTATTTTAAAACATTATTAAAATCTTATCATATTTTTGTACAGTATATCTAACCTAGTTTTACCTTTGCTTAGAATACTGATTAGGAATAATTTGTAAGGAGTAATTAACCTTAGGTTATTCATTTTTAATCTCCAAGGATAGTTTAAAATTGTTAAAACTATACCTAGAAAAGTTTTACACCCATTTGAGGAAGATAAAACATTAAGAGCTCATTTTAAGAAATAAGAATTTTTATATATACACTTTGTGTTAAAATTCTTTATTGGAGATTTATTTGTCATTTTAAGATATGACGAAGACGAGTGGTAAAAGGAACCCGTACTAACATTACGAATAGTACACCCCAATTTCAATGCCCAATCCTAAAGCCCGCGAATTACTCATTATGGGCAATTTCGAATGCAAATCATTCTCGAAGCGAATGATTTATGGGAAACAATTGAGCCGACCAAAACGACTCAATCCGATAAGAAAAAGGAAAAAACCGCTATTGCTTTCCTTTACCAAGCCTTGCCCGAAGAACAATTACTTCAAATAACAAAGCACAAAACCGCAAAAGACATTTGGAATGCTTTGAAAACTAGACACGTTGGCGAAGACAGAGTTAAACAAGCAAGATTACAAACACTCAAATCCGAATTTGAGATGTTATACATGAAGGAAGATGAAACAATCGACACCTTCACCACAAAACTCACAACACTCGTAAACAAAGCCGCTAGTCTAGGACACACAATAGAAGATGAAACCTTAGTACGGAAATTACTAAATGCTTGTACCCGAAGGTATCTGCAAATAGTCACATCTATAGAACAATATTCCGATCTAAGTGAAATGACATTAGAAGAGGCAATAGGAAGACTTAAGACCTACGAAGAAAGGATTAAGTTCAAGAAAGGAAAACAAGTGGACAGTCAAGACAAACTGATGTTCACACGACATGACAATAGAGGGAAAAATTTGGAGGACGTGGGCGTGGAAAATATAAAGGATGGAAGAACCAAGATAAAAATAACCACGAGAAGAAGGATGGAGAAAACACTCAAAATCACTTCAACAAACAGAATATTGATTTTAGCAAAGTTAGATGTTACAAGTGCAATAAGACTGGTCATTATGCATCTAAGTGTTATTCAAAACCAAACACTAGTATGCAATCTAATCTTGTCGAGGAGGACTTAGAACCTACCTTATTAATGGCAATATTAGAAGACCCACATGTAACAAAGCTAAAAGATCAAAAGGTCTCGCTACACGAAGAAGATGTAGGATATAAAGAGACAAGTGTTGATAGTCAATGGTACTTAGACAATGGAGCTAGTAACCATATGACTGGAATAAGAGAACACTTTAAAGAACTAGATGAGAACGTTAGTGGAAAAGTAAGATTCGGAGATGGATCTCATGTAGAGATTAAAGGAAAAGGTTCAATCCTATTAGAATGTGAAGACGAGAAACAAAGAATCATATCTCAAGTCTATTACATTCCTAGCTTGAAAAACAATTTATTGAGCCTTGGACAATTTACCGAAATAGGTTGTAAAGTTGTAATGGACGACGATGAACTATGACTTTATGACATGGACAACAAAATCTTCTTAAAAGTCACAAGACAAAGAAACCGTCTATACAAAGCAAGTCTGAAGATAGGCACACCTGTTTGCTTACTAGCAAACTTAAGTGACAACACTTGGTTATGGCACGCAAGATTAGGACACCTAAACTTTGAATCATTAAAATCCATGACTCAAAGAGAGTTAGTTCAAGGAATACCTGCCATTAAACATACAACACAAATTTGTGATGTTTGTTTAGTTGGTAAACATAGCAGAGCACCATTTCCCAAGAAAGCAAAAACTAGATCAACATCACCATTAGATTTAGTTTACGGAGATTTATGTGGACCAATAACACCACCAACACCATCACGGAAAGAGATATATATTCTTGTTAGTAGATGACTACTCAAGATATATGTGGACGTATTTCCTAAGTACGAAAGATCAAGCTTTCGGTACTTTCAAGGAATACAAAGAAACAATAGAGAAGGAGCTAAGGATAACATTGAAAATATTAAGAACTGATCGTGGAGGAGAATTCACATCTAACGAATTCACTCAATACTGCAAAGAAAATGGCATAGCACGACAACTAACCGCACCTTACTCACCACAACAAAATGGAGTTGTTGAATGAAGAAATAGGACAATCATGTCTACTACGAGATGCATGATGAAAGCAACTAACATGCCACAAAACTTTTGGGCTGAAGGTACATTGACACGCTATATACATTCTAAACAGCGTTCCTACTAGAGCCTTAGAAGACATCACTCCATATGAAGCAATTAAGAAGAAAAAGCCAAACTTAGAAACTTTAAGAGTTTTTGGTTGCATAGCATATGCAAAGGTACCATCACAACATCTGACAAAGTTAGATGATAGAAGTAACAAAATGGTATACTTAGGAAGCGAACAAGGATCAAAAGCTTATAGATTGTTTGATCCAACAACACAAAGAATATGTGTTAGTAGAGATGTGAAGTTTAAGGAGGATGAAGCATGGGAATTGGAAGGATTACCTAGATGAACACACCAATGATGAACCCGAATGGTTTGACTTCAAAGTCGAAAACCTTGAAGCCACAAACGAACATCAGGAAAACGAAAACCAACCAGATGAAGAAGACAATGATATCCCTGCAAATGATGATCATGAATATGAAACATCGACAACAGACTCACCCTCACAATCACAAACACTTCGAACACCATCTACAATTTCATCAAGAATAAATACTCAAATTTCACCAACTACCTCAAGACATTCAACCAATCAAAGTAACTCAACTACAACCCGAATTTACATCCAGGACTTTGATCACACACCATTACAAGGTTTGAGCGTTGAATGATTTATATGATTACACCGAGGAAGTTTTACCCGAGCATTTATTACTAGCTGAAGATGAACCAAAGAATTACAAGGAAGCATCGAACGATCAAAAATGGATCGAAGCAATGAAGGTCGAATTAGATTCCATCAATAGAAACAATACATGGGAACTAACCACACTACCAAAAGGACATAAAGCCATTGGATTAAAGTGGGTATTCAAGACCAAGAAAGATGCTAATGAAAATATAGTCAAGCATAAAGCAAGACTAGTAGCAAAAGGCTACATACAAGAGCATGGCATAGATTTTGAAGAAGTCTTTGCACCTGTAGCAAGAATGGAAACAGTCCGATTACTATTAGCCATAGCTGCTAATAACAAATGGGAAGTACATCACCTAGATGTCAAATCTGCATTTCTGCATGGAGACTTAAAAGAAGAAGTTTATGTTACACAACCCGAAGGATTTATAAAAGAGAATGGAAAAGTCTACAGATTGATAAAAGCTCTATACGGATTAAGACAAGCACCACGTGCATGGAGTATAAAATTAGATAATACCTTGAAGTCCTTAGATTTCAAGTGCTTTAGAACAATTTGTCTACACAAAGAAGTCAAAAGACTCAATACTTCTAGTAGGAGTCTATGTGGATGACTTAATCATCACTGGCACACCAAAGAAAGAAATAGACAAGTTCAAAGCTCAAATGGAAGAGAAATTCGAGATGAGTGACCTAGGATTACTATCCTACTACTTAGGAATTGAAGTCACACAAACTGGAGGTGACATATCAATAAAGCAATCCGCCACATAAGCAAGATCCTAAAAGAAGTTGGAATGCTAGACCTCAACGAAACTTTAATACCTATGGATCCAGGAACAAGACTAACAAAGAACACTGAAGAAACAACGGTCAACACAACTGAATATAGAAGCTTGATTGGATGCTTACGATACTTGTTACATACAAGACCCGACTTAAGTTACTCTGTTGGATTACTTAGTCGTTTTATGCAAGAACCGAAGGAACAACACATGAAAGCTATAAGGCAAGTACTACGCTATGTTAAAGGAACAAAAGACTATGGAATCACCTACAAGTGCAATGGAAGAAAAAATATACAAGGTTATAGTGACAGCAGCTACGGAGTCAACACTCAAGAAGGCAAAGGCACTACTGGAATTATCTTCTACTATGGTGAATCACCAATCAGCTGGAGTACACAAAAGCAAGCCACGGTAGCTCTATCATCATGTGAGTCCGAATTCATTGCGACAACAGCAGCAGACAACACAAGCTTTATGGTTAAAGAGACTGCTTAGCAAGCTTACACACACGGAAGAAGAAAAAGTTACAATATTGGTAGACAACAAGTCCGCCATCGAACTAATGAAGAATCCCGTATTCCACGGAAGAAGTAAGCACATTGATATAAAATACCACTTTATAAGAGAATGCGTCGAAAGAGAAGACCTACAAGTCGAATTCATAAGTGGAGAATTTCAGAAGGCTGACATACTGACAAAGGCATTACCGAAGATCAGATTCCTCACCATGAGACAACTAATTGGAGTCAAAGATCTAAAGCAAGCCGATTGTGATTAAGGGGGAGAATATTGGGTTAATCACTATCGACCCGTCTAAACCCGTCACAACCCCAAATGACCCGGTCAACAAAAGTCAACCATTAGAAAAGTCAACGAAGCAGTTACAACCGTCACATAACAGTTATCAATAACTGCTCATATCAACGAACCAACACAACGGTTCAATGTACCCTTTCATTACAGTATATATACACGATACATTTGTTTGTAAACATATGATGACATATTTGATTAATACATAAACACATTTACAGTTTGATTAATCCTTGCACATATTTTACTCGGTACAATTGTGATTGAAACGTTAAGACCATAGATCCCGTTATAAAGGCCAACAGAAAGGACGTCCAATGCAGTAGTTTCCTAACTATGGGGTCTGTTTTTCAAAATTTTGATATCCCAGTCTTTAAACATCACACTAACCCATTCTCACCTACAACTTTGATCACCTCTGATCACACACACTTAATAAGTTATCATAGAACCCTAACCCCTCTAATTACAACACACACAAATATTTCTATGATGGGCGATTCCAACAAATGCTTGTTGCGACCACCAAGAACATGTTTTGATCCTGCTAAAGAATATGGTATGTATAAATTTAGCAATTGCCTATGGTTATCATATTTTATGGTTATCATATTTGATCCTGTTGGATAATTGATTGATTGTATGAATGCAATGTATTAATTTACTCTTATATCTTTGTACATTTAAACAGGATCAAAAAACCCAAGTATTTTCACTTTGAAGTTAAACCATGGCGGGTTTTTTACAATGGGTTCTGGAAGACACTACATGAATGGTAAGGTTAGCTGGTTTGATTGGGTTGATCTTTGATGAATGGTCTGTCCATGAACATAGTGACATGCTAGGATTGGTAGGTTATAAAAATGAAGTTATCTTTTATCATTTTAGAATTCCTAACACTAGTTTAGATGAAGGACTTAAACCCCTAGTAATAGATAGTGATGTTATAGAGATGGTTAAGCATATTGGTTCATTGAAAGTGATTGAGGTGTTCACTGAATTTTGGGTGTCAGTTTTAGATGTTCCCATGTCACAACCTCAAAGTAAGACTGATATGTTTGAGGTGGAAGTAGCAGAACCTATGTCAAACCCTTTGCCTTCTAAGAAAAAACCTATGAAAAAAACTATAAAAAAGCTAAGAAGAAGTTTGTTAAGAAACTGACTAAGAAAGCACTTGCACAAAAAATGTTAACTTTTGAGGAATGGCCTGGGGGTGATCCCTTTGACCATGACAATGTTGAGGATTGTGTTGTGCCTGTGAAAGAACATGTTAATACTGAAGTGGGACAATCAAATGGGTTACATATAGGAGAAGCTGACCCTAGAACTTTGCCAACTGACTTGGATATGGAGGACTTTGATCCCTTTTATCCTAACATTGTGAATAATGAAGGGGGTCAGTCAAAGGAAGGTTTCTATGTTGGCAGGAAATTTGGTGACAAATGGATTGTGTTAGAAATGGTGTCTAAATTAGTTGTGGAGCAAAGAAGACAGTTGTATGTTACCAAAAATGACAACAATAGGGTCAGAGCTATATGTAGAGGTCAAACACCAGTTTTTAAAGACACTGATGGGCCAAATGAGGTCTCAAATGCAAGTGGGCCTGTTGATGGGCCAGTAGTCCAGGATCAACAAAATTATCCACTGACTTTACTTGTGTCTAAGGGAACCCAAGAAGAGACATGGATTGTTAAGACCTTAAATGAAACCCATACTTGTCTTCATTCTAGGTCAGTGAAAAAGTGCACGGCCACCTTGTTAGCAAAAGATGTAGAAAATACAATAATTCCTAACCCTGACATCCCCACATCTGCACTTAGCGACCAATTCCAAAAAAAAATATGAGATGGGGTTTTCCAAAATGAAAACTTATAGAGCAAAACACTTAGCAAGGGGTAAGGTGGAAGGTGATTATGGGCATCAGTATGCACTGTTAAAGGATTATATTTTAGAACTCAAAAAAACTAACCCAGACACAACTGTTAAGCTTGAATTGGAAAAACCAACTGATCCAAAGAATAAGTATAGACAATTCAAGAGGATATATGTTTGCCTAGGAGCTTTGAAGAAAGGGTTTAAGGCAGGAAATAGAGAGTTGTTGGGTCTGGATGGATGTTTTATGTCGGACCTTGGCAGTCATATCTTAACAGCAGTTGGTGTTGATTGTAACAATGGAACATATCCAGTGGCTTATGGTGTGGTGGAAGCTGAAACAAAAGATTCCTGGATGTGGTTTCTAGATTACTTAAGGGATGATCTGGATTTGCAGCCTAATTCCAATTTCACATTCATATCAGATAGGCAAAAGGTATGTGTTACATTTGTAGTTTTTTTTATGTTACTTATCTGTTTAGTTAAATTCATTCCTTATTTTATAGGGAATAATACTAGCATTAGAGGCCATTTTCCCTAGTGCTGAGCATAGATTCTGCCTAAAGCATATACATGACAACATGAAGTTGCAGTGGAGGGGTCAGTTATATAAGAATGCCTTATGGAAGTCTGCTAATGCAACAACAATTACAGCTTTCAAAAAGCACATGGAAGACTTGAAGAAGATAAACAAAGATGCTTATGAATGGTTGAACAAAATTCCAGCAGAGCATTGGTCTAGGTCACATTTCTCTGGTAAGCTTATGGTTCAATTTTATACAGTTTACTTTATACACTTAAGTTTATATAGTATTGAACAAAGATGCTTATGCTTCAAGTATATACAGTGTAGTTGATAATACTCTTAATATTATTCCAGGGAGAGCACATTGTGATGTGCTTTTGAACAACATGTATGAGGTACTAAATAGGCAATTGCTAGAAGCAAGGGATAAGCCAATAGTCACTTGCTTAGAGTACATCAGGCAATATTTGATGAAAAAGACTGTGAATGTGCAAAAGGTGATTGATAAGTGTGATGGACCTCTCACCCCCAATGCAACCATACTATTTAACAAAATCAAGGATAAAGTTGCTCAATATAAGGTATCCTTGTTCATTTATCTTTTTACCTGTTTATTCATGTATCTGTATGTTCATATATCTATGTATACAGTTTAGTTTAGTTTAGTTTAGTTTATACAGTTTACATGTTCATTAGGTTGAATGGAATGGAGAAGATCAATATCAAGTCAGTGACCTTGGGGAGATCAGTGTGTGGTCAATATGAGGGATAAGGTGTGTGCATGCAAGAGGTGGGAGTTAACAGGAATGCCTTGCAGGCATGCTGTTGCAGCTATTAATGACATGAGGAGCAATGGAATGGTAGTTGGTATACCAGAAACATGGGTTCACTTATGCTATTGGCTCAAAACATGGAAAAAAATGTATAGCTTCAAAATTTCTTGTGTCAATGGACCAGAGCATTGGCCAAAATATAATGCTCCAATCACATTGCTTCCTTTTGTGCATCATCCACAAGTAGGCAGACCACAAAAAAAGAGGAAGAAAAGCGAATTGAAGTTGAAGAAATGGTTAAGCAGGGTGGAAAGTTAAGTAGGGCTGGAAAGACTGTTAGATGTGTGTTATGCAAGGAACTTGGACACAACAGAAGGTCATGCAAAGGTCAGAAGTTGGGAGGAAAAACTAGTGTTGGCAACATGAAGAGCAAGAGATCAGAAGTTGGGAGTGCAGCAAAAGACAAAGAAGCAACTGCAGGAAACAAAAAGAGCAAGACATCAACAAAAGCTACTCAACCTACCCCAAATTCACCACCAGCAAGACCATCTCAAGGGATTGTCATAAGGGATTCACCATCTGCAAACACAAGATCATCAAGAAAACCTGATCTTTGCTGCAAACAAGGCTGCAAAGACCAAGGGTAAGGAAAAGGTTGTTGTCTAGTAATGGTATTATCAAGTGTAATTATTTTGACCAAACTTTGATAGTTGGTGTCCAAACTTTGGTAATATTAGTCTAAGTATTAGTCTTAGTGTAGAATCATGCTTGTGTCAGTTTGTCATCAAACTGTGATATCCAGCACAGGTTATCATCAAACTATCTTGTGCATTTTGGTTACTATCTTGTGTGTTACTGAAACTGATGGTCTTGTTGTGTATGCATTTTGGTTACTATGAATTATGCACTTAATAGATGCATTTTGACCAAACTTTTAAGTCTTTTGTGTATGCTTTTAATTCTGCACTTGGTAGATTGTACCAGTGGTAGATGGTCCTTGTGTATGCTTTTAAGTCTTTTGTGTTATGAGCTTTTATGACCTTTTATGACAATGATAGATGGTATTTGGTAATGAGCTTTTATCACCATTTATCACCAACTTGACATAACTATACCATTTAACATAACCATTTGTACAAAAAACAAAGCAAAACATAACAAATACCATTAACATTACCATTCACCAACTTGACATAACCATACCATTCACCAATTGAGTAAAACACTTTGGCCACCCATTACCATTTCTCTAAACAGTTACCACAGTTGAAACAAAACATTGACCATACCATTACAAACACAGTTGAAACAATGCTTAAAACATTACTATTTCATTACAACACAACATAACCATACCATTAACTAAACATTGACCACAGTTGCATATGCCTAACCATTTCAAATTCTGTTCATGAAATAAACCACAAAAATTAACCAACTAACACCTAAAAATAAACTTCAATCTTCTAGCTTGTTTTGCTTGATCATCAACTGTTGCACGAAGATCGTTCATAGATCTCAATAACCTGGGTATAATTTGAACGGCTCTTGGACACATTTCTGGGTCAAACCAATCTATAAACCCACAACCTCTTGAACAAAAGTAGAACCTCCTTCCTGGATTAGTAGGAGTCCATGAAGTGCGGACAATCGAGGGAGCTTGACATCTAGGACAACGAACCATTATGTGTTCTTGTTTGTCTTTCTTAGTGCGTGCTTGTGATTGTGTGTGTTTGTGTTTCTGATTTGGTGTTTGTGTTTCTCATTGTGTGCTTGTCATCTAGCATATAAAGTGGAAATATTGGGAGGGAAATCACAATAACCTAGAAAATGAGAGGGAAATAAAAATATTATAAAGTTAGCCCCTATAGTTAGGAAACTACTGCATTGGACGTCCTTTTTTAACCCCGGGTCAAGATTTGTACTAGATCCGTAAGATTTGTAAACCACAGGGACGATACCCGCTAAAAAAAACCACATGGACAAGATCCGTAACTTTTAGCAAACCACTAGGACGATTTATGTAATTAACTCTATATTTTTTTTAGTTCCCCAACTTTTAACCTAACAACTAAGTTTTTCAGCCAAAGCAATACTCGTGTGAAGAAATGGCATCAAAGATAAGTTTATAATAACCCTTTTTTTGGTTCCCCAACTTTTAACCAAACAACTATATATATCATTAAGGGTGTCAAACGGGTTAACCCAATCTGACCCGAACCTGATAAAACCTTATAAGTCTGGTTGATTTAGGTTCAACTTAGCTTATTGGCACCCGATAGCATAATACCATATACCATATGCTAAAATGACTATACTTTTGCTGTGGTCATCACCAAATTAAATAAACCTATATATAAAGTACATGTTAGGCAGATGGATCTTATCTACAAGATTCTAATACAATTATTTATTGAGGAAGAATATATTCGACGATTATCTAGCTAGCTCATATATCTCAACGTATCTCATATCTCACGTAGATTTTACGACAAAATTAAATGCATGTTGCAATTTATATATATCATCATATCGTTCATTCGTGCTTGTTGCTAATTAATAATCTTTTTAAGCAACTATTAGAATAGATTAATAGAAGGTTCTAATGTTTAAAAAATAATCGAATCATTTAAGCTTATGACAATATATATTATGGATATGTTTAACTTGTGTTCGTGTGGTAAGAATGGTGGGGGACATTTTTGGAATTTTAGGTTTCCTCCAAAACAAGGCAGCATGTGCAGGGACAGAACCAGAACACAGTGTGATCAGGTGCACTTGGAATAAACTAAATAATACTGCAAACATAATTTTTAGAGGTCGGATGCATTTAAGAAAATTCAATGTTTTTTTAACAAAATTAACACTACGACCTAAATATCCATAGATGTCCCGAGACCCCCGAGACACCCCCTGGTTCCGTCCCTGAGCTTGTGCTCTATTTTCTTAAAGTCTTAATGATCAATTTAACAAGTTTCATGAAATCTAGCTTAGCATAGCATACACAAATAATTAATATACAAAATCAAGCAACAAATTATAAACATAATTGCATGATTAATATATAAACTTATCTTGATGTTATACTTGAGTTACAATGAAGAAAATAGCTGAAAAGCTCATAAAAATCGGCTGGAATTTTAATCCCAAAGTATGCACACGAATTTTGTAAAAGTAGCAAAAATATATATAGAATTCTGGTCGTGACACCGTCAAGCTTTAGGGCTGACGACGTCGAATTGTAAAAGTAATTAAATGAAGTTGATAGAAAATGGCTTTCACAATTAAGTTACTATTACGTAAGTAATTAAATGAAGTTGATAGAAAATGGCTCACAATTAAGTTACTATTACGTGTGCACCATTTGTTGACTATCATACTTCATAACATTTGAAACTCAGTTGATATAGACATATTATTTTGTATTTGTACACACACGGTATCGTTGATTTGGAAAGCTAAAAGTCGAACATGTTTCTATATTAAAGTCAAGGTGTAGTTTGATATAAAGTCAAAAATTCCACCTTAATCATTGCATACAAAAGTCTAATCACCCTCAAATTGTCACACCAGCTCATGTCTTATGTATATTTAAAATTGGGAAAATTCTCTAAATGCCCCAGTTGCCCAACTTTATTACCCCAAATGGCTCATTTTTTTTTCACTTTTCAAAATGCCCCATGGGCAACTCTCCCATGGGCAACTCTATCAAATATTTGGGCCCACGTTGTACTTATAAAGTACAAATGTAACACTTTGTCTGTTGGGCAACTTTGACCTAATATATTTGGCAACTGACAATTTTTGTCTTTTTAGTGAAAAAGCAAAATTTATATTTTTAAATTTTTAAATACAAATAAGTTAGGGCAACGGCCCCACACATATGTACTTTTGGGCAACTATCTATAAAAACCAATTTTTAAATACAAATAAGTTGGGCAACTTGGCCCCACACATATATATTTTTGGGCAACTCTCTATAAATACAACTATATACCATACAAATACATCTTTAATAAACCAAATTACATATCCCAAAAAATTATTTATTATCCTAATACACCTAAATACAAAACACAAAATACCCAAATCATCCCAAACACACACTACTGCTTTACCCCACACACACCTTCCCTCTCAAAGGGGAAAAATCATCCGCAACTTGAAACAGATATCCTTCCCTCTCAAACTCAATAATCCAACGCCCTAATCCTACTCCCTCAATAGTTCTTCTTCCATACGACGCATATTCGTACATTCAAATCAATCCGACGCATATTCGTACAATCAATCATTGTTCTTCAACATCTCAAGAATCCAACCACGAACATGTTTGATGCAAAGCTAACGGTCAGATCTAGATTAGAACATATTGCTACTATTAAAGGTGCATTAAATGTGAATAGAACCAACTTGTTTAGAGAAACTGTCTTTGGCCCTTGGTTATATTTTCCTAAGTATTCCCCTGACAACCACTTATACCATTATTTATATCAAAATGCAGTTCAGGTGTCAAAAGTTAGTGATTGTTGTCCACCTTTAACTTTTGTACTAGGTGATAATGTTTTTGATTTTGGCCGCGAACAATTTAGTCTTCTAATTAACTGGGTTTCGTTTAGGACCAGTAGATAAAAGTGAAAGTGACCACGGCCATGTTGTTAAGGGTTTAACATATAGTCCTTTTTTTGATCGGTTGTTTCCCGATAAAAATAAAACTAAGAACAAAAAGTTAAGGGTGATGACCTTTTGGCTTTGGTAAAGTCGGCGGAAAGGTGGGAATTGTTATCCGATGAAGATCTTTGTGAGGGTTGCTTTGTTGGTGATTGCAACATTTGTATTTATTGGTCAGGAAGGAAGGTTTAATGTTCCTGACCATTTGCTAAGGAATGTTGAGGATTTTTGTGTATGGAATGAGTATCCATGGGGCGAATACATGTGGGCTCATCTGTATAAAAGAACGGTGAATGTTGTTCCTAGGCATCTTGAGGCAGAATCAAAGAAGCCCCTTCCAAAAGATCCAAAAAAAGAACAAACATACACTCTGTATGGATTTACATGGGTGTTGAAGGTTAGATTTTACTTGTAACATACATTATTTGTGCTTGTATATATTCTGATGGTTAATCTAAATAATGTGTTGGCATTGTTCATTAGCCATTGGATTGGTTCCCTAGGCATTGTTATGTAGTCAGTGTAAGTGTTTGTGTAGATTTAAGGATGTTATGGTTGATGGTTTACTAGATAAATACATAGAAAGCGATTTGTAAACAGTTGGTTGAAACCACGACAATGTGTCTTCATCCACTACTAGTTCGAAGAACCCACTTTGCAACAACACGTTATGTAATTGTATCCCCTGTTACTACATATACAGCCAATGCTATCCTAACCACTGCAACCATAATCACAACCACTATAATCACAATCACTAACTCTTAATTCGATGTATTTGTTTTTTCAGATTTGGATTATGGAGACATTCCCAAACAGCTCCAGTTCGGACCAAAGACCCAGAAAAGATCCCACGTTGTCTAGCTTGGTCAAAAGTAAAAAACTTTGAAAAAAAAAACATTACACAATTTTATTTGATCCGGTAAGTAAAAACCCAAAATTAGTTAACCGTTGGTTGTTTTTATTGCATTTAGCATATCAGCTTATCTCCTTTGTTATTTAGGATTTCGGCCACTCTGAGAAGATTGTACCGACAAATGCCGCAGCTGAGTTGTCCGTGGTACATTCACAGTATGGAGTACATCCGTCAACTAGATTCCCAACTTGTTGAAAGAAGAGAAGAGTTGGTTGACCAACTGATGGTGGAAGAAGAGGAAGCTATGGTGTCTTGATGTATGCGGTGGAATTCAAGCCGATTTAAATGTCCCTTTCTGTGACGCCGATGAAGTAGTTACAGAAGGTCAAACGTCTAGTGTCAATGAAAAAGCTGTTGAAGAAGAGATTGTTGTTGGGTTTGGTGAAATGTTGAATATGAATGAGCACGAGAAGGTTGAAGATGTTGGAGCCGGTAATGTTGAGGTTGCAGATGGGATCAAATGTGACAAAGCGGAATCGTCACATACCTTAGATAAAGATCACTTTCGTGCCGAGCTTAAATCCCTTAAGTCCAGGGTTGGTAGTATAGAAGAACGTGTAGGAGTAGTTGGTGTATCACAACTCTTATGTGAGTTACACAGTACAAAAGAATTGTGGTAATTGAGGAAGCTTTAGGAATAAAGTCACAAGATGATGTTGGTGAGATTAAGTTAAAAGCTATTATTTGAATTTTTGTTACTTCATTCCACCAAAATGGTCTCTTTGAGTGCCTAAGTAAGTTAACTTTTTACAGGTGGATAGTGTTGATGCCAAGAAACCGTTGGCTACTTCCGATGAACACACCCCAATCAGGACCAACGTAGGATCCGATGACAAGCGTAGATTGTTGTATACCGATTCCGATGAGTTTACCGGGCCTATGACCCAAGTTATGAAAGCTGCTTTATCGGAGGTCCCGGCGATGCTCATCATTCCAACAATATAATGCAGGTGGATAACAAATTTGATTGTGCTACTTTACCAAATTTGAATGATGAGTTCTCGGACATTGCTTATGATGGGTTTGATCCAACTCTGTTACGACGCATATATATATATATATATATATATATATATATATATATATATATATATATATATATATATATATATATATATATTTTTTTTTCCTTCTTTTATTTTTTTCTATTTCAATATTAAACCCACATACCCTTTATCTAGGAATCGATGGATGTGAATGGTGCGGAAAAAGAAAATGACAGTGCGAAGGGTAAAGAAATTGTTGTGTGGCGGCCACCTCTTTGGTGGGAATGGTTTGTGCAGTTTACGCTTACATTGTTAGAACCGTGGCTGCAGCGAGGGGCTTTACCGTAGACAACGTTTATGATCCCGCGCAAGGTGCTTTGCACAAGTAGACACATTGGATATAGAGGTTGAGGAAATGGCTATGGAAGGGGCAGATACACAACCTGTTGAAGTGATATGCCTTGATGATGAGGATGGGCAGGATGTTGTCACGGTACATTTAATTATCTTATCATTTGTTAACAACAAATGATGCATAATAGTAGTACAATCCCGAGCGCACATGGCAAAAATAACTTGATCAAAGACATTATTAGCAACAAACAAGTCCTTGCTTTTCATTTGATTACTATATACATTAATACATTTGCATAGATAGCACATAAACACACATTAAAACAGTTTTCGACACCTAAAAACCAAATATGATACTAAAAACATAAATGACCATCATCATAATCTACTTTTTAGTTCCAGAGCTCTCTCCCTTGCTTTTCTTATTTGCTTTGAGTCGTTGAAACAAATTTTCAAGACTAGTAATCCTATTTTCCAAATTATAAATATTTTCAAATAATGTAGGATTATTCACATGTTGCTCCACTTCGTTTTATCATCTTCCTGCGTTTGTTGCACCACCTCCCTTTGCTGCATCACCTCACTTTGAAACTCTTCCTCTACCTCATTTTGCTGCACTATCGACCTTCTTTGCACCACCTCGTTTCAGCCTCCTCCTCATTCTCTAGATCTTCCTCATCTTCATCTTCTTCCTCCTCTTCCTCATCAAGTCCATAAATCTCATCCCAGTAGAAGTCTTGGCGACGCAGCCAAGTAAGGATATTTTTCCTCATCCACACACTCACTTGCCTATATGAACCATATTCTGACATTGGTTCTTCCCCAAAAGCATCTAACACTACGTCAAAAAGCAAATCGTTGTTTATGACAAACTCATACTCTTCTTCATCATCTTGAAAGTTTCCATTTGGTGCTGCCATTGTTCTTGAGCAAGAATAAGAGAGAATAAAGTGAGAGTTGTGATAATAAGAGAGCAGAAACTAGGAAAATTTTATGTAGTAGGATATGTAGCAGTAACAAGAATCTTATCTTTTACATTGTGTTGTACTTGAGTTAGAATAAAATACTGTCTTTTACACTGTGTAAAGAATCTTATCTTATCTTTACAATGTGTTTGGGGTTCACATTAATTAAAGTAGTTGATACACCAGTTTAGCTACTACATACCCTAATACAAAATTCATCCCTTGTTACAAACAATTACAATTACAACCAAATATGACAACAACATGTCTACCAAACACATACTCTGTGTTTTAAAAAAAAATTAGCCATATGCTCACGATATGCAAGGGCAGCCTGTATAGGGTTAACGACGGCCAATGAATTCCCATGTGACAGTCTGTATAAGAATATGCATACCCAGATACCACAATCACCAAACGAGTCCCCGATGCCGAACGTTGGGTGCATTCTTGAAGGTAATTGCATATGTTGTCGGATTTATACCTTTCTTACGGAAGACACGGCTTTCTAGAACGATCGGTAGTCCAGCATGTATATACATCCAAACATATTTTGTTATTTTACATACCAACTTAACACAATACATAACAACTTAAATGTTTACATCGACACACGAAGCTACAACATCCATTGAAAACGTAAACTACACCAAACTACAATGAAACCAGACATCCTAATAAACCGCCATATCACGATGAGCAAGCAAAATAAGTGATTCACGTAACGGTTTTAACAAAAAGGACCCAACATCTCCCTCGATGCCCATGTCCGGAAGTTCTCGGTAGCAAGCTTGTATAGTACAATGGTTGCGTTAAATCCTTCCTGGTTTCCAAGTTCAAGTACAGGGTCATTGTTGTCGTCAAAACCAATTAATTTGAGTCGTATTGGAGTGGTGATGCTAAGAAGCTGTGTAGCAGATGCTATCGTTCCACCAACAACCGTTATAACCCATATAAAGAAAACAGAACTGACATCCCCCTGAATGTTTCCAGAAACCACAAGATCGTCTCTTAGGTTTGAAACATAGAACGGTAAAGGAAGTTTGCCTATTAATTCATCAGGTATGTCGAGGACTTGGAAACGGTGGGTGAGCAAGTCAAAAGAAACAATCGAATAGCTGTCGAATGTGGTACCATCATTAGCATACAACCGTTGATAACCACACCAATAGATATAACCCCCAACATTTGCTTGACTTGCTTTTTGATTCGATTGTGTTAGGAAGCAAGCAATGCTGACCTAACGCCATCCATTGTTTTGAGGAGAATGTGAAAATTAAGACAGTGCATGGCTGTGTTGGATTGAACGGATATGAAATTTTTAGGAAGGTCGGATCTAAATTGTCAGGACGAATCCCAAAAGCCAAAAGCGTTTTCATACTCCGTGATGTGTTCAAATAGGGGACAAACGTGGCAACTGATCGGTTGATGGTTGGGTTCCAAACGACCGCCATGGTATCACGGACAATTGGTCCATAGGTAAAACCCCAAACTCCATGTGACCAACCAATTGGTTTGGCGTCGAGAAAAAGAAATGTTTGAGGAAAGAGGGTTCACATCAAAATTTTGATCTACCAAACCAACGTAACCTTTATGACTCGCTGCAGACAAAATGTATGGCGGTGGATTGATTCGAACAACATAACGGACGGTGAAATGCATGTTGTCTATGCAAGACTTCCAAGCCTTGCGGAACAACTGCGGCATTGAGCTACACACCTCACTGAGAGCCTATTAACTATGTCCATTTGAACTTCAATTGGAATGGTGTCGGACATCGTGAAATTTTAATGGGCAACTTTGAAATCAATTAAGATGGGCAACTTTCACAAGAATTTTGTGGGCAACTATTAAACTGTAAGTATGTGTTTAGTGTTGTATGGGCAGTAAGAGTATTATAAATAGAACAATTAGAGCATTCATATCTAGGGACCAACCCATAAGATATGCATTTAAGAAATAGTACTTGTATTAAATGGTTAAACAGTTAAGTTGGAGTTTAAAGACTTGAGTTGTTGCTTAATACTACCATCAAATTAATGAACAAGTACAAGGGCAGGTTCATATACACTTGAAAGTGTATGTTCCATAATTTATTATAGTTGGGCAATATGGCGCATGGGCAACTTAGTCAATAACTAGTTTGTTTGTAACTACAACTTACAAAACTGTTGTTCCTTTTCATTGATAGGCAACTTAGTGAATAACTAGTTTGACAAACATTTAACAATTAAGAACTTAAAGCAATGGTACCTGTAAACATGCCCGCATCTCCTTGTACCAGGGCGCCACTTTCGGCTTAGGGCTTATAGCCCTTTGTCATAAAATGTTACAACCCCCGTCCTAATATGGAATCGAGCGAGAAACAATGTTTTTCCTTTTCATTGATAGGCATATAAACCTGTAGTATAATACCAAAGGCGAGGGTTAACAAAGCACATACCAATATATGTATAAAGGAATGAACACAACTATTACATTCGCTTCATCAGCCCATTGGAGTTTGTACTTTTCCTCGTTAACATACCAAATGGGGATGGAGTGTTGTAAGAGCGGTGAACAAAGTATCACGGTAACCATAGCCCAATCAGCCATGGTCAGGAAATACAACATATATTCCACCCACAACTCTATGTGCTATAAAGCAACAATAAAAAATGATTAGGGTATAAAAGCAACAATATAAAATGAATATACTATCGGAGTGAAAGATATGCGTATTTGTTACCTCGTCCATATGCCAACCTTTCTTAGGAGGGTCTAAACACACTAAGGATTCCCAAAACCTCCGATCCACACGAACTTCTTTCGACCAAGGAAACATACATCGAAGGGGCCCTGCTTTCCAAGAAATTATTCGTACTCATGAGTAAGATGCACTTTGTCGATAGCCTTGTTCCTTGGAAGAACCTAAACACACGCGTTGTTACTAACACGTAAATTAAAACACTTTAAAAATTATAAATGTTAAAAGTTGTTTTCATACCTCAACCAAGGTTTAACATTTTGTAACTGTTCGGTCATATCCGGATCCCGGCACCCGGTGTTCGATTATTTTGATTCCACAAATCTTTTGACCAATTATCTGACGACTCAGCACCATTTTTTACTCTTCATGTCGGGTGTTATGCGCCTTGGCTCTTTTCAATGGTGCAATTATAGAAAGCTATATACCTCTTTTTCTTTTCCTTCTCAATCTTCAACAACTTTGCCTTTTGCAACCTGCGATTCTTCTCCTCTATCATCGCCATTAGAAAATCCTTTTCCATCATCTTTTGTTCTTCCAACTCCACAGTTCTTCCTCTTCTTTCCTCAACCTTAATTCCTCTTCCAACAGATACTCTTGAGTAACAGGTGATGCATTTAAAATACATTTAATACTATACTATGGCAAAAGTGTACATTTGGAAATCACATTACCAGAACTACATCATCCTCATCATCACAATCAGTAGGCTCACGAGCATTGCTAGAAATAAGAGAGTCAACCAATTAGTAGAATTCCGCGATTTAGTTGGTCTCGAAACTCATAGCGAGGTGGGAAAAGGAAGCAATAAAGTCCAATTTATCCTGTAAGGGAAATAAAGTTCATTGTTAACCAAACGGATAGTTTAAAGAAATAAAGATAATATATCGATGAACCGCCTACCCGAAATCCGCAAGTTCTTTCACATGCAAGGACTTACAAAGTAATAAAGGGTATTATCCTTAACAATAATTCTAATATAAACGTATAGTTATTATTTAACATTGACTAGTATATAACTTTGAATAATAGCCTCGAGTTTGAAAACACGAGAATTTAACTCTTGAATGACACAATCCTTGAGGCCTGATTTCGATAGAAGACTCTTGGTGCGTACCCTAGACACAATCGGTAAAAACTTTTTGTCTACCACGTTTCCGTCAGTGACCAACTTTTGTAGATACACATCGTAATCATGCGGTAATTTTGTTGGAAGAGTCCTTGGTATGTAGTGCAGGTAAAATTCCCTAAATTGAATATACCACTCCGACTGGTGCTCGTCTAATGTTGGTTTCGGATCATAAATTATCTTCGAGTCCTAAATAACATCATCAACAACAAGGAAATTAAATTGCAAATACGGTCCGGTGGTGCTCGTCTAATCCATTGAAACATTTGAATGTGTTTTACCTTGCCAAATAGCAATCCATAATCCGATCTTGTAAACATTAGTTTCCTTGACCACGATATTGCCCTTGGTATGACATCTGGGACTTTATTCCACCAACGCCTGCTTCTTTCAAACGACTCAAGAATCCATATCTACAATAATAAAGATGCATTACTCTCATACCTTGGGTTCAATAATATCTGAAGAATAGATAATATAAATAGGAATAACCTTGAATGCCCAAACAAATCCAGCAACCGTGTATGTTGGAACATACTTCCGTCTCTTTCCGGACCCTTTAGGTGTTCCCACTTGTGGTTTGATACAACATCTAGTATCCGGTGCGTACAAGTGCCTCCAAATGTGCTCCCCCCATGGAAAGGAATTTCATGAATCTAGGTCTTCGACCAAACGAATGAGTGAATCATCCACCTCTTCTACCAATAAGCGACCCATAAAAATAACCTCTAACGATAACAATAGACACACCGGATGTCTTCATCAGTTAATTTACCGAACAACTCTTCATCCTCAATAACACCAAGAAGATCTAAGTTGGAAAGTTTTACCCCTATTTTTTTGGAAATACCCTCAACTTAAATGTTAAATCCCCTGAACTATATAAATCAAAACTTGCTGTCCCAAAACGAAAGCACATTTATAAGAAAACTCGGTTAGACCAAAATGTAGACTACGACCCAGTCAATAGTATATATAAAGGGCATGTCATAGCTTGTTTTATCCACAAAACCCTGTTTTTGTAAAACATAATCTAACATGTGTGGTTCATGGTCAAAAAGAACATATCCGACCACCCTCCAAAGCAGGTTGTCCTAAACAATTTCCTTGAGTATGATTGACTTTTCTTTAATTATTGATAAGTATTTCAATTTGCTCCTAACGATGACATTGGCCATTATTCCTTACAAGAAAAAAAACAAGTTAACAACAATTAACAAGTATCTTACCACAACTACAATCAATAAAAAAGCAGTATCTGAGACTTCCTAATCGCAATCATATTTAACAAATGAATTATTTGTATCATACTCACACCAAATAAACAATAGCCCAATTTTAGACAACTTTTTAAACTTTTGAATGAGGCTCAGATCTGTATAAATCAATAGTTTACAAAACATCGAGGATATAACGCCAGCGGCTGCAATAGTATAAAGTATAGAATTGCCACGCCAAGATCACGAATATCGCATCACTTCCATGATTTAATAAGATACATGTCGTCACAGCCTCATACACACACACCTCGTATGCGTAATTTTGCTATGTTTTTAAAAAAAGTTAAAGAACAATTTGATATACTTGCGGATTAAAAAAGAAGTTAAACAAACCAATGTGGCCGCGTTACTTTGTACATGTGTATCGAATTTCAACTTAGTGAACCCTTCTGAATCCCCCTACAGTACCTTTTGTCGTTTCAACTCCCTTTGGGCAAAGGCACGCAGGCGAATGCTAGATCGTTGAAAAACAAAATGCACTATTTGGGAATTTAGAATGGGTCGCTATCTTTGAAATTCCTACGCGCTACACAAAGTAGCGTGGCCTAAAATGTTCTACTTCCCTTTCAATCCACAAGTATATCAAATTGATCCTTAACTTTTTTTTAAAACATAGCAATAGTCTATAACAAGTATACCAGACTCATATAAACTTCCAACCCGGTGTGCGATTAATATGCATTAGCAAGGCTCGGATCTCAAAAAGTTGGATAAACAGGAACATCAGGATATAACGCCATGGCAATATAATGTAATTAAATTGCCATGCCAACATACAGTAAATCACATCATTTGCGTGTCAAATAAGATAATCATCATCACTGAGCCTCTTGCATATCAGAAATACACACGTGTCCCAAAATAAACCAACTACTTCAAACAATTACCTATGTAAAGGAGTTGGTTAACAAAGTTGCTTGTCAATATGTTATAAACAAGTGGATAAACTTTAGTACTTTGACCCTCCACTCGAAATCCCATTGGCATGTCAAAACCCATTGCTATGCGGTGATGACATAGGAATGGGTTTTGGTGGAAGCTCAAAGTACCAACGTCTTTCTACAATTGGCGCATTCTAGAAAAGCATTTCAGCTGGATAATCATGGAGTGTGGCGTGTCATGAACAATACACACTATCGTGATCATCGAGATATTCAAAGACAATTTGAATGTATGAAGTTGCGTATGGCCACATTCTTACTTTCAAATTGACTTTGAATCCACAAGTATATCATATTGTCCCTTCTTCGTTAACTAACTCCTTTACATATATCAACAGTCTATAACAATTATATGACACTCATTTCTTGTTCTGAATACTCGATGATGAGGTTGAATCTCGAAGGGTAGAAAGGTGGTGCAAAATGGTTTAGTTTGCTCTCTGAGTTCATCTGTGTATGTGTTTTTAGTGTGTAATTCTTGGTGTGAAACTCTGTATGTGTATGAGAGAAAGAGAGAACAGAGATGATAAGAAAAGAGATGAAAGGGTTTGTAATGATTGTGCTACAATAGTGCAGAGTGAAGTGGGGTTAATGAGGCACCCTCACAAACCCTTCCATATCTCTCGCCACCATTCCACCACTATCCTTACCATCCTTTTCATCTCTTTTCGTATCATCTCGACCTCTCTTCTCACACACACGAGTTTCACACCAAAAATTACACACTAAAAACACACAAACAATTATGAACTCACATAGCAAGCTAAACCCTTTTGCACCACCTTTCTACCCAGCCGAACCCTCATCATGAGTATCTACTTAACCAAGTCATAATATAAAGTAACAAAATATCAAAATATGAAAAAATTAACTTCCCTAAATGCCCCATTGGCAACAATCGGCTTTGACATTGGTGTAAAGCTCCTCCATATACTTGTTTGTTCACCTGCAATCCAGGTTTGGTGATTGAATAGCATGTCAGATCTAGGTTGATTTATGATTCACACAAATGATCCAGTGTCGACATGCCATTCAATCAGCAAAGCTAATGTAAAATAAACAAACTATATGCATTTGTCAACTTGGCATCTAAGATATAACGTCATGGTGCAAACAGTACATCCATCTTTGATCATTCATATTTTAGTTTCGTAACATAATACGGAGGCTCGGATCTGTATAAATCAATAGTTTACACAACATCAGGATACAACCGCCATGGCTGCAATACTATAGAATTGCCGCGCCATGAAACGGAATATCGCATCATTTGAATGATTTAATAAGATACTTGTCATCACAACCTCTTACCAATTAACATCATATATACATAATCGAATTGTTTGAAAAAGTTACATGTCTAGTTTACTAACATACATGATACAAATCTTCGAGCCAATCATGGTTCATTGGGACGGGCGTCTGCTAGGGAGAAATGATTATATACTCTCACAGAAAATATATATTCATGTGTTGCCATAGGATGCCAGCCACAATGAAACATGATTGACCCGAAGATGTTAATCATCTATGTGAGTATTAAAATTGCCATGTGAGTATTAACTAAGGGTTGATAAACACAAAAAACATCAGGATATATGCATTAGCAAGGCTCAGATCTGTAAAAGGGTTGATAAACACAAAAACATCAGGATATAACCGCCGTGGCTGTAAAATAATGTATTAAAATTGCCAATGCAACATACGGTAAATCACATCATTTGCTTATCAAATAAGATAATCATCATCACAGCCTCTTGCATGTACTAAATGCTTAATTAAATAACCAAAAGCTGCCCAATAAATCAACTATGTAACTATAGTGTGGGCCCATGTCAACTATATGGGAGAGGTTCCACCTGCACCACATTTATTGACATATTAAGGGTAATAAATTTTCAAACTTACCCACCTTATACGTGTGAATTTAAATTAAAGTGGTGTTGGTAAATAGGTTACAAATTTTATCAAAATGTCTACAAAGACTTCACTAACAATTTCGGAACGTTTCGGAACAAAAGACTTCGACCAACAGTTTCGAAAAAAAGACTTTGGCCAACAACTTGATGAAGAACAACTTTTTCTAGAAATGGAGGAGGCTGCTATTAAAGAAGAAGAAGAATGGGAGAAAGCACAAAGAGAAGCTGCTCTTAAGGAGGAAGCCGAAAGGGAGCGACTTATGCTCCGGGATGAAGAAGTGCTGTTAGAGATGGAGGAAGCTGCTCGTATGGATCAAGCTGAAAGAGAACAACAGGAACGTCGGGACAGAGAATTCAATGCATTGTATGCAGAGTGGGATGAGAGCAGATTTGAAGGTTGCTCTGAGTATCTTTACGACGATGGTTACGACTCTAACAACTCTCAAACTTGGGATCACCCGGATTATATTTAGTTGTGTCGCAGTTTATTTTTCAGTGTATTTTGTTTCGTTAACCCAACCAGTTTGCACCATCATCAACTCGCTTTATTCACTTAGTAGCACTTATCTTACAATGGTTTAGTGACTTACTCTACAACAACATCCATCATTTTGTTTGTCAAACTTAATAAGTACCAACAAATCACTAAAACCACAAGAACAATTAATCACCCAATACGTTAACCCTAAAATATCGAAACCCAAAATCAAACAAGAACAATTACGTAAAAGTTAACCCTAAATTAGCGAAACCATAAATTATCGAAACCCTAAACTAGCGAAACCATAAATTAACAAAACCATAAATCAATAGATGAAAATACGTAAAATTACTTACCCTAGCCCAAAACGTTTTTTCTGATAGACATTAGATCGGACATGTGGTGGCGATGTGCACAGTCGGACAAGTGTGTTAGCTCTTGCTGAGAAGTGTGTTGAGGAAGATTATGTTGATAAGTGTGGTGGTTTCAAATAAGAAGTGTGTTGAGGAAGTTTCACTGTATAAATGTATAAATGTATAAATGTATAAAGGTTAAAAAATTGCTTATACATTTTTTTAATTTCTTTTATACATTCAATGCCATAAAAATACTTTATACATCATAAGTTGCCCAAAGTACAACCTTGTGGGACCCACTGTTACCCAATATTTATGTACTTTTAAGAATAAAAAGACTATACTTTTGGCAAAAGACAAAAATTGTCAGTTCTTGCAACATTGAAAGTCAAAGTTCTTGCAACTATAGCTCTAGTACACTTGTACTAGATAAGTACAAGTTGCCCACAAAATGGGACACATGTCATCTATTTAGGATAGTTGCCCAAATATTCAGTTGGGAGAGTTGCCCATGGGGCATTTTGAGAAGTGAAAAAAAAGTGGGGCATTTAGGATAATAAAGTTGGGCAACTGGGGCATTTAGAGAATTTTCCCTTTAAAATTTATGAGTTTATTTTTTTTGAAAGGTAATTCATTTTTGGCGTTTTGCTCTAACCTATGTTTGAGTATGAACATATATGTCATATAAATAAATACTTTCATAAACCATCTTGTATCACTATACAATAATGACATATAATAGTAACATATTTTCATAACTTTGATTTAGTTGATACACATTTAAAAAAAAAATTATGAGCTTACTGAAGAGATTTTGTGAATAAAAGATCACAGGTTTGAATTTCGGCTCGTGCTCACTCCAGTTGGTGGCCTCATTGAGCCAAAAGAGTCGTCAGAATTGTTTTTTGTGAGGTTCGAATTTCGGCTCGTGCTCACTACAGTTGGTGGCTTCATTGAGCCAAAAGAGTCGTCAAAACTATTTTTTGTGAAGTAAATAATAGCTGGTGCTAAAAAAACCAATGTTGCAAAAATCGCGAATCGGTAGTTGGGCGGTCGATTACCCTGCAGCGAGTAATCGGTCAAGGCGGGATTAATCGGATTGGCATTTCTTGCAATTTTTGGGCATTTCTGGAGACCAAACTAAAGATCCTAACTGATTCAAAGCCTACTATATTTCCAAACCTCAATAAAAGGCTCGAATTCTGATTATGAGACCAATTGTTCGTAATACTGTAAGTGAAATAAACGATTCCCATTGTACGTTATAAGTGAAATTATTATTTTTTTAAAGTTGACCGATTTGGCTGATTTTTTGACTGATTTGGTCGATTTTTAATTGATTCGGCCGATTTTTGACCGATTTTTTTACCTGACCGATTTTTTAACTGATTTTCAAAATTCTGTAAGATGTATGGTCAAGCACCGATTAACCGACGATTAATTGGCCGATTCGACCGACTTTTGTAACATTGAAAAAAACATCGATAGTGAGTTGTCCCGTCAATTCGTGGATTAACATTCCTATTAAAAATTCAATTATTACTAAGATGTATAAAACAAAAATCTTGAGACACATGGCTAGCTAGTTGCCTTAAATATGAACATTTATTCGGTCATATACACGTTAGTCAAAAAGATTAAAAAACAACCAATGATGTGCTACTTACCATTATTTCTAGTTCAAATTGTTTGTTAATATTTCTTTAATTTATTCAAACTCGGCTACCTTAGTTCACATCACCGACTAGTTTTAAGATGGAAAACAACACTTTGTGGACCCTATTAATTAGACTTATAAAACCATGTTAATTCTGTAGAACATAAACACTTTACAGAAACAATAATAACCAACCATTTGCTTATTTTTTTTCTAACCAAAAGGTAGTACAAGTTTTATGTCATTTCTTGAATTTTCATGCATGCAACTTCTTGATATGGCTAATTTAGATTTGTGTTGATGTATAGTTTGCTTTTCGCCTGCAGGGTGATCGTTTGTTTTCGCAAAGAGTGGATTTGGTCCGAATTGTATCAAGGGTCCTCACTAATTTATTTTATGGAGATTACACAATTCAGAGGGTTTTCGGAATTGTCAGGAATTGAGGACCCTTGTTTTAATTCTCAGTGGCCACTTAACTCATTTGATGATCAGCTAATGAACATGGATGCATGTAACTCATTTGCTTATGCACCCATGTTTGATCATATTCATTATAAGCCTATTATGGAAGCATCACCAAGACCATCTAAGCAACTCAAAACCAGCAGCTGGAATTCGAGTCAGACTATACATTATGGTAGTGATCATTCGCATGTCGCGAATCAAGCTGCTACCATTATGATGAGTCCTAAAGAAGAAGCAACTCTATCTTCCAGCAGTGTATTCCAATCATCATCTCATGTTCAGTTTGGCAACCAAAACCACCATGCGAAAAAGATAAATACTTCAAAATTCACTACACCTCAAGACCATATCATGGCTGAAAGAAAAAGAAGAGAGAAACTGAGCCAAAAGTTTATAGCCCTCTCTGCTTTGATCCCTGGCCTTAAAAAGGTACCCCTTTTAATTAAAGATTTTATAATAAATTCTAGGGCTAACGACTTTGAAAATGTATCCAACTTGTCATTTTTGTTGTTCTGTGTAGCCTTCTTTTTTTTCTTATTAAAACACAAACCTTTTGAATTTCGTCTATTATGTGTATTTTATGACCATTTTACCCTTACTTTTTTCAAATTTCGAAAGACAAAATGGTCATTTTACTTGAACAAAGGTCATAAAATACACATATTAGAAGAACTTCAAAAGGGTTGTGTTTTAATAAGAAAAAAAAAGAAGGCTACACAGAACAACAAAAATGACAAGTTTGATACATTTTCATTGTCAAGTCATTTGCCCTAAATTCTATCATGGATATGTTCTTACTTATGTTACTATTTATAGATGGATAAGGCTTCTGTTCTTGGAGATGCAATCAAGTACTTGAAAAACCTTCAAGAAAAAGTGAAAACACTTGAGGAACAAACCAAAAAAAGATCAAATGTAGAATCAGTGGTTTTTGTTAAAAGATATGAGGTGCTAGGTGATGGTGGTGAAATCTCTTCATCCTGCGAAAACTCTCAGGATCAACTACCTGAAATCGAGGCACGGTTTTCAGGCAAGGATGTTTTGATCAGAGTTCATTGTGAGAAAAAAGCCGGTATAGTAGAAGAAATTCTAGCTGAAGTTGAGAAACTTCATCTATCTGTTATCAATACCACTGCCTTAACTTTTGCCAATTACGCACTCGATATAACCCTAGTAGCCACGGTAAAGAACAACTTCATATATTTTGTTAGTATTGCTCACCATTTGCTTTTGTGGGTAGCGAACAAATTTTTTTGCTTTTGTGGGTACTTTTCTTTCAAATTCATCATTTTTAGGGTATTATGTGACATTTTTGCCCTTCGGGAAAAAAAATTTCTATTAGCTAAGAGGGGCAAAAATGTCCAAAAATTTCGCAAAATACCCAGAAAAGGATGAATTTAAAAGAAAAGTACCTACAAAAGCAAAAAAAAAATTGTTCGCTACCCACAAAAGCAAATGGTGGCAAGTATGATATCTTTTAAAAACATTTGCCTTATTTTTTTTTTACCCTATTTACTGATACACATATCAAATTTTATTCAGATGGATCAAGAATTCACCATGACAATGAAGGATCTTGTCAAAAATCTACGTATCGGCCTTAAACGATTCATGTGAACATTCGGGACTTGTTTTTTTTTCCCCAAATAGATGTAGTCTGGTAACAAAGGCCTTGATGTTCTCCACACCTTTAAAACTATCCACATGCCTGTAAAAAATTGTTTGCTATTAGGTTAATTTTGCAGGAGGGTTTTTTACCAAATTTTTTACATGGTTAACTTGTTGACCATGTTAACTACCCTCCTGCTGTAAAGAAGTAACATTTAATGGCTATAGTGAGGCATGTTTTTTTAATAATTTTTTTTTTTAGTGTGGATGAACATATAGACCTTTGTAATCAGTCAAGTGTTTGGTGATTAGTGTTTTAGAAGCCTCTTTTTGGGGCCTCTTTTTTCTTATCTTCTGTAATATGTTTGTGAAAGCTTTGATTAATTTTTATGAATTCAGTTTCTTTCCTTATATGTATGTAAAAGCTTGATTAATGATAATGAATAACGCGCATTTTGTTTTGTTTTGGTACGAGCCATCTACGTTAGAAACTATTTGCATAAATTGTTTCTAAGAGCACTTACAACAATAACACCATAACACCAATAACACCGTCCACGTCAGCGCCACATCAGCTTTACAATTTAACATTAACATCCTCAAAAAACACCCATAACAATAACATCCCAATAACACCATAACACCACTAATATTTCATATTTTCAATTTCAACCCCTAAACTAAAACAAACACTTCATTTATTAAACTAAAACAAACATTTCATTCAAACTTAAAACATATTACAATACGAGACTAAAAAAAAAATACAACGAAATAAAAAAAAAAAAAAAAAAAAATACAACGAAATAAAAAATAAATAAAAAAATACAACGAAATAAAACGTTAGAACAAATTAAAGGAAATGACGAGAATATTATCTACTGGACGATGTTTCAAGTTATATTTTGCGATGATTCGATCTTTTTCGTCATTGATCCACTGCACGACCATTGGATCTTGCCCTCAGATGGCGTCATCAAAAACTTTATCTCTTCCAACCGGGTTATTGTGAGATCTTTTTTCCTGCGGCGGCCCGATCGGCTGGAGACTTCTCGTTTCAGACGAAACTCGTTTGCCATAGTTTCAGTGAAATAAGCTGACGAGCTCGTTCCTCCAGTGCTTGTCCCCCCAGTACTTGTTGTAGTCTCGGATCTTGCTTTCTTGGTAGCACGTTTCTTTCCCATGGGGCGAGGTTGTTCATCTTGACCAAACAAATCCTCGTTTGTTTGGCTTGGGACTTCGCCTGTTAAATCGACCGGTTCAGGCGTGTTCCATTTCTTAAAATGACGCAAAACCTCCCAAGCGTCTTCGAGACCAAAAGCTGATCCCTTAGTTTCCTCACGATACCATTGCTTTGCCCGTTGCATCACATTCAGCTCACTTTCCCCGCTTCGTTGATCCCGTTTCGCACGTTTGTAATGAGAGTTGAACTTTGTGCATATGCCGTTCAAAGTTTTCCACTTGCTTGACAGCATGTCCTTGTTGCGCCGTTGAAAGTTGTTTTTATTGAACTCATTTCGCACCAGATACCAAAACGTATCCCCAGGTTGGCACTTTCCAACTTCCGGATCCTCCGAAACAGCTATGTAACATGTTGCAAGTAATGCTTCCTCTCCGGGAGTCCAACGTGCGTTAACAACAACTTCGCCTTCATCAGAATCAACTGGTTCGGGCTCGGGGTCTTTGGATTTATTTGATTTTCGCTTAATGCGACCTTTTCCTTTTTTTGGAGGAGACGTGGGTGTGTCAACAACATCATGTGTTTCAGTTTGTGATTGTTGTGATTGTTGTGTGAATTGTAGGTTTTGAAAGTTGGAGTTTAAGGTGTTTTGTTGGTTTTATTGTTGCCAATACAGAAATGCTTGATGTTGTTGATACATTTCTTGGCTCGATAAGCCTAGTGGGCTGGGGTTTGAAGATGAACCCGCGTTCGGGTTAGATGATGAACCCGGGTTTGAGGGATTCCACCCACCAGCGAGAAGATTGTAGAAAGTATCGTCGTTGCCTCCCGACATTGTTTTTGCGCTTAATTGTAGTTGAAAGATTGAGAGTATGGAGAAGATTTAGTAGTGGAAGTGTGAAAAGAAATGGTGTTTTAATTGGGTATTTATAGTGGTAAAAAAAGATTTTTGAAATTTTTTTGAAAAATAACGGCTAGTAGCCGTTTAGGTGGTTTTGAATTTTTGAAAATAACGCTAGTAGCCGTTTAAGGGTAGAAAATGTAAATTTTTTGATTTTTTGCGCCTCCTTAACTTGTTTGGCATGCTGGCTTCTTTTCTTCTCTTTAACGCCGAGGTCACAACGGGGGTAACGGCCATAACGCTGTTTTTTGTGCTTTAACGCCGTTATGGCGTTACTAATGGAAGTGCTCTAAGAGGTGATCGAAAGTCTATCTAGCATGCTTTTTTACAAACTTTTTGCATGAATCATCCATGAGAATATTTTTTTCGTTATTTTGGTGCTTATGGATGATTCATGTTAATAGTTTCTAATCGAGATGATTTGTATGATCATGTGAAGATTGCAACTCACGTAACTTTCATGACGGGTATATATTCGTACCTAATTTGATTCGTTATATATCTTTCGAATTGAATAAGCATCAGTTCTGTTGTGCTGATCACATTTTGAACTTAATTAAGTAATGTGGTTGATGTTATTATAGTAAGCAATAAGTGTGTAAATTATTGAAAGGAAGTTCCTTGATTAGGACACAAAGTACTTTTTTTTATTTTGGCAAAATTATATATATATATCTACGCACGTAAACAGCTTTTAACAACGTTACGCTGTGGATTAAACGCATTTCTAAATACGTTAAGTACTTGTTTAACGAAATGGAACCAAGTATTGCAATCATTTTATTTCGACACGAAAAAAAGGAACTTATTTGAGAGAGTTGATAGTAGAAAATTTCGAATAGCATGCCCTTCAATTTCACACAGAAAGGCTTATTTGAAGGCTATAGATAGACAGAAAGTATAGATTTCTATTATTATACATATATTGTTTATATAATAACATGCTAAGAGTTTAATTTCTTTAAACAACTAACAAAAAAATATCATGCAATCGAATATTTATAAGAAAACTCCAACTCATATAACTCATGTTTGAAAGACTTTCATTTCAGTAGGTGGAAGTTGGTAACAATGGTTTGACATACATAAAGAAACGACAAGAAAAGAATATCTCAAAATTCCTGTTTATTTATTCTTGGTTGAACATTTTATGTTACAAAGTCATTAAACGCATGCTCAACTTAAGAGTGTATCATTCATTACATTGCCTTCTAAACTGTTGTCTATTAATCATTCTGAAAGCTAGTTTTTTTTTTTTTTTTTGGGTAAAAGGTCAATGACCCGGTAAATATATTACTCAAAAAAACGTTTGAGTACAAAGGATATGGGTGAAACCCATACCTCAGCTCGTTACATAGGCGAAAAATCTTACATAACAAGATACTTCCTATTCTCTAAAACAAGAAAATAAACCACCACTCACACATTAGACTCCTATGAAAATAAAATTACTTCCTACCAAGGCCATGGAGCTTGATACCATACGTGTCATAACGAGCATCCAAATTCCCTGAAAGATCATAGACCTGATCCGCATAGTCATCATAATCATCTTTACGATCATGACCACCACCAAATAGGTTCACTGACTCATCAAAAGTGTTCACAACATCCTCTTCATAACTGTCGGAATCAACAATCTCTCTCACTTTAGAGAATGGGTTAACCCTATTAGTAGAAGAAGTAGATAGAAAATCCTTTTTATTAACTGGATAATCAACCTTTTCAATAAGGTTACCATCATTATCATCAAGTGTAGCTTTCCCATCAATAAGAAGCTTTTCAAACTCCCCAATTTTCTCAACAATAGGGGTAGGACTAACCTCGTTAGCTTCCATTGAATCATTCACAAGCGGTTCATGCACAATGTATTACTAGTCTTTGGAGACTCATTCTTCTTTTCTTCCAATGTACTACCAGCATCCACATCCTTATTCACTTCCTTAGTAAGAATACCAAAGTCATCAGTGTCATCCTTATTCACTTACTAGTGACATCCACCTTCTTGAGTTCTGGAGAATGCGCTTTAGGTTGATAACGAAAATTCTTACCCAAAACAGGTTTAGTAAATCCCCCTTTACCCGGAATATTTGGAGCACCATTCTTACCCATATTCTTGTTATTGACCGTTTGAAAACCATCATTAATGGCGGTTTCCATTCATATTCAACCCGGATCTTTTCAATCGTAGAACCCGATCTATCCGGTAAGGGTATTTCAATAGTGAGACTCTCTCGAAGAACCTTATCCTCCTGAACTTCAATCAAGCACCTAGCAAAACTACTGCGGCCCAAGAATTCAAGCACATTTGACTAGTGTAAGAATCTAGCATTCTGAAAGCTTGTGCATGTTAATTTGGCATTAATTTTCATTTCATGACATTACATTATATTATACTCTTATACATTTACGTGTAAAACGACGTCGTTTTGATGTTGGTATATTATCAATTCTTCCTCTATCTGAAAAAAAAGAAAAAAGAAAAAAAAAAAAAAAATTAGCTTCATTGCTTCAAATTGCTGGTATATTATTTTATAAGATTCAGATTTTCTTTTTGATTTTGATTTTGGTTATGCCTTAAAAAACAATTTGATGAAGGTTGTAATCTAATTTCTTTCAAGGGTATATAAATAAACTTTTGCTTTCTAAATCACAGGGATTATTAGTATATAAATCATATATATATTGTCTAAATAGTCTAGCTTTTATATTGACAATTTTAATGTACTCATAATTTATCGAACTATTATAGCATAAGAAGGCTTTAATAGCTCATTTAAACAGTGTTTCCACATATTATTCTTAGCACCAAAACATGTGATTCAATCAGCGTTCTTAGTTATCAATATTTTACGATAAGTTTGGTATAAACTTTGGATACTTACAGTTTTTCGATATTGGGGTTTTGTGGAGATTTGATGCGTTTGGGATTTGAGATTAGCGATATAAATGGTGTTCTAAGGTTTTTATTTATTTATTTATTTTTTTGAAGGTATGATTATTGCACCACCGTTGATTATATGGAAGATGGTCTTTTAGAGGTAAGTATTGTGTAAGATTATTTGATGTTATTGCTCGAACGAACTTCCCGTTTCCTACTGTCTTTGCTCAGGTAAAGAGAAATTAGAGTATCAAATGTTGATGATGATTTTAAGTTATTTAAAGTAGAGTATAGTGTTTTAGGGTTAAGGATGTGGATCTACGAATGACAATTTTATTGTTGCCTTTATGTTTAAGTGGTGTTTAATTTTAGTGGCATTGTTTAAAAACATAAGAGAACAAGATATCTCTATATCATGTCAGCTTATCATGCTTATGGACTCGAGTGCGCGCTACATCAACATCAGGGATGTAAGTTGTGGTGGTGGCATCTAGGGATGAGCATCAGTCCAAAACTGACCCGATCCGGCCTGAACCGATAAAACCGAAAACAGAAAATCGTAAAAAACCTAAACCGAAACCAAACCGAATATGGTCCGTTCAGTTCGGTTTTGTGACGGATCCGTCGGTTCAGTGTGTTTTTGTCGGTTTTGAGTCGAACCAAACCGACCCAAAACCGAAAATCGTAAAAAGCCAAAACCGAAACCGAACCGAAAAGTTGTCGGTTTGGTTTGGTTTTTATCAGTTCGATTGATTTTGTCGGTCCGATTCGATTTTGAACCTTCCATTCTCGGCCCTAGTGGCATCAACCAATAGGTAACTTTGCTCAACTCACTATATCTATTTTGGTGGTTCCATTTTATAATAATAAGCATTATCACTTATATGTATCAATGCAATTGATGCAAGTGTTACATGGCATCTTAGATATACGTTAGATTATAGATTCACTTCTAAGTTTGTTTTCTTAGATGTGTTGCCACATCATGGATGTAGTAGGACTAATAATATATAGATTTTAACATGTCGTATTCTTTGCCAGCGCAGATGCACTTGACCCTGTACGTGTTAACAAGGTCCTGCCGCTTTGATGTAGAAATTGAAGTCACAGTCTTAAGGTAAGATTAGTACGTACCTAGAATCACTTTTTGCAATGAAATTGCCATTGGGCTGGTCTAGATGATTTTAGAATCACTTTCTGTATCATTTTACGAATGCTTCTTTGTTGCTTAATTTTACATGTCATAATTCAAGATATGTTCAAAAATAGTTTTGTTAGAGTTAGGTCATGATAATTGGGGCTGTGTGGTTTTTAATTTCTTCTATGTTTAAAGTTTTGATATTCTACCACTAATTGGATTGGGTTTCTCTACTATTTATAATACATGCATACATGTTAATACAAATAATGTCTAAAAACACGTTATTTATATTTTCCGTATCCTCCACGTTTTGATAATAACAAAATATAAAAACATTTTACGTAAAAGCTAATGTAAACAAAGCTTATAGTCGTAAATCCTCATTTCGACGCCAAATCACTAAATGGATAAACAATGAACATCAAGCTTTATGAATGATTAAAAAAATAATTTTTCATACAAAATGAGACAAAAATATTTTACACAAATTAATTAGACAAAGTATTTCTAATTATCATAAAATGTTTTATTCAAATTAAATTTCAAAATCTGACTTTCCGTCCAAGAGAACAACCATCTTCATCAGATTTTAACTTTCCCACTAAAAGAAAAAAAAACAGGAGCGTTGACGGTACCGTTAATTATGGACGGTACCACCTCGTGGCACTGATTGTCTGTGTTCTTTCTTTCTTTCTATAAATCCATTTATTTTTGATAATTCATTTGTTTTATTCCTTTAAAAAGTGATCCAAACTTCATTTCATTTAATGTGCAAGAGAAGAACACCTGTATTCATCAAGATACTAAGTGTCTTAGTGTAGTTAGTGCATTAGTAATATTGGTTACTTCCTTGTTGTATTTTAGCATACATCAAGTCCATAATCTTCTATCTTGTATAGTTCTTGAGATTGGGTTGATCGAGTTGATCATGTAGATCTTGTATCTTGTGTAGCTTGTGTTGATAGTGTGTTGATCGGCTAGATCGTGTAGATTGTGTTAATAGTTTGTTGATCGGGTAGATCGTGTAGATTGTGTTGATCGGGTAGATTGTGTACCTTGTGTTGATCGGGTGAAGATCAGGTAGATTGGGTTAGTATTTTAGTCCATAAAATACACGTGTGTGAGATTGGTTCTAGCTAGATGAGAACTCGACCTTTAGCTTAGTGTCAGAAATTGGTGTAAGTGACATGTATGGTTTTCTCCGCCTAAATGGAGCTTGTTGACATAGTGAAGTGAACTTTCGAGTTGGGTACTCGAGAAGTGGAGTAGGGCGAAGAGGAGCTTCGTTACCGAACCATACAAATCTCGATATCGTTTGGTTTGATCTTTCTAACTCTCTACTATTATCTTGCATTCTTTATTTTGTAGTTACTATTGTTTATTGTCTTGCATTTTTTATAGTGTTCATATTATCATTGCTTGATCTCACGTAAATTTGAATCGAAAGTTTTTAAAAGCATAAAATTTAAAACGGAAAAATATTCAACCCCCCTCTCTAGTTTTGCACAATTAATATCAGAGCTACGTTAACCAAGATTTTTTAAATAAATTGTATTTTGAAACTTGAATCAATCTATTGATTCCGACAAATATCTAGAAGGGCAATCTATGCAAAGAACACCATTTTTTGAAAACGAAGGTTTTATCTATTAGAAAAGTAGATTCGAAACTTACGTGAAATCAAAAGATCTAGATCTTTGGCATGTCATTACTTTGTGTGATTTTAAATCTATTGAAAGAAATGCGGAAAATAAAAAGGATGAAATTGTTTATTATGAAAAACAAAGTGACGAACTTAAAAAGAAATTTGCTAAAAATAGTGAAGCAAAAATGGTTATTTATAATGCTTTATCAAAGAAAGAGTTTGAAAGAATTTTTATGTGTGATATGGCAAAAGAAATTTGAAAAACTTTACTAGTCACCTATCAAGGTAATAGTCAAGCCAAAGATAACAAGATCGATCTTTTTGTGCAACAATATGAACAATTTACTATTCCTGAAGATGATTCTATAAATAGTTTATTTGTTTGATTTAACACTATTGTTACTAGTCTAAAAGTTCTTGATGAATGTTACTCTATCAAGAATTATGTTAGGAAGGTTCTTAGGGATCTACATCGTAAATAGAGAGCAAAGGTCACCACAGTTGAAGAATTGAAAACCTTGACATCACTATCACTTGATGAGCTTATGGTAACTTAAAAGCTCACAAAGTGATAATGAAGAAAGACTCAAAAATAGTTAGAGGCAAATGATAGAGGGTGAGATCTCTTTACTTGAAACCTAAGAAAGAATCTAGTGATTGTGAAGATTCGAATTTCGAAAGTGAAGACAAAGAATATACAATGGCGGTTACGGACTTTAAGAATTTCTTTAGGAGGAGAGGTAGATAGGTTAGACAAATGCGGGATGAAAAGAAGTCACTCTAAAAGAAAGGGATAACAAGAAAAGTAAAGGAGATAAGAAATTCTTTAGATGCGGAGATCTGAATCATCTTATTGGGGAATGCTCAAAACCACCGAGAAACAAGAACCAAAGGGCATTTATCGGAGGTTCTTTAAGGGATAGTGATAACATCAAATAATTCTGACTTTTAAGTGTCAATTTCCCCCGTTTATGCTCATATTTTATGTCATTTATATGGATATATAGTCTTATAACTTTATATTTCGTTTCTAGGTAATATATGAGCATTGGAGCTTAGAGACGCGGATTTGTAAATTTTCTTAACGGTTTTATCTTAGTATGCTGTTATTAAAGAAGCTACGGCGTAACTCCTACTCTCAACTACGTCGTAGCTAGGATTATGTTACAAAGACCAAGTCAACAGCAGTTACGGCGTAACTCTCAATTTAAGTTACGCCGTAACCATCTAGGTCATGTGGAATTTCGCGTCTCCGTCAACTATGCCGTAACCTCCTAACATGCATTATGACGTAACCAGCACTACGAGACTTGAGTTTGGAGGATAATTAAGTTACGTCGTAATCCTCAACAAATTTACGGTGGATCTTTAATTACGACGTAACTATTCCTTAAGTAATCACCACTACGAGAGTTCTGTTTGGAGGATAATTAAGTTACGGCGTAACTCTCAACTTCAGTTATGCCGTAACTATGATTGCCCTAAAATCTGCATTTGACATCATTCACTCACACTACAAAGGGAGAGAACGTGAAAAGGGTTCCAAGGGCAGATCATACGGAACATACGGAGCCATCTCCAAGGGAGAAATCACACCATATTGATAAGCTTTAGCGATTACTACTTCTTTATACTTTAATTCATGTCTTCATTAATCATGTTAAACATTGAATTGATTGTGTCTTTTAATATGATCGGCTAAGCACCTTTGGTGCTAGCCTAGTTATGATGCCTTGATTGTATTGTTTATGTTTTCATTCTTCTATAATTATTTCTAGTGTATGCATGCATAGTTCGTTGGTAGTCATCCTAGCTTCGGTAGTTTTGAGTTACGGTCGTATTTATTTTCTTAGGAGAATTGACCAAAAGACCCTAAGTAAGTAGGTAGAGAGGGTTGGTAAGAATTGACCAAAAGACTACTAATCCCTCTTGTGCGAATTGACCAAAGGATCACCATTCGGAAGGATGAACTTAAGAAGTTAGGGATGTGTGTCTAAGATGCTAGCGCCTGGGCACACATTATTTCGAATCTTGTATGTAGGGTACTTAATGACTTGGTTTAGGTTGCTTGAGACCCTCGACTCCCCAATGGGTAGGCATTTGATGTCAGGTAGGAACCTTTGTTGATAGGCTATGACGAATTGACCAAATGATGTCATAGCGACTTGAACCCCCACTTGAATCAATAGGAAGTAATTAGAAAATATAGACATGACATGATAGGATGAATAATTAGGTTAGCACACTTTGTCACTATTGTTCACAACTTCATTTAATGTTCGCATTTGATTTAGTGTTTATTAGTATAATCGATATTTCAACAATTAATCTTTTAAAAATTGCGACACTAGACTTAATTAGGATCCTCATCTACATAGCTCTTGGGAACGACCTCGGTTTTACCACCTTCTATACTACGCACGATCGGGTTCATTGCTCGTTAGTGCAATAGGTAGACCTTAGGTAGACGAGACTTAGAAATATTAAATCCTGGTCGAAAAACCGCATTAGAATTTTGACGTCATTGCCGGGGAGCTATATTAGGATTTTTTGTTAAGTTTTTTTATTTTTGTTTATTTATTTTTTGTTTTTGTTTTTCTCACAATCTACTTTAAGTTTCAGGTATTATGGCAGTTGTGGACATCGATAACCTCACTCTCGAGGAATACCTTGCAATGACTCAGGATGAGCAAGGGCCGGGGCTCGTTAGGCCGACTATTGGAGCGGAGGTCCGATTCGAGATCAAGGACCAGTTTATGAGGGATTTGCGTGCTTACCCTTTTTTCGGAAGTAAGAACGAAGATGCTTACGAGCATATTGAAAATGTTTTATACATCGCAAGCCTCTTCAACATTCCGCGTGTCTCTCAAGATGCGGTCATGCTTCGAGTATTCCCTATGACACTTACGGGATTGACTAAACAATTGGTTGATAGACTTTCCGGTTGGACCATTGACACGTGGAATCTTTCAAAAGAGCTTTCATTCAAAGATTTTTCCCTCCCTCAAGAACGGCAAAAAAATTATAAGAGATTCACAATTTCAGACAAGAAGACGGTGAAACATTATACCAAGCTTGGGATAGGTATAATGACCTCCTATACAAATGCCTTACTCATGACCTCAATAATTAACAAAAGGTCAACATCTTCTACAAGGGTATTAGAATTGCTACAAGGCAAATGCTCAATTCTCAGAGGCCGATCCTTGGAATGACACCTACACTTGCATTGGAAGCTATACAAAACATGGTCACCCACTCTCAAAAGTGGCATGAAGGAGGAAGCCATAGAAGTTAGGCGGAAGTTTGGATGGTATTGCCGCTATCATTAACAAACTAGATACTCTTAGCCGTGATATGCTAAAGCTTAAAGAAAGTGTGCACGCTATTCAAGTTGGGTGCGAGACATGTGGTGGAGCTCATCTTGCTAAAAATTGCCCTCTTAGTAATGAAGATAGAAAAATTGAAGAGGTCAAGTATGGTGAAGCTAATAGATCTTTCCAAGGATCAAAATGAAAATGGATATCGTGGAGGACCTCCGGGATAATACAATCGTGCACCTTATGGAGAAAGAATGTCTAATCTAGAGGATACTATCAACAAATACCTTGAGGACTCTACCAAAAGGCAAAAAGAACTATTTAACTACTTTAAGTCTAGTAACATTCACGGCACGAGGGAAATGAACCGCACGCAATGAATACACTAGACTAGGGGGACTTGATTACGTATAGCAGGCCTACTGGGCTCAGCTCGTACTATACGTATTCTGGGCCGAGGCCCAACAACGAAACAGTTACAAGTAGGGGTGTCATAAATCCCGACCCGACCCGGACCCGAACCCGAACCCGAATAAGAATAATCGGGTCGGGTTACTTGGGTCCAAATTCTAACTCGGGTCAATCGGGTCAACCCGATTAACCCGAGTACGAACTAGGGTCGAGTATCGGGTTTAAAATACTTTGCTATTCGAGTTCGAGTCAACCCGACTAACTCGAGTTTTTTTTCTTCATAACAGTATTTAATCTTTATTAGGTTATTAAAAGCCCATGTTATCAAATTAGTCCCCGCCCATTTTATTCAATTGTACTTGGCCCATTTAATCAATTTTGATATCAAAATATAGTCATATCTTATCGATTCAGTTTTCTAAATTCGTATACCATATATACATATATTAAGGCATCTCCAAATCCTTGCACTCCTGTATACTTGCAGCTTAGACCTTCTCATAGCACCCAAGATATCCTAAAGTAGATTACATTAAGGTTTGCACTTCAGATTCTACTTTCCCAATTAATATATTGTATGTAAGTTACTTGTGTATTTTAAATGTGTAATTTTAGTTGAATATAAATGAACTTATGGGTCATATGCAATAAACATATTATGTAATTTTAACTACTAAATTTAAAAAATCAAATTTTGTGATTTGGTAAATGGCAAAGACCTGAACCCGACTTAATCCGACCCGACTTGACTCGACCCGATTTGACCCAAACCCGACTAACCCGACCTCAAATAGGGTCGGGTACGGGTATATTAAGTTTAGCCTCGACCCGACTTGGAACCGACCTGTTTGACCCGAACCCGACCAACCCGACCCGATTAACACCCCTAGTTACAAGTAACGGATCAGCAGTAAGACCAATTACAAGATTGGCTATGGTCCGGGCTCAAAGACTCACATAGAATGCCCAGCGGATCAAACCTTTGACCGAGGAAGGTGTTCTGTGTCCGCATCCGCGATTACTACGGAACCTTGCTCAACAAGGGTCCAACTCCGGCCACTAACTTTTATATGCGAGTTGTTAGGAAACCCTAGCATTGAGCCTCGCTTATAAAAGGGGTTTTAACCTTCTCACAAGGTACAACTTTCTCTCTAATAATAACACATACATCTTTATTATTTTTGACAAGAATGTATATTTACTCTCACGCCGAGGCTTAATCGTGGGATCCGTCCCTACGGTAAGGCTAACGGTTTACTTTCACTTGTGCAGAGATTCAATCAATCACTTGGATTAATACAAACTTAGCCAATCAACAGCTTGTTGGTCCAACCCAACACATATCATACTCACATATTCTACCAATCACACTTTTTGTACTAACAACAATGGTGGTGGTAGCGGCGATGGACTGATGAAGTGAGGAGTTAGGTAGAGTGAGTAGGGTTAAGTGGAGTAATTAAATAAGAGATAATAATATAATATGAGAATTTGTATTTGTAACAAAATGGTACAAAAAATGACCATATCATAGACCAAAAGTATTTTTTTAGCTTAGCAACCAGTTACTTGTCAACTTATTGGATGCCCCATCATAACTGAGCGGAGCAGGTTTCATACGGAAAATACCCCATCACAACTTGTATAAGAGTGTATATTGGTAATTTACTCATATATACCCCATCCCAAATGAGCAGAGCAGGTTTCATACGGAAAATACCCCATCACAACTGTAGAAATCAAGGGAATACTGAAAAACTATATTAATCAGATTCAACTAAACAATAAGGATTACAAAACATTATATAGAAAATAACTAACCTAACCCTAGCAACTAAACGGGCCTAAACAAGTGGGCCGGGCCAATAGACCTTTATTATCTAACACCTTCTCTCAAACTCACAATGTTGCAGCGATAACATTCAGAGTTTGTCAAACATAAAATAAATTAAAACTGAAAAGCAAAATGAAAAGTGGATGGTCCCAGAGTGCAAACGCGGTGCAAACTCAGAACAGAGCAACACAATTACGGAGATGAACGAGAGCGATCGAGGCGGCAGTTGAACAACCAGATGCAGAGAGACGAGCAGATTCAGGCGGACAGATGCAGACAGACGGATGCAGATTCATACAGATTCAGATTCAGACAAGCAGGCAGATTCAGACAGACAGATGCAGACAAAACCAGGCGGAACCAGATGCAGAACCACATATGAAATCAGACCAAGTTGATGTCGAGATGCAACACATAACTACTCAAGACTTAGTCGGATTAGCTAAGACTATTGCATCACCATCACCAACACAAACCAATTCCGAATAAATCAACAATAACCCGAACAAACATAATCATAGTTACCAAATACCGATACCAATAAATTCCAATACCACCGCGAATGAAATAAACAGCCATCAGAACTCAACCAGACAGCTTCCAAACCAATTCATAATTATTACGAACATTAACCAAATTTCTAGCCATAAAATAGTATAAAACTAATCGAACTTCACCACTATCAAGCCGTATATGACAAAACCACAAACAAGCTCTTTAGCAAATTCATATTCAACTCAACCAGGCCATAAAATTTTCTAACCAAACATTTTCCACCACTGACTTTCCATTAGTCAAATGCATAAAACGAATTAGATGAGACTTACCATTGACTTTTCATAACATCTTTAATTGCCAAACTCAAAGCGTAACTTGTATCAAAACCAAATAATCAAACCAAGTGAACATGTAAAAAGAATAAAGAATAACATTAGTCAAACACATAAACTGAACTGTCGACGACAACGAATTAGATCAAGCAAACATTTTTTTGCTTCTTTTTCTTCTTCTTCATCTTTAACCTGGCTCTGATACCATGTAGAAATCAAGGGAATACTGAAAAACTATATTAATCAGATTCAACTAAACAATAAGGATTACAAAACATTATATAGAAAATAACTAACCTAACCCTAGCAACTAAACGGGCCTAAACAAGTGGGCCGGGCCAATAGACCTTTATTATCTAACAACAACTTGTATACAGGGAGTGTATATTGGTAATTTACTCATATATACCCCATCCCAAATGAGCAGAGCAGGTTTCATACAATGCTGTTCAACTTTTAGCAACCAGTTACTTGTCAACTTATTGGATTTATCCCCTAGCCTAACTACTCAAATGTCTTTTATTTTAAAAAGAAAAAAACTACTAATTTATTATTTAATAAGACTAGATTCAAAAAAAAAAAAAAAAACAAGATATTTCTGTTGATCAATATGAGAGCTAAATTTTGATATTGACTTTTCTGATTAACCAGTAAAAGCAAAAATTAGCTTTAATTTGATTAAAGTAATCTAAATTTTATCTAATAAAATAAATATGTATAAAAACACATATGTCGATTATAAATATAAAAAATAAAAAAATGAGGATAATTAATAAAAAAAAGTTTGATTATTAAATTTTAAATAAATTATAACGACCTAAGTAAACTTAACAGTTTATATGTTTTTTTTAATAATTTATATATTTAACAAAATAAATACTTTTAGTTAGAACCACAAGTTAACAACTATAAATATTTGCAGCTATACATCATCATTTATGCTCTCGTATACTTAAGATTTGGGTATCCATGCTAATAAATACATTAATTATTCCGTATTAAATTAATAGTCTACATTTTTTTGGAATGTCCCAATTTAGTTATCCACTATTAAAAATAGATAAGAAAGTTTGATCGAGTTTATCATATTACATTTTCTTAAAATTGTTATTATAAACTTTAAGAAGACTTTGAATAATTATAAGGGTAAAATATCTACTCTACTAAAAAGTAAGCAATAATAATTATGATTTTCTTAAGCTGTGTGTTTTTTGTCGGGGGATAATTATTTTAGAGATAATTTAGAACCACAAAAGTTTTACAAAACAAAATTCACAAAATGATGTGTCTTAGTGGCTACTCGTTACAAGTATGAGATTGTTTTTAAAGAAAAAGACAGAATACCACATATTAACATGACATGTCATTTTGTGATTTTTATTTATATAAAAGTTATGTAATTCTAGCGTATCACATTATTTTAGGACGGAGGGAATAGTCTTTTATTCGTTGTGGTACAAAAGAGTAATTATATCAATTTTTTACACGTTACCCCAAACATAAATAATATTATAAATATTATGAAATAAAAAACCAAACGGCGGCGTATTAACGCCTAAAATTTTCCACCGCCCACTCTAGTACCTACAGTTCTTCTCCAATGTAACAAAGGTTGCGACGTCGCTGCACTGTTCTTTTATCATTTCTCTCCCAAAATATCAAAGGGTACGATGTCGTTGCCTTTGTTCTTTTATCAGTGCTACAAAAACTCATGTACAAAACGGTGCCGTTTACTATATATGACTGAGATTTAATTTGAGGTACGATGCTATACATGGCCGAGATTATTTTTTGTATGGTTTCTCCATTTCTCTAGAACATCCTATCTCTTTTATCGTTTATCATATATAGCTGATATTCAATTTGAAGTACGATCCTATCTCTCTTATCAACAAACACACACCGATCTATTAATGGTGATTTTCTTGAAGATTCTTATCTCATACATCTACTTCATTAGGAGATAATAAATCATCGGGGTATATATATATATATATATATATATATATATATATATATATATATATTAAATCTACTTTATGTGTATTGATAATAGTATGTGTGTTAAAAATATTTTTTTCATGCTCATGTTTTATAGTGTTTTAGTGTAGCAAGTTGATTTGTTTTAGTTTAATTGATGAAAGCATTACAAAGGTTTGATTATTAGGTTTGATTAGTTTTAGTTTGATTGATCAAAGGATTAAGGAGGTTTGAATGTTTCGGGATCTTTGGTTCCACGCTTTTTCAGCTATTATGTTCATTTGGATTATTTCAATTTTTTGGTTAGTTATACTCATTGTTTGATTATTAGGGTTATTTGTCTTAGCTTATATATCAAGGTTATTTGGTGTAGGTATTGTTTCGCATAATTGGGAGGGTAACACATACTTATTTGTGGGTTGCTTTTAAGGATATGTTGGTGTTCCTTTTAATAGTTTGTTTCTTTTATGAGTTGAATGGTCTGAGATACAGTGTTCTCTTTCAGGGCTTTAATGTCGTAGTTTACCTACACAATGATTGTTTAACACTGTTTCTCTCAAGCAACTTATTTGTGCTTAAAGTATTTGCTGGTAATTATATGCTATGACGTTGTTCATATGCAGTTATTGCTCTGAGCACAGATAAGTTACTTGAGAGTACTGTTCTTTGTGTACGAGTAACGATGACGTACGGTACATTGTTTAACTATATTTAGAGTGAGATGGAAGGATGGGCAAATTTACAGTTAAGGTGACTTGGAACTTGGCAGGGCAAATTATTGGAATTGCAGCCATGCCTGGTTAACCATTCTTTTTACCTGTTCTTTCCTTCCTCTTTACCCTAAAGAAATGATGGTAACTATCCGCACTTAAATGTTGCGGTGATATAATAAGTGCAACGACGTTGAACCCTTTGGTATTTTGGGGAAGAACTATAGCATATACAGTGGGCGGTGGGAATTTTTGGGCGTTAATACACCGTCATTTAGTTTATCTTTTAATAATATTTATAATAAGATGAAAGGATGGGCAAATTTACAGTTAAGGCGGCCCGAAACTTCGCGGGGCGAATTATTGGATTTGCTACCATGCCCGGTTAACCCTTCTTTTTACCTGTGCTTCCCTTCCTCTTTACCCTAAGTGATGTCAATTATTCGCACTTGAATGTTGTAGTGGCATAATATGCATATACTGGTATCTTGGCACAACAATATGAATCGAATTAGAATTGCAACCATGGCCGATATATTATGTCCGCTTTATGCTTATAGATCTGAGACTTAAACATATTTGAACAAGCATAATTAGCCATAATATGATCAGGTTAAACCATCCGTGTATAAAGTAATGTGGGTAAATAATACATATATAAGGCTAGTTGTTTAGGTAATCAAATACATTTTGGCATAACATCATGGCTATAAATAACTATAATAGGCAAAAAAAACATAGTTAACACTTTTGAGATCCCTCTCGAATTTCTTTTGCCTTTTCAACACCCTTTGTACAAAGGCCTGCACCAGGCGAATTGCTAGATTGTTAAAATAACAAAAAGAACTGGAGGGGAAGCTCAGAATGAGTAATTATGTTGTACATCGTATGTCAATATTAACAAATGAAGAACGTGGTGGACTTTAAAGTAGAAAGACTCTGGTTGATTAACAGAAATTTTTAACTTGAAAATTTTTAATTAAATAAAAAATGTGTTTGACTGGAAGCTATGCACTGTAAAGTGCATCATGTTCTTTATTTGCCAATATTAGCACACGATGTTATATATCTATTACAACTTAGTTCCTAGTACAATTTAGCTTGTATATACACAGGAAAATTTGGAAAATTGATAACACAACCATATAGAAGTCCTAGTTACCTCACAGTAAGTTCGAAACAAATGGTGTACAGAAGTCTGCTAATTGTATCATATTAGGTTATCAATTGTTCTGATTCTACCTGTAAGCCTGTGGATGTTGATGGCAGTTCTTTGGCTCAATTAGTCAGTCATTTTTCTGTTATTCTTGAGACGAACAATACTATTGGCTAGTGTATCATTGTAGAAATTATTAATGAAGATCTAGAAATTGGCTATGTAGTTTTTGATTTTTTTAATGCTAAAGTTATCATATTGTAGTATTATCTTTCATAGTAATATCTCTTCATTTTCAAAAGAAGTTGTCGCTTTTAGCTAGTGAGTTACATGTAGCTTTAATAGGAAACACGACAAAATGTGGCAAATCAGTTTGTATCAAATCTAGATACACAACATTTTGTGATGTTTCGCTATTAGCACTATCATGCTGTAAATGTTCCATTCCTTTCTCATTTTTATTTGTCTTTGATGTCCAGTTTTCCATTTGAACAGGATGTACTTATAAATTAGGCGTATATAGTCAGAGATGAGAAACAAAAAGAGGATGTGGCAAAATGATTTGCACCAAATACACTTGTATGACATCCTCTATTTCTTTCCCATCACTCATTATTAAGTATGCTTTATGAACAATACTTTTATTGCATCGCCTCACCCCTTCTAGTACCTACCGATTTCATTAAACAACAATAATAGACAAATTTGTGACATAGACGGCCCTCTGAGCTCCATCTCAAATCCCTTTTGCCATTTCAAAACCCTTTGTGCAAAAGCGTGCACCAGACGTATTGCTAGACTGTTGAGATAACAAAAGGAATTTGAAGGGAAGATCAGACCAGGATGTTATGCTCAACATCATATGTCAATATTAATAAATGAAGAACGCATTGGACTTTAAAGTGGAAACACTTCAATTAAGTGGAACATCTTGTCGACTGGAAATCTTTGCACTGTATAGTCTAAGACGTTATTTATTTGTCAATATTGACATTTGATGTTTGATATCTATTACAGCCTAGGTTCTAAACCATATGTGCACTAAAATGTATGCACACATTGGATACCAATAAGGGAAAATTTCACTTATGTCTCGGCAGCTATGCTGGCCTAATGAATAATCATGGTCTGGTAGGCAAGTAAGAAAAGGAAAGAGGAAATGGTAACATACCTAAGCAATATAAATTTTCAGAATACGACCAGTTCCAAGTGATAGATAAAGAAGAAGCAAGCGTACGAACATCTCAAGTATTCCACATAGTGGACGACCCTGGTGTGAAATCCTGTAAATTGAGAGAATACTCTATTATTAATTATGATAAAAAAAACTGCTAAACGAAAGGTAAACGCACAAAGTATATATATGGCAACTTACTAACAGTCGACCTCGATCTGACTTGAAGTATAATGTATTCAGGTGGCTGAATGTAAAAACTCGGGTGCTACAGAAATATTGACAAAGTATCAAAGATGGATGCACAAACCATGTCAACATGGTAATAGTCGGTCTTGGTCTCCGTACATCCATCATTGATATTTCATCTATTTTTGATATTTAATTAAATGTGTTAGACTGGAAGCTTTGCACTATAAAGTGCATCATGTTTTTTATTTGTCAATATTGCCACACGATGTTATATGTCTATTACAGCTTTAGTTCCTATTATAACTTAACATGAATACAGACAAGAAAATTTGGAAAACTGATATTAGTCTTTAAAGATCTGCCAATGAAATAAATAATCAGGAAAGACATGCCCATCAAATCTTACCGGATGTTTCAGCTAAAATATAATGAAATATTCTTTGATGATGAGTCTTAGATCTATAGTTCTTTGGGAGACTCCACACACCACCATGGCTACAACCACAGAACAGTCATGGTTAACCTGCCAAGATATGCAAATGCATGAGCCACACCATAGTAAAAGTCATCATTGCCCCAAAAGACCAGACCTCAATGGGAGGCTCAGATCTACAATCATAAAATTTGACATAATATACTGGCCAAGGCTGCAATTCTAGCTTACCGTAGCTACCAACAATGATGAAAATTGTCGTCGTTTACAATTTTGTGGTCAACACCAGTATCTTGGCGAGGCAATCCTACTCGAACATTGGTTGCAGCCACCACCAATGTCCAACATTACTACCTATACATAGTTTGTTTAATATCAGTTCTAGGTTAGTGTGTTCTGTTGCTGAAACTAAAGCGTATTTTGAATTTGATGGGCTTAAAATACTTAGAGTTAGACTAATCATCTAGATTCATTGAAGGTTTGCCCAAATATTATTAAGGCAATGATGACCGTTTTCTACATTTATGGTTTTTCAGACTACAGTTTAATGACACCCATATCTTGGCGAGGTAGCCACACCTCTAAATGTGGTTGCAGCCATGCGGGTGATTTGTACCGTTCGTACATTTATAGATTTGAGCCTTACTTTTCACTGTCAAACATGTATATGGTCTGCATAAAAAGTCTCAAATCAACTTGGTTTGAATGCGTAATATTTTAGATTTTACGGATTCAATGTTGGGCCACAGCTAAAAGGCAATAGTTAAACCTGGTAAATGTATAAGATATATAACGGGCTCGGCTATGTTTGTGGATCACCTTGACTCAAGCACCCTTTTTGCAATAGCAATAGGCATTTCCTTATAAAACTGTTACAATGTTCACTGTGGATGTTTTATAATGGCTGCCTATTACTATTGGGAATTGATGGCATAGCAATGCATTGACATAATAATTGCAGCCAAGTTTCTTGCCACAACATCCCTGTTACAAGGCAATGACTAATTTGGGTTTTTTCTTTTTGAGGGTCGTGATGAATTCTCTACACAATTACTCTTCCATGAATGTGGCTCTCACGATCCCATATCTTAGCGGGGTAACCACATCTACTATATGGGTGCAGCCATGCCGGGTGCGTCGAGCTGCCCTAGGAATTGCATATCTTAGCCTCATCCTTGATTGTTTGGCCAATGTTAGACTCTGTAATTGCAACCTTATTAACCTCATGTGATAATGTTTTCATCAAAATATTTAACGTGAACTTGTTTGTGCAAGTCACTGAGTTACACTTATCTTATGTTAAACTTAGTATAATTATGTTATGGTATTTTCAGCATGCTTATGTTTTCTTCCAAGAAGAAGAGATGTCCTGCTAGGTTTCATGATTCTTTTAAAAATTGGCTGTTTTTTTTTGTTAATATCATTTTCTTTTCTACATTTACAGCTTCACGCTTCCAAGTTTCTATATTTAGGTGCTCTTAGAACTTAAAGCAATTATTTATTTTAGCAACCGCTCTTTCACTAACCAAGTGATTGCTCAACTTGAGTTGTGGAACGATAAGGGAACCGTCAAGTACAAGAACAACATGTATGTGTTGCTTAGGAACCTTGACAGGAAGGTCAATGTACTTCATCTTGGAAGGCTTGGAGGCAAGCTCACTAAGGACCGGTTTGACTACCTCAACATTCCTATTGAAGGTCCTAACAAGCATGCTCCTTAGAGTTACTAATCAAAGAGAATATCTGCTTTTTGACAAGGCTTTAAAGAACCTATGAGAATGCTTTCTTTATAAAATACAAGTTTTATTATGTATCCAGAATTCTTTTTGACTTTTGTCGGGTTTTGTTGGATTAATGGTTTTATGCTATTACTTGAATGAGGGTATTAAGAAAAAAAAAAATTTACTTACACTAATACTTAGCATCTAAGAATAACAATTTGATGATAATTTTAACCGATGGCCCGAAATGAAATTCAAATGTTTGATATCTTAGTTGTTATGATCAAAGAAACATTACCCTTTGAATTACGGATCGCATCGGGATTAAAAGATACAATCCAAAAACTACGGCGTAATGCGTGGGACTTTTTGAAACAAAAATATAATGGTATGATTGGAAGACATACCCACACAACCCAACCTGAAGCTTCCATAAATTACTTTCACTAACACACACTCGCGAATGATTAGCTCACCACGGTAACAAAGAAGATTGGGAATCAGTTCCGTGAAAATAAATCCTGAAGCTTTTATGTGTAGGATCGTAGGATCGTACGATCCAACGAGCAGGATCGCGATTTTGACAACCTTGGTTACAACAAGAAGAAGCTCAACCTCGATTGACCCATAATCCAATCTACAGTGAACGTGAGGTTGCCGAACTATGTTTGATGGTCGACTATTTAATGAAGATTTTAAGTATCCATTATATTATTTTCGAAGAAGATACTGTATGAGCCGAAAACTATTTCTAGAAATAGTCGAAGATATTCAATCTTATACTGCCGATCCTCTTTCAAAGCATTTTAAATTCTTTAGTGTCGGACCCGATGCTACGGTTCGAATGAGTATGAGTGTTATTATGAAATGCATATTCGTCATACGCCAATTGGCATACGACACCACACCTGATGCATTTGATGAATATTTGCAAATGGGAGAGCATACCACACGTGATGGTCTAGATAATTTCAATAAGTGCGTTATTGATTTGTTCATGCCGAAGTTTTTAAGAAAACCAAACCATAACGACATTCAAAATCTTTTTGCAAGACATGAGTATGTTCATGGTTTTCCGGAAATTCTTGGTAGCATTATTTGTATGCATTAGGAATGGAAAATTTGTCTGGTGTCATGGCATGGACAATATGGTAGGGGTGATAAAAAATTACCCAACTATAATGGTTGAAGTTGTTGCTTATGCGTTTGTGGATTTGGCATGCATTTTTTGAGGTAGCGGGATCGAATAACGATATTAGTGTTTTAGATAATTCTCCGTTATTCGACGACATTGTTGATGATGTCGCCCCTATAGCTCCGTATGAGGTAAATGTGGTGTTAATGTGGTTTTATGATAAAAGGGTGATTTTTGGGTGTTAAATGTTAAAGTTGATGTGACGCTAATGTAAGGGTATTTCTTTGGTGTTAGGAAGTTATGATACATGGGCCTCTAATAGGTGAGAACTTTTAACAGAAATTACAGGAACAAATTGGTATTACATTCCCCTCCTTACCATTTAGTGTGTATTAAATAATGATTCTTATCCTTTTGTCAAAATATGAATGTAAATGAATCTCATATGTTTTGTTCCATTGTAGACTAGATGCGACCAAATAATCGGATTATAAACAATCGCAACTTTAAAAAATCACTACAACAATCGCCGCTTTCGCAGGCGAAATTTCAGGGCTTTCCCCGGGGACATGTCCCCTGCGAAACCTTTCTCCGGGGACATGTCACCGGCAAAAATTCCCCGGGGATACCTTCTCGAGAATACTTTTCCCGGGGACTGTCTACCACTTTTACCGGGGACACGTGGGTCCCGCAGCCGATTGTCTCCGGTCAAACATGTCCGACGTGGCACGTGGTTTTGCCGTGGACACGTCCCCGGGGAAGAGTGTAATCACTATTTTGATAAACTATTTCGCCGGGGACATGTCACCGGGTAAAGTCGTAAATTAAATATGCTTTTGAACTTTCTCCGAGGACATGTCCCCGGGGAAGAGTGTAACCACTGTTGAGGTAAACTATTTCGCCGGGGACATGTCACCGGGTAAAGTCGTAAACTAAATTATGCTTTTGAACTTTCCCCGGGGACATGTCCCCGGCAAAATAAGCTGACCCACTATGCAGAATATTGCTGCAAAATGGGTAATTTCCAGATTTTTTTCGGGAATTTTCCTGAAAAAAACTACAACCTGTTATCATAATATGCCAATCCACAACCTATTTTACCAATGTCACAACCTGTTTTTATATGCCAATCATAACACAAATTCGCTAAACATAATATCATATATACAACATAGTTATCCTTTTCCAAAATCGCCAAAACGGTTCCTAAACCGTTAACGCATGATCATCTACAAAACTATCCAAAACAACGTATCCGCAAATGGTCCAAAAGTATAACAGTATATATCAACAAGATAATTATAATAAATAAATAAATAAATCAATAAATAAATAAACAAACAAATAAACACATTTAACCACTCGATAACAATTTCATTCAAATAATTAAGTGTTGTTCTACAAATTACAATTCGAGATTAATCTTCCACATCATCAACATAAAATTCAACATTATTAGTATTGTCATCTTCATCATCTTCATTCTCGTGGCCATCATCATCATCAGATGCTAAATCATGAGGAACGTGATCATCAAAATCAATATCATCTTCATCTTTCACAATAGTGATAATTGGTGGTGGTGCCTCAACTTCCGCTGGTTGAACATCTATATTTATAATGTTATAATCAACTGATCCAACTCAGCAGAAAGTGTGATATGTGATGAGTTGTTGTCATGTACAACATCCTGGTTGTCTTCTACCACAATGATATCCGGGTTCCAAATCTTTCGATGATAAGAATCTCGGACGGCCTTCCAATTACCACGTTTACCCGGGAAATCAAGGTAAAAGACTTGTGTTGCTTGCGTTGCAAGAATGAATGGTTCGTTTTGAAACGATACACGATCGGTCATAATTTGCGTAATGTTGTTTCTATAGGTACAGCGTTTTAGGCGATTAGTGTCGAACCATTTGACTTTGAACAACACAACATTGAATGAAATATATGAAAACTCGAGAATCTCTTCAAGCTGGCCATAATGCATTCCTCCATCAGGGTTAGGAGTTGAAATTCCGCTTTTTTGAGTTGAACGACGTAAATCACGATGTCGTGTACGGTAAAATTCACACCGTTGACTACGCAAGAGTTGACTGAGACTGCAGTACATGATGGTCCACAAGCCAAAGCGAATAACTCGGCGGTACAAACTAGGTCCTTCTGTACTTTTAATTCACGAATCTATGAAAAAGTTAAGAATAGATAGATATGAGTAATAATCGTTATTTATACAGGGTAATACATACAATAAGTCTACCTTCATCTCAAACCAACGAGGAAACCCTTCTTCCAAGTCTCTGCCAGGAAATGCCCTGTAAATGTTCATGATGTTAGAATAAGTCGTCGAATAACAACTTACGTGAAACAAATTTTGAAATAAAAGCGCGTACCTCTTGTAAGCGTTCATGTACGGGTCGATTTCATGACTGTTGTGTAGTACATACCATACTACTTGCTTCATTGTGTCTGCTTTAAACCGAACTAATGATTGTTTACCATTCTTTTTGCAGACTGATCGAAACACCTCAAATCGACTTGTTGGCCTTGGACCGTCCTCATTCGGTCGAGGACGATTAAATCTCGTCTCAACACCCCGAAAATAATGCGAACGAAGTTAATGCTTCATTAGCAATATAACCCTCCGCTATTGAACCTTCAGGCTTGGCTTTATTTCTGACATAATTTTTGAGCTTTTTCATGTATCTTTCAAATGGATACATCCACCTCATGTAAACAGGACCGCCTTCAATAGCCTCTTCCGGTAGATGAATAACCAAGTGAATCATAATGTCAAAAAAGCTGGAGGATATATTTGCTCGAAACTGCACAAAATATTGATCAGTTGATCTCTAGCTTTCAACATGTCATCCACCATCAAAGTTCGAGCGCATATTTGTTTGAAGAATGAACAAAGCTCGATTATTGGTGTTGCGGTGGTTTGGTCCTTCAAGTAATTTTGAAGTCCAGGAGGAAGCAACCGTTGCATCATTATGTGACAGTCATGAGCCTTCAAGCCTGTTATGTTGCTATCGTTGTCGGTAACTTTATGCTTGAAGTTAGATCCAAACCCATCAGGTAATTTAACACCTTTGATGAATTAAGAAAAAAAATCATGATGTTAGAATAAGTTGTCGAAATGAATACGCGAATTAATTCGAACAAAGAAATTTTCAAATAAAACGCGTACCTTTAATGAATTGACAAAAAATTTCTTTCTTCGGTTGTGAAAGAGTACGTAGGATGAGGCTTAGAGCACTTCCCGTTTCCTTTGTTGACGAGCCACAAGTCAGTACGAATATTCAAATTTTGTAAGTCTTGTCTTGCCTTATTGGTGTCTTTTGATTTTTCATTCATTAACAAAGTACCCAACACACTCTCACACACATTTTTTTCGATATGCATGACATCTAAATTATGTTTTAGTGTAAGAAAAGACCAATACTCTAGATCGTAGAAAACATATTTTTTTGTCCAATTCAATTCGCGATCTTGATCACGTTTTTTTTTGGCACCCCCATATCTTGGATGTTTCCCCGGGACTTGTTTAGGCAATCTTCTTAGTTGATCCAAGATGTCATCACTGGTAAATTTTCTAGGAGGGTCTGTATTATCTACCTCTGTATAGAATGCCCTTATGTTCTTCCGCCATTTATTGGTCATGCTTAAGAATCTTCTGTGACCAACATAAGCGGTTTTGTTTAACACGCACATAGCTGGAGTGTCTACATTACATGTCGGACATGCCATGTAACCTTGCCCACTCCACCCAGACAAACTACTTCGAGCGGGAAAGTCATTGATTGTCCATAAAAGCGCTGCTTTCATACGAGAATTGGTGCCATGAACATCCTTAGTTATGAATCCATCTTTCCATAAAGTCTTTAGGTCATCAATCAAAGGCCTCAGGTAAATATCAATATCTTTCCTGGTGATTTGGGGCCCGGAATTAACAATGTCAACATAAGAGAAGTCTCTCTCATACATATCCAGGGAGGCGTATTGTATGTGGTTAATATGACCGGCCACATGCTGTATGACTGACTAAGGTTGCCGTACGGATTAAAACCATCAGCAGCCAACCCTAACCGGACGTTTCTTTTTTCTTTAGCAAATTCCTTCGAATACTTGATGTCAAATTTCTTCCATGCTTGACCATCAACCGGGTGTTGCATCTTACCGTTCTCCGTAGACTGCCCAGACGCATGCCAAGTCATATGTTTTGCAGTGTGTTTAGACTTGTACAAACGTTGTAGTCTAGGAATGATAGGAAAGTAACGCAACACCTTGTTAGGAACTTTCTTCCCAGTGTGTTCTTTTCTTTCCATCTACTAGCGCCGCAGATCGGACAAGTCTGCAAATCTTCGTTACCCGCCCCCCGATATAAAAAGCAATCATTTACAAAAGCATGTATCGATTCATATCCTAACCCGATAGTTTTAAATGTCTTCTTTATTTCATAGTATGACGATGGCATCTTGTATCCTAGAACGGGCGGGAAAACTTCCTTGAACAAAGTTAGGAACTCATTAAATGTGGTGTCACTCACTTTACCTTTGATCTTGATGTGCGTAATCTTTGCCATAAAGTCTAATGAAGACATCCACTCACAGGCTGGGTATAGTTTTCGTTGCAATGCAAAGTAACTCCTCATACTCATTACGTTGAGGAATTGCGTCGTTACTTGTCTCGCCAATATTTCCTTGAGTTGGATCATCTGGTTCGTTATTCGGACCAATATCATGAAGGAACTCAGCCACGTCACTCATCCCAGGGTGTCTTGTGTTGTGTACGGTTGTTCGGCCATCCGGCTCACCATGATTATACCATTTCGTATAACTACGGTCCCAGCCATTTGTGTGTATGTGGTCAAACAAAAATTCGTGCTTTATCCAGTTTACGTTTAAACAAAGAGCACAAGGACATTTTATATTCCCATCAATATTCACCAAGGACTTGCAATGTTGCAGAAAGCTCTAAGACCAACTAAGAATTCTCTCTACCTGCGTGTACGTGCTAGTGAGACACAACTTTTATCAATTGGCATAACTGCGTTTTAATGAAGCAACAAATAATTATATAGACTTAAAATGTTCACCTAATCCAACTATGGAAGGCAATCCTAACCCACTCTTTGAATGTTTCGTCTCATATATGAATGCGTATAATTGAATTTACTATTTGAGAAATTCGGCAGCATTTCCTTTCAACTCCCCAAATATGTGCATTAAAGACATATTCGTAGGAGTAAAGGGAAACAATGTCGAAATTTTCACAAATAGTAAATCAATTATAGGCATTCGTATCCTAAATGAGACAAAACATTCAAAAAGCAGCCCCAAACAGGGACTTTCGAAATTAATTTCTAGTAAATTAATTTCGGACGGGTTTTCTATAGGATGATTAACTTCGGACGGGGACTTTCCGAAATTAATCACTAAAGTCCTAAAATCATTTACAACAGTTCACGAGTATTAACAAAAAAAATTAACAAAGTTAGACAAAAAAACATACCGATTGTGGTCTTGGCTCCGATATCTTCTGCTTTTTCGGGTTTGTCCAAAGCTTAACCTGCGTATTTTAAATAGTTTAGGGTTTTAAGTAATGAGAACTATCCAAGCATCGGGTATCAAAAAGACCCTTTAAACCATTAGGGTTAAATTGGTCATTTTAACAATTAGGGTAGGAGGGTAGGATGGTGGATTTTGGGACCTAAACCAAGATCTTGGCAGGGTGTTGAGGGTCCAGCCCCTTTCATGTGTAATAGCACTTTAACTAGGTTAATGAGATCATGTTGTGTTGATCTGCTTGTGATACAAAAGATTTGATCGTGTTTGCGTACGACTATTTGAACAGTGTGTAAATGGTTGAGGGTTCCTGAAAACAAAGGAATGATGTTAGTGTGTCTAGTTAAAGTGCTATTACACCATTTCCCGACAATATTTCATTCTGTTTCTTACAATGTTCTTCCAAAAAACTCACCAAATTCTCTCTTATATTATCAAACCACAAAAATGAAGTTAGCGGCGGTGACACGTGGCTTCTCCGATGGTTTACGGCGAGGAGGTACATGGTTTCTTGGTCCAGTAGATACAGGAAAGTGTACAGCCTATTTCTTGTTACGGTTTGTAATGCTTACCTAATGATGAGAGTTGAATCTTGAAGGGTAGAAAGGTGGTGCAAAATGGTTTAGCCCTGCTTTGAGAGTTCATAACTGTGTACGTGTTTTTAGTGTGTGTTTTTTGGTGAGAAACTCCATGTGTGTGTGAGAAAGAGAGGGGTCGGAGATTATAAAAAGATAGATGAAAGGGTTTGTAATGATAGTGATGGCGAGTGAAGTGGAGTTAATGAGGCACCCTCACAAACCCTTTCATATCTCTCGCCACCATTATATCTCGGGTAAAAGTCAAAAATGATAAACATAGTTTCTCAAATGTACCAATATGATAAACATAGTCATTTATGTATTAATATGCTAAACCAAAGATCAAATATGTGCAATAATGGGTAATTTCTTCACATCTTCATCTCTCATATTTGCATCGTTAGTCCTTTATACTAACGGCCGTTAGTAAATAACTTAAAACTTGGTTTTCTTACGTTTTCGTCCGATTTTTTACGTCGTTGACCGTTTTTTTACGTTTTCGTCTGTTTTTTTACGTTTTCGTCCGTTTTTTTACGTTTTCGTCCGATTTTTTACGTTTTCGTCCGTTTTTTTACGTTTTCGTCTGTTTTTTACATTTTCGTCTGATTTTTTACATTTTCGTCCGGTTTTTTACGTTTTCGTCCGTTTTTTTTATGTTTTCGTCCGTTTTTTTTACGTTTTCGTCCGTTTTATACGTTTTCGTCCGTTTTTTACGTTTTCGTCTGTTTTTGCGTTTTCGTCCTATTTTTTACGTTTTCGTCCGATTTTTTACGTTTTCGTCTGTTTTTTTACGTTTTCGTCCGATTTTTACGTTTTCCGTGTTTTTTGTTTTATCCGTTTTTACGCTTTGCCCGTTTTACGTTTTACGTTTACGTCCCGTTTTATGTTTTCGTGCTTGTTTTTGCGTTTCCTCCGATTTTTTTTTTTTTGTCCGTTTTTTCGCTTTTAACCGTTTATACGTTTTGTCCGTTTTTACGTTTTCGTCATGTTTTCGCGTTTTCGTCCTATTTTTACGTTTTCGTCCGATTTTTACGTTTTCGTTTTTTTTACGTTTTCGTCGATTTTTACGTTTTTGGCCCGCTTTTTTACGTTTTCGCTCGCTTTTTACGTTTCGTTTGTTTTTACGTTTCGTCCCGTTTTACGTTTTCGTCTGTTTTTTGCGTTTTCCTCCGATTTTTTTTCGTTTTCGTCCGTTTTTTACGTTTTCTTCTGTTTTTTTTACGTTTTCGTCCGATTTTTTATGTTTTTGTCTGATTTTTTACTTTTTCGTCCGTTTTTTACATTTTCGCCTTTAATACGTTTCGTCCGATTACGTTTTCGTATGATTTTTTTCGTTTTCGTTTGTTTTTTTTACGTTTTCATCTGATTTTTTACGGTTTCGTCTGATTTTTTACGTTTTCGTTCGATTATTAACGTCGTCGACCGCTTTTTTACGTTTTCGTCCGATTTTTTACATTTTAGTCTTATTTTTAACGTCGGCCTACGTTTTTAGTCCCAGTTTTTAGTTTCGTCCGATTTTTTTACGTTTTCGTCCGATTTTTTACGTCGTCGACCGATTTTTTACGTTTACGTCGTCGACCGCTTTTTTACGTTTTCGTCCGATTTTTTATGTTTTAGTCCGATTTTTTACGTTTTCGTCCGAAGCATTTTTCGCCGTTTTAAATACGTTTTTTTACGTTTTCGTCCGATTTTAAATCGGACTAAAACATAAAAAATCGAACGAAAACGTAAAAAATCGGACTAAAACGTAAAAAATTGGACGAAAACGTAAAAAATCAGGCAAAAACGTAAAAAATCGGACCAAAACGTAAAATCGGAAAACGCTAAAAAAAATCACGAAAACATAAAAATCAACGAAACGTTCAAAACTGACGAAAACGTAAAATCGGACGTAAACGTAAAATCGAGCAACGTAAAAACGTAATGAAAACATAAAAAATCGGACGGCAAAACGGACGAAAATGTAACGAAATGTAAAAACGAAAACGGACGAAACGTAAAAATCGGACGAACGTATCGAATGAAAACGTAAAAATCGGACGAAAAACTGGTTGGCGTGTAAAACGGACGAAAACGTAAAAAAACAGACGAAACGTAAAAAAACGGACGAAAACGTAAAAAATGGACGAAAACATAAAAAACATTCGAAAACGTAAGAAAACCAAGTTTTAAGTTATTTACTAACGGCCGTTAGTATAAAGGACTAACGATGCAAATATGAGAGATGAAGATGTGAAGAAATTACCTATTATTGCACATATTTGATCTTTGGTTTAGCATAGTGATACATAAATGACTATGTTTATCATATTGGTACATTTGAGAAAATATGTTTATCATTTTTGACTTTTACCCTTATATCTCCATCATTACACACCATTTCATACCTCTTCTTATCATCTCTGACCTCTTTCTCTCTCACACAAACTCATGGAGTTTCTCACCAAAAAACACATACTAAAAACACACAATAAAAACACTCTAAAACCAAGCTAAACCCTTTTGCACCACCTTTCTACCCTTCAAGATTCAACCCTCATCATCAGGTAACCATAACAAACCATAACAAGAAATGGGTTGTACACTTTCCTGTATCTTGTGGACCAAGAAACCGTGTACCTCCTCGCCGTAAACCATCGGAGAAGCCACATGTCACCGCCGCTAACTTCATTTTTGTTGTTTGATAATATAAGAGAGAATTTGGTGAGTCTTTTTGGAAGAACATTGTAAGAAACAGAATGAAATGTTGTCGGGAAATCTTTTGTAATAGCACTTTAACTAGACACACTAACATCATTCATTTGTTTTCAGCAACCCTCAACCATTTACACACTGTTCAAATAGTCTTAAGCAAGCATGATCAAATCTTTTGTATCACAAGCAGATGAAACAACATGATCTCAATAACATAGTTAAAGTGCTATTGCACATGAAAGGGGACCCCAACACCTTGCCAAGATCTTTGTTTATGTCTCAAAATCCACCATCCTACTCTCCTAACCTAATTGTTAAAATGACCAATTCAACCCTAATGGTTTAAAGGGTCTTTTTGATACCCGATGCTTGGATAGTTCTCATTACCTAAAACCCTAAACTATTTAAAATACGCAGGTTAAGTATCTTACCTTTTGTTCTCGGCTGTGGTCGCGGATTGGCCTCGGCTGTGGTCGCGGCTTGCACTCCAGACTGACAGTAGACACTATATTCCTACAAAAACTTGGTCCTAACAAAATATTACCAACTGAAAATATTAATCATTTGCGCAGCCAAATATTACCAAGAAAATTGGTCCTAACAAAAACTCTTTATTCGCACTTTTTTATGTATGTCAAATTTATATTAAAAGAAAACCATAATAAGAAAAAAAAATTACATATATGGAGTAAGATGGAGCAGCTGCTGTGGTGGGTTTTTTTTTCATCTCATTTGTGAAAGCAGAAACCCATGAAGCATAAATAAAAACCCACTTAAGATTACAACTATATAAGAGATACCCACTTAAGATTACAACTATATAAGAGATACCCACTTAAGATTACCAACTGAAAATATTAATCATTTGTCAAATCGGTATAACATAAGCAAAAACCCATGAAGCATTACAACTATATAGTGGTATTATAACATAAACAAAAACCCATGAAGCATTAAATTAGTAAAAACTAATTAAAGATACCCACTTAAGATGAAGGTTTACGGCTCGGTGATGTAGTGGTGGTGGAGGCGGCTCGGTGATGTAGTGGTGGTGGAGGTGGTGCGTTAATGGAGGTGCTGCTATGAAGATAGAGGAGGTGGAGTGCTCAAGTAGGTTGTAGCTTTTTTTATGTCATTTGTGAAAGCAGATCTTGGCTAATAATAGAGGTGTTTTTTACGGTTACTTTTGCCGGGGACACGTCATCGGAGAAATATTGGTTTGTCTTCTAGCAAGACTATTGCCGGGGACACGTCCTCGGGGAAGTTTATGGCGGGACACGTCACAGGCTGGCTAATAATTGAGGTGTTTTTTACGGCTAGTTTCGCCGGGGACATGTCCTCGGGAAAACATTGGTTTGTCTTCTAGCATGACTTTTTCCAGGGACAGGTCCTCGGGGAAGGTTATGGCGGGATAAAAAAAATGGTGGGATGGAAAATAAAAAAATCGCGAAAAGTTTTGCCGGGGACATGTCCCCGGTAAAAGATGTTTTCACAAAAATTATTGAAAAAAATCTTTATTATCATTGTCAATAACTAAAATTAATAACACATCAATTGTGAACTACCATTGTTCATTCTTTTTAGCTTCTTGGTGAACTACCATTGTTGTTACCTTGGACGCCATGAATGCCCTCTGTATAGGTGCTATGGTATACGTATCATGTTTAACGACCGACTATAGGTGCTATGGTATAGGTATCATGTTAAACGACCGACTATAGGTGCTATGGTATAGGTATCATGTTAAACGACCGACTATAGGTGCTATGGTATACATATCATGTTAAACGACCGACTATAGGTGCTATGGTATACGTATCATGTTAAACGACCGAGTATAGGTGCTATCGTATACGTACCATTGTTCATTCTTTTTAGCTTTTTGGTGAACTACCATTGTTGTTACCTTGGACGCCATGAATGCCCTCTATATAGGTGCTATGGTATACGTATCATGTTTAACGACCGACTATAGGTGCTATGGTATACGTATCATGTTAAACGACCGGCTATAGGTGCTATGGTATAGGTATCATGTTAAACGACCGAGTATAGGTGCTATCGTATACGTATCATGTTTAACGACCAACTATAGGTGCTATGGTATACGTATCATGTTTAACGACCGAGTATAGGTGCTATGGTATACGTATCATGTTTAACGACCGAGTATAAGTGCTATGTTATACGTATCATGTTAAACGACCGAGTATAGGTGCTATGGTATACGTATCATGTTAAACGACCGACTATAGGTGCTATGGTATACGTATCATGTTAAACGACCGAGTATAGGTGCTATGGTATACGTATCATGTTAAACGACCGAGTATAGGTGCTATGGTATACGTATCATGTTAAACGACCGAGTATAGGTGCTATGGTATACGTATCATGTTAAACGACCGACTATAGGTGCTATGGTATACGTATCATGTTAAACGACCGAGTATAGGTGCTATGGTATACGTATCATGTTAAACGACCGAGTATAGGTGCTATGGTATACGTATCATGTTAAACGACCGAGTATAGGTGCTATGGTATACGTATCATGTTAAACGACCGACTATAGGTGCTATGGTATACGTATCATGTTAAACGACCGACTATAGGTGCTATGGTATACGTATCATGTTAAACGACCGAGTATAGGTGCTATGTTATACGTATCATGTTAAACGACCGAGTATAGGTGCTATCGTATACGTATCATGTTTAACGACCGACTATAGGTGCTATGGTATACGTATCATGTTTAACGACCGAGTATAGGTGCTATGTTATACGTGTCATTTTAAACGACCGAGTATAGGTGCTATGGTATACGTATCATGTTAAACGACCGACTATAGGTGTTGTGGTATACGTATCATGTTAAACGACCGACTATAGGTGCTATGGTATACGTATCATGTTAAACGACCGAGTATAGGTGCTATCGTATACGTATCATGTTTAACAACCGACTATAGGTGCTATGGTATACGTATCATGTTTAACGACCGAGTATAGGTGCTATGGTATACGTATCATGTTTATCGACCGAGTATAGGTGCTATGTTATACGTATCATGTTAAACGACCGAGTATAGGTGCTATGGTATACGTATCATGTTAAACGACCAAGTATACAGTGAATTTTTTTAAAATATAATTTTTGCCGGGGACATGTCCCCGGAAAAAGGTTTGGCGGGAATTTTCCCGCGGACAATTAACATGCTTCTGACTTTGGTCAACTTTTGATAATACTTTTGGCGGGGACACGTCCCCGCCAAAACTTTGCGTTGAATTTTGACTATCCGGTGAAAGGTTAATAAAAAGCACTCTTACTTTCTCCGGGGACATGTCCCCGCGGAAAGTATGCGTTGAATTTTTCGTAACAAGTCAGCAAATTCATGTGCCACGTCAGATTCAGTTTTGTCGTTTAGTGACTTTCGCCGGGGACTTTGTGCCCCCGGCGAAAGTCTCCTCGCCTGTCCATCCGATTGTTGTAGTGAATCGTCGATGACATCTGACTAAATGCTTTAGACTGTATAATACGTCATATCCGTTTTTATAATACGCATGTGGAAGTCATATGGGATTTGAGTTTCCTATAAATAAGACCAAAGAACGATTTTAGGGTATCCATTATTTACTCTAGACGGTTTCTAGCTAGGGTTTTTCTACAACAAGTTACCACCATTGAAGACCACCATCATTAAGAAAAAGATCCTCAATTATTGTAACATTTTTTAACTATTTGGTTTTCACATCTAATTAATTATGAGTTCCATGTTTATCGTTCTACATATACTTGTTTATGTTTACTGAGATTCTGGGCTAACCTAGTTATGAACCTTATGTATTATAACTTTGATTCAAACGTTTGAATGATAAGCACCATTTGGTGTTACAAACATCAAAACCTATGTCCCTCTGACCCTCTTGTTCTAGACCTTGACCAACTTCACTTCATAACCTACTTGTCTGTCTTTTTCATATATGCTAAGTTTTTCAAATTTTGTAATACAAAAACTCAGACATCCCCCAACCCCATTTGGCCTTTCGATTACTGGACATTTGCTGCACCTCTTTCGACACATCCCTCATCAATACAGGCCCATTTTTCGTGTTTTGATGGGGTACGTATCGAGTATTGTTGCTTGTTCACCAAAAATAGCGATAGAATTCCTTAGAATCAATGAAAAAACCTTCTCAAACAGAACCCCAAAAGACATTGTATTCGCTCCACATTGGATGTTCATGAAGAAGATAATTACGAGTCAGCTGTTAAATAATACAACACTTGACTTGCTCACACGAACTCGTTGGAGTATGATGAGATGTATATCCCCAATGAAAAGCGGACACTTTCTACTCCGAGATAATGACGACCGTATATGTTAAAGATCAAGTACAAGGGATAACCAACGGCGACTCCTAGGATAAGAGTGAACACGTTTCCTGGCCTGTTGTTCATATATCGGAGTAGAAGTGTCCGCTATTCTTTTTGGGATATACACCGCCATACTTCAAAGAGTTCGTAGGAACATGGTGGCTCCGGTGACTACACTTGAACGAAAAGTATGGCGTCAAAGTTACCGTATGGATGAAGAAATCAACAAAGTCATCTACCCACTGGTACTCGCTAAAAGCATGATGGCCACAATCATGGCCAAGGAGCCAAAACAAAAAGTACAGTACCGTATATAGTGGCGTGTAACGACGTGGAGCGTTATAACAACGAGGTGGCGATAAAGGAGGGAAAACTAGCGAATAAGTGATCGTCTGAAACACTGTTGTGGTATGGCTTTCTTTAGATCAGCAGGTTTTGAGAAAGGAACACGTTTAAGTACGACTTTTTCCGTCTTCGAAACGTTCACTTGGCCTCCGCCCCCATGGATTCAAATTCCGCAAAACTTAATTAGGAGTCGGTCTAGTTTATATATCATATTAAAATTGGAAAGATAGTTGATATGTTTAGGTTCATTATGTAACTTATATATTGTAATCACTTTACCGAATAACAGAAATCTACCAATCTTACAGAAATCTATCAATCTTACATAAACCTTAATTTTTTTATTTTTTTTTCCGCTGCACTTTCGTCAAATATTTCTTCAATTTTGATCTTTGGTATCCATTAACTGTTTGTAAACAAAGTGTGAAATCAGAATCCACTAGTTAGATAATTTCAAAGTTCATTTGCTAAACGTTTTTGTTTTCCTTAATTCGTTGGCAAGAGTAATAACCTCACTTTTTGGCTTGATATTTTCATTATTATAACCAAATTCAAAGTGTTCATCTCGTGACACTCCAAGAGTTGCTTAGAATATTCAGTGCTATTTATTAGCCCGTTTCATTTGTAATGGGCTTCAGCCCACTCTCTAGAAGATGAATCAATAAGATATATGTATTTATATAAACCGTTGTAATCTCAGAAGTTCAAGCAATCAAATAATAACATTCCCATTCAATATCTTTAATATTCAACATGGTATCAAGTCAAAAGTACCGATCCTAAACAAACCCTACAATCTGTCCAGTAATGTAAGATTTGTGATTTGTGCTAAGGTCACAAATCCACACCTCGTTTCGTTGTTGTTCGTGCTAGGTCACGAGCTTGGTATCTTGTTTTGTTTGCTTACTTTCATTCTTACTGCTACCATACAAACCATAACAAAAGTTCCAGTATAAACCCTATCATACGCTGTCATGACTGGTGCACCAAACCTTCCAGTTATCCCACTATCAGAAAAGCTTTCCGTTGTTACCCATCATCATTTTCTCACTCGGGTTCCTGTGAAACTCGATCTCGACAACTGGAACTATGGCTCGTGGGAATTTTTCTTCGAGCAACTTTGCCATAGCTACGCGGTGATTCGATACATACATGGTCCTGCCTCTGAGTCTTCATTGACTGCTCCTACTCCTTTAACACCGGAGGAGCTTAAGGTTGATAAAATAATGCTCTCATGGATTTTTACAACCCTCTCGGAAATGCTTCAATCTCGGTTGGTTTTGGCACGCCCTCGGTCGGCTAAAGAGGCGTGGGATCTTTTTACTGTTATCGTCAAGGACAACAAACGTTCCCGTATAAACGCATTAAAATCAGAGTTGAGATCACTAAAGCTCGGGGAACTTAGTATAGAAACATATTTTGGAAAGATAGAGTCCACTACTACCATTCTCGTAAGCCTTGACTCTCCTATTAGCGATGAGGACCTTGTCCACTATGCCCTCGAAGGTTTTTCGGATAAATACGATCAAGTATGTGGAATTATGCATCATCGGGATCCTTTCCCCGACTTTAAAACTGCTCGTTCTATGCTAATAACTGAAGAGATGCGCTTAAAGTCGAAGTTGCTTGCCCCTCCCATGGACACGTCTGCCTCGTCTCCTTTGGTACTCATGAAACAATCTGGTACGTCTCGCCGCCCCTCTTCTCCACAGGTTAAGTCGTGGAGGCCATGCTTCAATTTTGCGAAAGGTTCGTGTCGGGACCACGAGTATGTTTGTGCATGACCATAATATTAAAAGTGGTGACTCGTCTAGCTCTAATTTAAAGACTAATACCACTGATGTCTTGTTGACTTAATTATTATCTAAGTTGGGGGTCAATGATTCGAAGCATGTTAATAGGCCAAATATAGGTATTAGTTCTAGTTCACAACCAGTGCTTACCACCGGTAGCCTACTACACACAAGTTGGACCGGGTTATTTTACTTTCCATTAGGCCCAATAGGTTTGCCTTATCAGCCGGCCCAACACATGGTACAATCTTTTAGCCCACCAAGCCCGCCGTATTCACCTGGCTTCTACTATCCTCCAGCCCACCCATTCTATCCGGTCCAACAAGCAGCCCTGGTGCACCCATCTACTTTGGTACCTCCTCGTAACAGGGCTCGGCTCCACCAGCTCAGTC